>JAODLD010000047.1:17036673-17048227 GCA_026781065.1 Mormyrops boulengeri
TTATCTGTCTGACCAATTATAAATTGCATTGACCAGAACTTGAGTATTGATAACATCACAGGCGGGACCATAAATGATTTTTGATAACACTTGTTTTGTTTTAGTCATTTTAAAACACATTCATAATACATTAATAATGCATTCATAAAGCTTTATAAACAGGGCTATATTTATAAAAAGGCATAACACATTGCCATGTATATTATGCATTATGACTACCCTATGAAGCTCTCATCTATAATGCATGGTAGATACCTGTATAATACAGTACAAAGTATCCTTAATGCTCATGCCGAGCATGATAATACATTATGAAGGTATCTGTAGTGCAGTCATAATGCATATCACACATGGCTATAATATGTGTTATTCCATTTGATATCCGATATTTATAGCCATGTTTATAATACTTTTTCAATGCATCATAATGCATTATGGATGTGTTTATAAATTACTAAAGCAATGGCCTTAAATAAAGCGTCACCTGATTTTTGTTTGCAAACGTAACATGTTTTGCTGAGGGGCTCTCTAACTCCAGAATGGCCTTAGGTGAATTTGCAGAGACGGAATTTGCAGGAAGGAAGGATTTACATCTATCTACTTTAACGGGTTAACTGAAGCATTGGTCTGGGTCGATATATCTCATATTTTATAAAACCTCAAGGCGGATTCCAACCGTATCTCTCATGGAATTCGAACAGCACAGATGAAACAAAAAAAAGTTACCATCTGATTGACTGGTTTTCTGTTACAGCTATTCACAAGCTGCCCAAGACTTGCAGGTAAAAGTTCTACCACTGATCCACCAACCAGCACAGCAGCCGTCTACGGATGTAATGTTGATGAATAAACTTCAACTAATAGGCTCATTTTTAACGGACTACACGTGAATCTTCATCGTAACTGGGGGTTAACTTTATGTTTAATGGAACTGGATTATTCTGTTTTTAGGATCAATATTGGTTAAGTGGGAGAAAAGGTAAACTGGGAAACATATATATCATGTTTATCTTTACGCCTCTGTGGTCTGTCGACTTAAGACCTTTCCATAATACTTTTACTTTTGTTTTATTTTTTAATATTTATAATTAGGATCATATTTTAAGGTAAGAGAGAAAGTAAAAATTTAAAAATTGTCCCAGTTTTAATATCCACCCTGTTTTTATTTTGCTTTTATTGATATATTTATATAATTTAAAAATAAGTGCCCATCTTCATGGGTTGCGCGGTGATAGATATCTAGATAGATAAATGTCAGTACCTCATTACACCAGTAGGTGACGAAAGAGAGAGTGTCACATTCGTTAATGGGGAATCGCTCATGGAACAAATCATGAAGTAAGATAATTTCCTTCATTAAAAGATTGCTTCATGAATTATGGAAATCTATAACAGTGGTTATATATAGTTATAAGGAAATATAAGTGGTCTTGAGAGTTAGTCTTTATATTACCGACTACATTGTCTTTTTCCACTTGATTCATTGCACTGCATACAAATAAGGCATGTAGGGGAGTAAAAGAGGAGCTGAATAGCCCTTGTGAAGCCTCCATTTCTGTTCTGTCTAGGCCAGACTCAGCTGGCTTGAATTACACCCGTAGCTCCTAAGTACATCTTTCATTTTAGAACTCCCTTAGTGGATTGTTCATCAATGTGAGGACCATGTCCATGACTATATGCAGTAGCGGAGGAGGTGGGGCAGGATGGGGTATCCACCCTCATGGCAGGGGGCCCACTGCAACGTCTCCCAGGGAATGCCCTTTTTGATAAGAGATGAAGATGATCACTCAGAATTCACAACAATTCACCATAACCCCCCCCAGGTCAGCAAATTTTACTGATGGCTCCCCTTCCCACCCTTCCTGCTGTGAGCCCCCTCCTCCACCCCTGACTATGTATTGTGTCACATCTTCAAGTCTTGGTACATTTCAGCATTACTCCACCCATTCAAGACAGGACATTCAGAGCCAATGCAGTCACAAATTATTTCATATTATTAGAAGTTATTTAGTGTTTTCTCACTACCCAGGTGGGGGCGGCAAAAGTATCTGAACAGTGTGTTACTGGGGAAGAAGATTGGTTGATAATATTTAAACAATTTGAAAGATCTTAACCAGCAATTTGTGGCCATGGCCCCCTCCCACAGAGGGAGATAAGCTACTCTACGGTCTTTGAACTCTGGGCATTTTGACATCAAGTGCCGTAGTTCAGACAGACTTCTACTGCAAGTAAGTACAAATGTTCTTTCATGTAATCATTCTGATTTTTCAATATCCATGCCATTCTGAATCTATTTTAGGACAACAAATGCTAAATTCAAAATGCTGTTTTAAAAAAATGAAATAATTTGGTTTTCCATTTGCTTTTGAATGATAAAACTGTTTCAAAGTCTTCAAAGTCGTCAAAGTCTTCAAAGTCTTCAAAGTCTTCTGTCAGCTTGTACAGATTCTCTTGGGATAAATACAAACATTTATAATATGTCTAAAATTAAGAGTTTTGGTTCGACTTTCTTGTTTTATACAATGATCTTCTTCTTACGCTTTTAATACCTGATTGCAGTGAAGTAGTATTTCCTATCCTACAGTCGATTGCTTATCAAGTACAGGAGGTGGGTTGTAGCCTTGAGACTATAATCACGGGTAGCTTATGACATAAGACATGGAATGGAGAGGACATATGGGCAACTTTGACATGCCTAATCACGCATTTTACATATGACTATTCAGAGGAAACCCACCCAGGGAGAACACACATACTCCACACAGGGCCAGGGGGCAGGATTCACACCTGCAGCTGTGAACGTGTAAGACGACCGTACATTTCACATCACATTTACTCATGTGGGAGATATTTTTATGTGACATACAATTGAGAATTCAGGGTCAGCTAGTCCATGTAGCAATTATTATTATTATTATTTTATTATTATTATTATTATAACTATACAGAAGTAATTGCTTTTAAGAGGTACAACAGAGACAAAAGCTTAAGATTCCGAGCATATAAAGAAAGGAAATGAAATACTATAAAAGCAACATAACAAACTCACTAATCAAGATAAATCTGCCCGAGCCACAGCCAGCGTTTAGAATTCACTGATAATTTCCAGCACTGTTATCAGTTCTGTTAATAATTGTTAAGACAAAATGTCATCACAGGGAATTCAATCACAGACTAATCTCTTTAACTATCATAGCTGAGTGATGAAAAAAATAGTTTCAAATCACTTATAAAACACACAGAGGGCTTAATATTTCTCCATTTGGCACAATGGATATGATTTATTCATAAGAATGACTTTATTAATCACGTCCAAAATAGAAGGGTTCAAATTATCCATGTAAAAAAATATATGAGAAGTATCAAAACGTGGAATGGCATTTAGAAGTGATATTCAGGTTTTAATATCTAACCAAAAACTTGGTCATGGGGCATGAGAAAAACATATTATATGTTATAATGTTTAATCTGAAATGTCACAAAATGTATGAAGTTCCACCTTTAATTTAACCCTATCCTTAAAAAATTCTGCAACTAGATAACCCCTATGTATTATTTTGAGATGAGTTTCTTTAACCTTTGGGGAAATAGGCCATTTAATAAATACATTGATTCAAATTCTACCTCTCTGAAACCTCCCTTTATGTATTCTTTAACTAAATGTGATCTTTTGATATAATGAGTTTTATTTTTCTGAATGAATTGGAAGATAACAGAATTGGTGTTTTAAATATTATACTCTACCAAAAATAGTATGGTCCCTGATTAGCCAATGACTGAGAATTTTTTTCATATCTGTTATGTGGTTGGAAATATCAATGTCTTCTCTTCTAGTAACATTTTTAGATATTGTTATTCCTAAACATTTAACTTCAGATTCAACTCTAATAGAAGAATCTGTGCATGTGTGAATGGGATGTAATTCACATTTCTTAATACTGAGTGATAATTCTGATGCTTTGGAAAATACTGAGATTATATTAAGTGCTTTATCTACTATTAAATTATCTCTTAAGATGGATGTATCATCTGCGAATTGAAAAATTTTAAATTATTTGCTGAAAACTGTAATACCTTGTAAATCTACATTGTTATTAATAAGCATTGCTAATAATTGGGTGGTCAAAATAAATAATTTTGGAGAAGCTGGCCATCCATGTCGAATACCGCGCAGTACGTTAATTCCACAGACGTCTGCGTCTTGGCTTTCGTCTCATCGTCTGGCTGCAGGTCCGACTCTCAGGCCGTTCCGATTCACACACGTGCAGAACAGTTCGCCACTCTAACAGCGTCACCACTCTGAGGTCCCCACATGCGTTAAAGAGAATGGAATGCTAAAAGAATTAAATGTAATGATATTGCTTCAGTAATATTTCAGTCCTGATGTAAATGTATTTCATCCAGAATATCCAGAATGAATAACGCAATAGATAATGCGATAGATGTTTAGAAAACATCATACCATTGAAAATGTCATAACAAAATTAAAATCCAGAATGCTTCAGATTTTAAAAGTGATCGATAAATATCTAGGCAGGACTTGGTCAAGTAACCAAGTAGATAGGCTAACTGCTGATATCAATAAAAAGGCTGTTTGTGTTTTTGTTGTGTGAATTTTTATGCATAAGCAGTAAAACTCTGAACAGGAAAAGAACTAAATTAAATTGAATATATTAATATATACGTAATATATATGAATATATACGTTTAGATGTAGAATAGACTGACAATTATGAAACAAAGATCGTGAACAAAGATATGCGTAGGACTTCTTTTTTTCCCAAACATGTTAAACAGTTAAACTACACTTTGAAAAACATGTTTCTTTGTTCTCTGCGCATGCGTCAATCCAACCGCAATGGGCCCGAGAGCGGCGGGGCCCCAGAACGGCGGGGCACCAGAGTGGTGTTGGAGCAGCTGTATGCTGTTGGAGGCAGGGTCTTACTGCTCAGTATAGTGTACGTTAGTGACGGACAAAATGACGCTTCATGAAGCGTTTGCTGTTTTTTGGCCCCACTAGGTGGTGCTCTTGGTTTGCTATGGGGCATCTTTGTGTGTGTTCATGAAGCCTCATTTTGTCCATCACCAGTTTACATCAATCTGGAGGCAGTGCGAGAAAACCCTTCTTGGTCGGCTCCTTTATATCCAGTCTTACTTGTTTGTATGAGGTTGCGGCATGATATGTGCCTCTCTGCCTCCACAGCAAGTTGTTCATTCTATAGTACTGCTGCAGTACCTGTTGCTCTGCTTCTTACTGGTATTTTACTCTTCCCCATATCATTTTGATGTGTCAGTGTTGTAAAGGCGGGTAGGTCTGCCATATTGCTGTAATTGAACAGGCCGTGTAGGGCGTCAAGCGCTCATGTTCGTGTATAAAATACATTCTGTGCCACAAAAAGCAATATTTAATGATTAAATCAAGTAATGGCTTGCTACATTCTGTCCACGAAGGCAAAAAGACGTCACTTTCTTTTGTGCACAGAAATCAAAAGGAATGTTTCATTTTGTGCACAGAATTGAAATCAGCACTTTGCATTTTGTGGACAAAATGCATTTTGTGAATGGAAGAATTTCATTTTGTGGACAAAATGCATTTTGTAAATGATAAACAGTAATTTTATGGATGAAGTTGATTCTGTGGAATCATGAAATGCGTTTAGTCTTTTGCTGAGTCACAAAAGGCAGCACAAAATGCATTTTGTCTTTGGCTGAGTTAGGAGAGGTACATAGTAGGCACGTGCCCACAGGGGGTGGGGTAGTACCTTGCAATGACCAGAAGGTGGAGCGTCTAAAATTAGCTACATCAAAAGCGTTGGGGTAGCAAATCGGTAACAGCAGTTAGGACAGATGATATGTCAGTTAGTCAGGTGATGAGTAAATAACCTGCTGAGCTGTATTATACAGTCACTTGAATATAAGTAGTTTTAATTTAACTTGTGTCAGTGATACTTAGGGCTGGGCGATATATCGTGTTTTTAAGATGTATCGATATATTTTCATCAAGCTGTAGGATGAGACAATATTATTTATACTGGTATAGTTTAATGTTGCTTTAAAAATATACTTGTAGGGTCCCTGTTCTGTCCATTTGTCCTACTTTGTCGAGTTGTCCTATCTTAGCATAAGACAGGTATATCTATTGATCAGTGCTACCCTACCGAAAAATGCTACCGGCATTTTTATGCGTTGAAATCGAAAGTGGATGGTACAATAAATAATAAATAGGTAACTAATTAAAAAAAAAAAAAAAAACAACATGAAGTAATGCGATGTCAACAGCACTGTGACCGTCTGAAATACATCATCAGCCTGTATTACCGGTGTTAGAACAACAGGTAGCACATCTCGACGGAACGAAATGCTTTATCAGAGCATCTTCAGAAAATACTTGGGGAGCCAGTTTCGATACACTAGAATACTTCATAAGTACGTGCTGTCATAACTATGCAAGCAAATCATGACACATTATGTAGCCTATAGAACATCTGTTGGTGAAGGAAAGTTATTCTGATTGGCTCGAAAAGCTCATGCAAAAGTAAACTTTAAACTAATATTAAACAAATACTAGATGATGTTTAAAAGGAATGACCGTTAAAACTGCTCAGCTTGTTAAGTTTTGTTTCCTTTAACTGAATATAAATGTTCTTCTGAAATGTAACCCCCTCCAAAAAAATTGTAATCACCAAGATTTCTAAATACCAAAAGTACATTGCAAAATGACATTCTTTATGAGAAAACCTTACACCGCTGTATAACGCCCATACAGTATGAAGATACACAAAAGCCTGATCTCAACCCAGCTGTGATGTGAGAATTGCCTGCACATAACTTGTGATATTATTAATATCACACATCACCCAGCCCTACTGAGTATTTTTTACACTATAACGTTGCCCTGTCTTGTGAATTGTCTGTAGTCTTTGGAGAAGACATTCAAGTAAGAATTTAATTGTACCTTGTCTACATGTCTCTGCTTTCTTAGCTCAGATTGCATTCGGAAGCAGAAGAAACTTGAACTTAAAGAAAGACGCTGTAGAAAGTGACACACGATATTCAGTGCTAGCACGTTTGTGGCGAGGCACAGGGCTGCCCCGAGGTGAACTAACAGCTCCAGCTTGATGATGCAGGAGTCGAAGATGTTGGCCACCATGTGACTTGCCAGCGTGAGTCACATCTGCCTCTTCCCCCTCATGGCCATGTGCTTGCTAGTCTCTGATGCCAGCTGGATGCTTGCGGACTCCCAGCCAGTTGGCACAGCCTCATCAGTGCCTGGCAACATGCCTGGGAGGACCAGGGTGATGGTGGAACCCGTGTCCACCAGGGCTCAACAGGGTGCCCCGTCCACCAGGAAGCCTCACCAAGCCGGCCCGCTCTGGGTTCAGCTGCAGGGGTTGGACTAGTGTGCATTGCAGGTTGCACCCCCCTTGCAGCATGACCTCGGGTCGGGGTGAGGGTGATTGCAGGCGATATCTCGGCTCTCCACAGCGGAAGCACAACATGCGACATCGGGGGCAGGATTGCTGGCAAGGCACAGGAGAGAAAGCACACACGTCTTCATCCACCTCGGCACGTGATTGGCTCCACTGTGCCGAGGACCTTCTCAGGCTCTTCTGCCTGCTCTAAAGCCTTATATCTGGCTACATCAGACACACGTGATGGCGCAGTCAATCTGGGTAAAGTGCTTGCAGGAAAGCGTGCAGGGCCAGCTCTGCCTGCTCTGCGCTGGGGAAGTGAGAGTAGCCCCGCCATGCACAGTCTTCCATCATGGGAGCGGACGCTCCCAGACTTTCACTGGTGTGCCGCTGCTGGTCCAAGATAGAGCTAAATCTGTTCGAGCAAAGGAGACTAACAGGTCTGGATGCTGTTCAAGCAAATACTTTAATATTAGTTCAAATACAAGAACTCGTGGAAAAAGGTGGAAATTAGTAGGAAAATATTTTAAAAAGGATTTCAGAAAGCACTTCTTTATACAGTGTGTAGTTGGCGTATGGAATAATCTTCCTCTTAGTGTAGTGCAACCTTGGGTCCCTTCAAATCAGAGCTACAGTAGATAAGATTTTAACAATTTCAAGCTATTAGTTGAATTTTCCCTAAGCAAGCTTGATGTGCCGATTGGCCTCTTGTTTGTAAACTTCTTATGTTCTTTCTTTATTGGGAAGGAAAGGGGAGTCTGCCAGTACTGGGGGGTCACGTCCCCCTGTCTCCCCAATTTCCAATGCTCCTGCTTTTATGATATAAATTTAGTTTATAAATTTAGTTTGTAGCATTTTGGGGTATGCAGTACTGAAACTGTTAAGATACCTAGAATCACTTCTCTAATTCTATTTCAAAATGTCACAATATTTGTTGCTTACGCTTAGTTGCGGTCTCTGAACGCAACTAGGAGAACTCATACTATAAACAAGAGTATATTTTTGTTTTAGTTCAGTGTAGCTCTTCATATTTATCTAGTTTTATAGGTGTATTAAAACTAAAGTTAATTGTGGTTATGAATACTTTTAAGTAGAAGTATTACGAGGGTTTAAGTTGCGCTGTGAAGCTTTTCCACTTTCGTATTAGTTGACCGGTAGCCTATAGCCATAAATTTTATTTCAACATCAGTGGTATTCTTAGGTGCTTAAGCATTTTTTGTTCAGTGTCATCTCATTTAATCAATTTAATTGTCTATATTCATTATAGAGTACGATTAGTTTAGGCATTATTCATACTGAGCATGTTCCCAGGAACTAACGTGATCAGCTGATTGTTGTCATGACGAGCCACACTTCTCAAAAAATATAAGCTTAAGGTTACGCCGGTAAGAAACATGCTCTGTCAGAGTACCTACAACTGACAGAGGTCACCAAGCTGTATCACCTTAATATTATACCAGTTATTACAATTACCAGTTATTGAATATCAATAAAGCTTCTACTGATCCACGGCCGTTGTTTTTCTGACTCCGATGGGGTAAGTAGATATCGGGTGTTGGAAGGTGGGGGGGGGGGGGGCATTAATAACTTTTTGTGATTGTTCCCCAGCTGCGAATGTGCCTATTTTATGATAGTTGTGATAAACTCAGGGGAATGGGGACCTGCCAGTCTATTTATTATATGGCTAAGTGATCGTTCTAGTTAAGCAGTATTTGTGAACGTCAAATAAACATGGAAAGGCTGTTCTTGGGTTAGGGTGGATAAATGCTGTTTTATACAAACGGCAGAGGTGTAAAGTACTGTAATGAAGTAAAAAAAAAAACTTTGTTACTGTTCTTAAGCAGGTTTTTTTTTTCAGGTGTTCCAGGAAATTCACTTCCCCCATGTTCCCCCTTTACACGGAAATACGTAGCTGAATGACTATTTCGACCATCAATCATGCGTTTTTGCATAGATATGAAGGGGAAACATTAGTACCTTAAGGTATACGGTTCCCCCATGCAAACAGACACACAGCAACTCTGGACCTCAATACTAATAACCAGGGGTCCTGCTAGAGATTTTGGGCTCCATGAATGCGTATCGTTTTGGGCCTTCCACCCAGGTCAGTTCAACTACGTTTGAACATTTTTGGGGGAATATAAGGAACTGAATTCCTGCAACACCTATTTCAGCATCCCTGCAGTGAATTGCATCCCCTACTGAGAGTATGAGCAGTGGCGGGCTGCAGACGCCGTCTCAGGCTCTGGCACTCTATAGGCCCCGCATGGGCAAAAGAGAATGAAATAAAATGAATACAAGAGTCATCATGTATTGTTTCAGTAATATTTTAGCCCTGATGTAAATGCATTTCATGTATTCAGAATGAATAACGCAATAGATACTGCGATGTTTCCAAAAATGTTATACCATTGAAACTGTTATAGCCCTAACTAAATTATAAATGTAAAAGGGATCCTTAAATATCTAGGCAGGACTTTGATAAGTAATCGTAACAGTACTAAGTAATAACAGTAAAAATGCTATTTTCATTTTTATTTTGTGAATTATTACGAATGAACAGTAAAACTTTAAACAATAAAAACAAAATCAAAATGAATATATTAAACGATTTGATTGATAATGGACGGGCAATTATGAAACATAGATCGTGCACAAATATATGCGTAGGACATTTTTTTAAACACGTTAAACATAAACTACACTTTGAAAACTCATGAAACCCATAAAGTCCACATTCCTTTGTCCTCTGCACATTCCTCAACCCAAGGTGCAGGACCGCGCTTAAGTTAGCCTCATATTCCATATTCATTTTTCCGGCTTTAATAACTTTTAACGGAAGTGACGGAACAGAATTGTGACGTGCAGTACACAGACAAGATGGAGACCTATTTTTTTTTTACTGTTCGAGCCAATTCATTATTTGTGCAAAATCTCGTTAATAGCTAAGAAAACAGGTCATTTCAGCTGTAATGAGGTATCGGTTTAACAATTTGGGTTCATGGCAACTGCCGCACACCAGCTTTCCAGATTGCTTTACAGGCAAATTGTAATTAATTTTTCAATGTTCGCATGGATCCGTATAATGTTCAATGGGACAATACGTGAATGGGTTAATAAGTTTAAAACAAGACAAGACGGGCATGTCTAGTGAGGTGTGTTTGGATCAGTGGACTCTAGGGAACAAAGCACACCCCTTGGATTTTCAGGTTATTTTGGTCTGTAATACATATTAATGACTATATTGTGTCCATTTAAGGTGCAATGGGGCAACACACTAATGGGTTAATAGACCTACAACTTAACAAGATAGGCACACTTTGTAAACTACACTGGCTTTTAATTGTGCAGGTTTGGGAGATATTCAGGTGACCTTCAGATTGGTGACGTCATCCTTGGAGTCACATCAACAGAGAAATGGTCAAGAACATGGGTATTTAAAGGACTAATCCAGTCACTTGGTAAGCTATGCTGGGGGTGGTGTGGTTACTTTGATCCTTTGGTTCACCTCACCCGCGTTACACTGTAATGCTCACTTCAAATGGGCTGGTTCTTCGCAGGGGCGGAGCCTTACGGAAACATTCTGGGCCTAAACCCACGCCTTAGGGGTCCTGAGACATGCTCCACTGGGGATATTTTTTTTCTAATTTACGGCAGCTACATGAATTATTTCAGGCTGTTAGTATGGCGCCCCTAAGAGGTCAGCATGGGGAAAAATGTAGCTGACTACATTAGACAATATTAGGGTGGACCTATAGATGACGATATTTCCCTAGCAAAAGAACTTCTGCTCAATTGATTTGCCGGTGTTATGCCGAAAAAGGCATCCCTGCCTTAGAATGCATGCCTGTCTCTAAATGATCGATACTGTAGGTCGCTGATCTGAAACAATTTGAGCTACTTTGTCGAGTTAGGCTACCGTAGTGCTAATCAATAGCCCTAACCCTAATCCTTACCCTAACCTCCAAAGACCCCCTAAAACCCTAACCTCCAAAGACCCCCTAAAACCCTAACCTCCAAGGACCCCCAAAACCCTAACCTCCAAAGACCCCCTAAAACCCTAACCTCCAAAGACCCCCTAAAACCCTAACCCTGACCCCCAAAACACCCCTAAAACCCTAGCCTCCAAAGACCCCCAAAAC
>JAODLD010000047.1:17075891-17086106 GCA_026781065.1 Mormyrops boulengeri
GTTAGGTTCTCCCCAAACGAGCTTGATGGGCCGAATGGCCTCCTCTCGTTTGTAAATTTCTTATGTTCTTATGTGTGCGTGCGTGCGTGCGTGCGTGTGTGTGCGTGTGTGCGTGCGTGTGTGTGTGCGCGTGCGCGTGTGCGTGTGTGCGTGCGTGTGCGTGTGTGCACGCGCGCCTGCGCTGTAGTGGTGCTGTGCGGAGAGTGGCGAATGAGGCGAAAACCGGACTCTTGGTATCAGTAATGGAGAAAATCAGATACTAATTTTTAATATCGATTAGTATCTGAGAATCGATTTTTTCACAACCCCAGTGTCTCATTATTTTCAACTCCAGCGTCAGCTATATCTTCCGTTTCTGGTCTTTTGCGGTACACTTTTAGCGGTGCAGAGCTGAAAAAGGTCCCCCATTAAACAGTTTCCAGCTGCGCCACTTTCCGAGCGTTGTGTAAGCTATTTAAACCGGTATGGCGGTATAAGGAAAAAAAAAACAATAAAAAACTGTTTTCGGTATGAACCGGTACACCGCCCAACGCTAGTTTAAAGGTCCCAAATGTGAAGGCTGCCACATCACACGACACTAATAAATACAACTGAAATATGATACCCATGTATTGCATATTGTTACAATCCTCTCTGGACATTTAATGCAGCGCATGACCAGGACATACAGGATGTCGATCTGTGCGGCTGGAGACTCCTCTCTGGTCATGTGACCTTACACACTCAGGTACTGGGCTCAAGCCTAGAATGACACTGCTTGATGACCCACGGATGGGACAAGATTCCACTTACTGCCGACTTGTTGGTGGGAGAGGTGGTGGAGCGAGCCGGACGGCCATTCTCCACTCCATCTGCATCAGTATCCTTGGTGTCAATCTGGAAGAAGAGGAGGTTAGTGTCACTGAGCCACTGGAAACGTAGATGGGACAACAGCACCCCCTGAAGGTGGGATACAGAAACCCATGCCTGAAGAACAGTGACCCAGAGAACTAGAACCCATACCTTGTAGTTGTGGGCACTGAGGTACTTGAAATGCCCGAAGCAGATGTGAGAAAGACAGACCACAATGGTGATGATGAGGACCACCAACGTGAACATGGTTGTTGGGGTCACAAAGCCTATTTAAAAAAAAAGAAAATCACACATTAAAGGTTGGTTTTCACAAAGAAAATCTTCTCAACCGTGACCAAACAATGGATAATCAAAATAATAATAAAAATAAGAAATAATAATAAACGGTCACTAAATAAGCAAATGTATCAGGTCAGCTTCAGAGTCAGTTCCGAGTATGAGCTCATTCGAATCCAGATGTGCAGGAGTGAGATCATTCCAGATGATCATGGGCGGCCATCATAAAAAGGGTTAGCTGCACTTCAAACACTCTCTGTTACGTTAATGCACGTGTGATGCACAGTGGTTATGCGTCGATGAAGTTAGATCAGATTACTGATTTAAAATTGGAACTCGCTGCTTCTGTGTGCTTGGCTGAGCAGCTTGGAAGGGCTCAGGCTGGCCATGGGATTTCAAAACGTTTATTGATCATCAGAGGTGGACATTTCAGGTCCAGAAAGTAAAATTCCAGACCAAGATTTTATTTCAACTAACCACTTGAGTATTCTGACTCCTGACGCTCAACTCATTGGTTGAAACAAAATCTTGGTCTGGAATTTTACTTTCTGGACCAGAAATGTTATTGTTTATTAGCAAAGGTGGACTTAAACCTCAAGGCCACAACAATGTCATCTACTGGCCAGTCTCATAGGCCAAGGGAAAGGTAGATGAATGAGTTACCGTGCTGATTCCCATCCCCTGGCCCACAGACCAGTACCGGTCTATGGCCAGTATTGCACCAGGCCCCAGAACACTGGGGGTTTTGCAGACGGTTTGATTCATTTCTAAAAATGAACTATACATTTTAAATACTTTCACGTTCGCATATTCTGTTCACATCTGGGAAAAAATGAAAAAGGATAAACTTGTGAAAACGCCAGTCGATCCACCAGAACCCCCCACCGCCCGCATCCAGCGGAGAGCCACCTCACCTGTGCGTACAGTGGAGAAGAAGAGCAGCCAGAAGAGGCAGAGGATGGGCGCGGCCACCACCTGGGTGACGGCCCCTGAGTGGATCTTCTTGTCCAGCTTGGAGGGCAGGTAGGCATAGTACATGTTGTATCTGTCTACCAGGTGTTTGAGCAGCATGTACATAAGACCTGAGAAGAAGCGGGGAGACACACTTTCAAAGAGGAATCGATGCTCCCTTTCAAGGCCGCATGACGTGGCTGAATTTCAACACTCTGCTTAAGTTTAATAGCAATGGGATTTCTCCCTACCACAAGCAGTAAGTTCAGCACGAATTAATAACACAACTACATTTTTAAAAGCATAAAGGGTGTATGAGAGGATCTTACTGGGCGAGGGAACATAGATTTCACACAATACGCTAACCGAAGGGCTACAGGCGACCCGGAGCAAAATCATATTAACATAAAGAACAAAATCGAATGATCTAGACTAATAAAGAATTAAAAACGGAGTCATAAGAAACTACAAGTCACCGAATAAGTAAGTCATTAAATACTGATTCATAACACCTGTGCGGCCGGTAGAGCCGGCAAGAGGGGATGTGGTGACTCACCGAAGGGGACAATGATGGGGCAGGTGATACTGTACGTCATGACGACGGTGAAGACGCTCATCATCCAGGCGTAGGCGGCTCCAAACTGGAATTCGTAAGCTTGGTGCTGGTGGGGGCACGGCAGACACACTCTGTTAGCTCACGCACTTTTGACACAGTCAAACAGCTTCCTTGGTAAATGCAAATGTAAGTTGAAACATGTTTATGGAATTACTCAGGAGGGACTTCATACTTTTGCATCATTCCCTTTTTTCTTTAAAATAAAATTAGACCCCAAATGTTGCAAGGGGGGGAGGGTCTCCATGGATTGTGATGGTCTGTCCAGCACATCCCGAAGATGTTCGATGGGATTGTTGTTGTGGTCAACACCTTAAACTCTCCGTCATGTTCCTCAAACCGTTCATGAATAATCTTTGCAGTGTGGCAGGGCACTAACTTGCTGATAGAGGCTACTACCATCGGAGAATACTGTTGCTATGAAGGGCTGTACTTGGTCTGCAACAATGTTTAAATATGTGGTACATGTCAAAGTGACATCCACAGGAATGCCAGGACCCAAAGACTCCCGGCAGAACATTGCCCAGAACATCACACTGCCTACACACACTGGCCTGCTTCCTAGAGTGCAGGGAGGCCTAGCTCCGCTCCTGGGGGGCTAGTTTGCAGATTTCCCTGCTCAGACACACCTACTAAACCTGGCAATTAGCCGATTAAGATGTGTCTGAGGAGGAAAATGTGAAAAACCGTGTTGGCTTCTGGCCCTCCAGGACTGGAATTGGCAACCCCGCCTTAGTGCATCCTGGTGCCATATCTTCCCCAGGTAAATGACGCACATGCACCCGGCCGCCCACGTGATGTAACAGAAAACATGACTCATCAGGCCAAACCATTTTCTTCTGTTGCTCTCCTGTGAGATCAGACCAGACAGGCAAGCCTTCACTTCTCACATGCATCACTGAACCCTGGGATAATCAATGTTATTCCCTAAACCTGTCAGTGGTTTTAATGTTACGGCCGATCGGTGCATAATATTGCTGTAATATACAGCTGCTCCTAGGCTGCCCGCACAGGGGTTGCTTCCCCCCCAGCATTTTCCCAGAATCCTCCACAGAGGAACAGGCCAAAACACTGACCCGCTTGACATTGCGCCTCTCCGCGGCTGAGCGAGCCAGACACAGCCGGATCATGTACATGAGCAGGCCGGGGATTCGCAGCAGGTCCATGGCGTTCCCGATGAACGCAGAGGCGATGACATAGTTCACGAAGAAGGCGCCGTTGTCTGGGAGGAAGACACACCTGCGGAGTGCGAGAGGACAGGAGAGAGTGCAAAAACACACTACTGTCTCATATGCTACAGGAACAAACTCCATGTCTCCTCGTCTTTGCACTAAAAATGTTTCCCCAAACTCATAACAATAAAAAAATAGAGTAAGAGACGCCACTTACTCAAATCTGACTGGGGCATCGACCAAGATTTTCTTGTCGAAAAGCCAGCGAAAGAAAACATCCAAACTGCATTGGAGGGAAAAACAAAGATTTTGTTTTATACAAGTTTTCCCCAATAACAATAGCATTGCTTCATAATACTTGAGGCAGCACCTTGACATCGACATCGAGGGGAGGTGAGGTACTGGCTAAAATGCTAAGAATGCTTCAATCGTGCTTTTGCCACAAATGAAGTCCATCTCTCAGTAATTACACCCGCCGTTCCCCCTACTTCACAATCCCACGGTTATTTATTAGTCTCTCGGTTTGTCCTGTTGCCGCAGAAATACCTGCTGAGTCCAAGGGAAGGAAGTAGAAGCACCATAAAGATGAGAAACGTGTAGCACTTGTGCATGGTGGTTCTGTTCTCCCCCGACCTGAAGCAAACAGGAAAAGGGGCAAGTTGGGAAGCGGCAGGGAGACCCGGAGGCTCGGGCAGCCGGTCGAAGTTTTAGTGGAAATCGAAAAAGTGCATGACAAAGAATATGCAGATACCTGGTCCAATGGGCTTCAAAGAAGGCCGAATAGTAGACGATGGTGGGTAGCAGTGCGGAGAAGGCCCACAGCAGGAGGGTGGGGAAGAATTGGGTAATGATGGGGTTCTTTGGGGGAATGAGATTCATGTTAGAGCCGTGT
The DNA here is from genome assembly GCA_026781065.1 of Mormyrops boulengeri. Classification (NCBI taxonomy): domain Eukaryota; kingdom Metazoa; phylum Chordata; class Actinopteri; order Osteoglossiformes; family Mormyridae; genus Mormyrops; species Mormyrops boulengeri. Next base: position 17,080,648 of record JAODLD010000047.1, read on the forward strand.
TTCCCAGCCCGGTCCTCGGGGCCCCCCAGACAGTCCAAATTTTTGCTCCCTCCCAGTTCCTGGTAGGGGGTCCCCAAGGACCAGGTAGAGACACACTGTGACAGATATTCTGTGCTGTAAATCAATGTTTTTTGCCGTGGGAACATTTCTCAAATCTAAGGCCAGAATGTCATGCTTTGAAATTCAGGAAAGTGTAGTTATATTCTAAATCAAATTCAGGAATGAACCATTTATATAGTAAATGTGCTTAACAAGAACATGCTAAAATGCTCTCTGCAGATTTGGGGGTTGATGAGTATGCAGCTCAATGTTCCATAACACTTAGGGTGTAAACACTGCATCAGAAGAATGTCCCCCCTCCCAGCCTTACATTGAGGTACTCCACTGGCTTGGTGACATTGAACTTGTCCATGGTGCTGATGATGATGGCCGGAGTGGTGAGGAAGAAGAGCAAGAGGAAGAGGATGCAATTGATGATGAAGCAGCGCACCCACCAGGAGACACCGCCAAGAGACAAGTTCTCCCTACAAGGAAGGAAAAAAGATACACATACATTCTACAGCTGTCTGAGCAGTCACCTGAGCAGGGTTAGAGACAGGCCACTTCCTACTGCCAACATCAATATGACATTAAAAACATAAATTCAATATACAAGAGTGCTATAAAGTAGAGGTGAACGATATGGCCAAAACGTTATATCACAATATTTTTGGTTAGAATCACAATCCACAATATAGATCATGATTTTTCTGGAATGTATGTAGTAATGTTAAATAACCAATTAAAAAAAACATCAATTAAGATTTTAGTTCTTGCAAGACTTAGCCACTAAGTTGGCATCCACTGAGACGGATGACTGATAAAGAAGTGAGATATATAGACAGCGCGGAGATGTTATGCAGACTGAAATAGTTTTGTTTCACATCGGTCCGTTTTTGTTGTAGTAGGCATCGCGTCATAGGCGCTGGCCTGTTTGATCTGTTGTTATAATAATAATGTCAGTGCACTTGTACCTGGGCATTCATTGGATGCTCTGCCTAGCCGCACTCCTTCACAGCATATACGTTTATGACGTGCTATTTCCTTACATGTCTGCTGCATCGGACAAAATGCTTAACTAAATTAAATGTAATTGTAGTGCTGTATCACAATTCCTGAGATACCTCTGAAATGTGTATCATGAATACAGTTGTAACCGGTTGTGGTAAAATATTGCAATATTGCCCACCACTACTCTAAAGTATGAACCCAGTCCTTCCCCTAACTATATTAAGCAAAAAGTGCCCTGCCTTTGAAGAATAACACACCTATATCTACTACCAACTGTCTGTAACAGTTTCACTACGTCAACAGCCAAAGAAAGTATTCACCATTATCCCCTCGGAAAATAATTCATTTGCAGTCTAACTGACATGCAATCTAGCCTCATATAATGAGATGATTTCCCATAGTGCTGTTATTGTAATTGCATTAGTGTCTGCGATTGGATGTGTGTAATTGCAAGTGCAGAGCGGCAATACGGGTTCCTCTTCCTGCTGTATGTCAGCTCAGCCCCCACGATGTCTGGGTCACCAGCCACACTGTCCGCTCTTCAGATATTAGCTGTCAAGCAAGGTCAGGCAGTGGGAGAAATCGCTGACTGCGGGCCAAACTAGCAGCCTCCAGGCCGCTCCACCAATCTTCATGGCTTTTTGTCCTAAGTGAATCTCTTCATTGACTAGACAATCTGTGGACAGCTTTTCTACAGGCTCCAGAGCATTTCCTCAGAAAAACTGTTCTCCTTACATTGAGCATTGCCATTCAAATGACGCAACCATCCCTTTTTGAGATTAGACAGTAACGGGATTTGTGCACTACCTTTCCAATTAAAAGGACCCGGATTTCACTTAAGCACTGAGTTCTTGCCGTGTGCTGATTGGTCAGTCTCCTACAATCATGCATGTGTCACTAATGTTAATGTGAAACAGCTGGATGAGTCTTTCAATCAAAGAAATAAACCAGTGTAAGTACAAGACGAACCAAACAATTCAGCCAAGGGTGGGAGCATTTCAGTTTTAAAGTAGTTTGCGAAACCTGAAGTAGCTCAAATGTCCTCCCTGACAGGGATTGTCTGGTCACCCAATTTTGAGAGCAAAGGAGGTCATTTTGCACCAACATTACCTTTATCCTAAGCCAAGTTCAGCAGTAGAACCATGAAACCTGAGCCATTACATTTTTTAACAATTTACACAGGAAGGCTTCTCTGGGCGAGAACGAGTGCATGACATACAAATCATGAGCGAATATCAAACCAGTTACAATGTACCGCGATATCTGCTCATTCTCAGGCAGCAGTCTCCAACGTGCCTACAGCAGCTGCCTCGACTGATCTACTGAAATCCGACAGACAACAAAAATGGCTGGCAGCGGGAATTAACAATCGCACTGGGGATGTTTCCCGCGAAGCGACCCAGTTCCATACGTAATTAGGCGATGTCGGGGACTCCACAGAATGCAAAAGGAATTGGGAGGAGAGCCGGCGTACAGTCAGCAGAGAGGTGCACCGTGAGGCTCGCGGCACACGTCAGCCCAGCGAGGCACACTGAAGACACCACGTTGATTCCCAAAGACAGATGTTTCAAGAAGCTTGCCAGGAAACCAATAGCTAAAAGGAGTATGTTGGGTAAATTTCAATGAATCTTTTTGCCTTGCGTTTGGGTCAGACCCACTGAGAAATCCTTGAAGTCATTCTTGGTGAGATGATGGGAGACTAAAATCGAAGACAGATAAAAAGGACATGTACCAAGAGAAAAAGAAAAATAATCTCGTCGTCCACAGGCCAAAAATACCCCATGTTGGTTTGTTTGTGTGTTACACTTGTATTATTTCTAAAGAGGTAGGACTGTAATAACACACAACCACTTTGTGAATCAAGGCTCATTAATATACATGGAAGGAAACCAGATATAATTATTGCTCAAGGGGTCAAATATTCTTCCACAGTTCATTGAGAAAGCTCCATCTTTCACACAAGTCCAGCTACATAACAAACCAGTGTGGGCCCTCAAGACCTCAGTGTGGCTATGGGACGTAACTGCTTCAAACCATGAGCACTTCGACCGTACAGCTTAATTGGTTTATTTTGATGTCATTGATGCACCTGGAGGCCACCAAGCTAAACAACGAATTTGACAAGAGATACGAACAACACATCTGCCAAACACTGGAGGAAAATTCTTCTCCACCAACCAGACGGGCAAAGCATCCCAAAAAATATATTCTATTGTACGGCTCAGCTGTAACAGTCATTGTGTGGCTCGTGACAGCCTGCTACGACAGAAAAATAAACAAAAATATATATACAAGAGTGTAAAAATTGCACTAAACGTAACTAGTACACACCAAGATCACGAAGAGCAGCTGGTATAGGAAGTTTGAAAAGTAGAATTTATGTGATCTGCTAAACGTAACATTTTATTACTAAATTAAAATGTATCGCACGCTTTACTCCTCGCTGAAATCAATAATATCCGCCAGATAGTGATTTCACGTTATAAGTTTCAGTAACACTTTACTTGAGGGTGCACAAACACTTAGTAGTAACTCAGTTACTACTGACGTACAAATCATGAACAAATATAGTAGCTACTTGAAATAAAAGACAAGTCACCGTTCATTAATGATGAACAAACATGAGGTCAGTTTGTAACATTATTCATTACTTGTTCCTTCAGTAGTTTACAAAGGTTTACACAATTAACACACACAGTAACAAATACAGTAACTGCTTGGGGTAAAAGATGCGTCACGATTCATTAATGATGAACAAACATGAGATCAGTATGTAATTAAGACTTAGTTTGTGGTTAAGTAATACGTACGTAATAGCATAATACCACATTATTTGTGCACTGTCAAGTAAAGTGTTACCCGAGCTTCTACTCCAATTTCCCAATTATTCTTTGATGCAGTGAAAAGAGCATGTCACCATAATGTAGGAGCACTCTAAGGAGCTACTAATTACTGTCACTGGAAAAATTTTACTTCCACTAGAAAATTAAGATAACTATTAGTGGTTCCTACCACAGGAAACATTTTACAGTTATCGAAATTTCAATTATGCTCCTCACATTTGACAAATGTAGCCAGAGAGAACATAAACCTGTGGGAGTGTACCATCTACATTTTTCCAGATATAAATAGCAGTACTGATTAAGAGGTATCGACCAGATGCTCTTCATTCGGTGACCATCAAGTCGTTTATCTCTGGCTCCATGGCAACAAGGGCAAACCTAAGCCAGCTGACCATCCCGACAGTGACGGGCACGGGGGTTTTCATGGGACTGGACATTTCCAGGCACCCTAAATGCCTGCTTCCACACACTTCTTATGGGAGATTAGTCTGTTCTCTCACTGAAACATCAGTCTGTCCTATTAGTGGCAGAAGATTGTGTGTAATTAAAATCAGACCAAATATATCTAGCTGTCCTGGTTGGTTTGGAGTATATATTTAGTAATCCACTTTGGTACTAAAATGACTAAAGGTAAACATCTGATTGATGAATTAATTTAGGCAGCAGACAGTATGACACTGACTTGGGGCAAATAAGGATCAGTAGTTGGTTAAGTGGTCAAGGATCTTCAGTGCATCAGGAGATACTCAGCCCTTTAATTAAAGGCGCAGAGAAGACTGGGTGCCTCACCAGCGCACGTTCTGTGGATCTGGGGCATAGGAGACACTCCAGTTGTAGATATGCAAGCTTTCGCTGAACTGAGACGACTTGGGCTCGTGGCGACATTTGCAGCCCTGACAGTGGCAGGCATTGAAGTCCTTCAGGATTCTGTGAGCGAGAGAGCGAGAGAAAGAGAGAGAGAGAGAGAGGACAAACTGCCTCAGTCATGGTGGGACACTGGCTTCACTGGAGCCAGTCCCCACAATGCACATCAGCATACACACACCCACATGCTGCGTCACGCACAGACCACTCACCTTCCGTATTTAAAGGTCCGAAAAGAGAAAGAGTGATATCGCGGCAAAAGCCCCTGCTCTCAGTAGATAAGGCATTAAAGACCATCAGATTAAACATTTAAGGCATGTTTCCATACAGAAAATAGCATTTCAACTGCCTCTGGTCTCTTGCATCAGGAGGGAAGGATGTTTCTACAGCACAGAATTCTACAGCTAACAAGCGCCTGGGAAATGACAATACTGCAATAACAGAATAAAAATGGAAACGTCCCAGTGCCCAGTTACTGATCCATTACATGGACACAGGCTCAGTCTGTCACCTGCAGTTAATAACAACTGCAGGTTTGGTCTAAACATGCCCCCATTCTAACAGGGAATCACAACACATCCCAAAATGGGGGGGGGGGGGCATAGGATCATCAAACCTAGACCTGCCGGTTTTGCCAAGGTAATATCAAAATTGCATTTTATGCACATGCAATAGACAATTGCCAAGGATCGCAATAATAAG
>JAODLD010000047.1:17086206-17097894 GCA_026781065.1 Mormyrops boulengeri
ACCCCCCCCCGCCCTCCCCCCCCCCCCCCCCCCCACCCCCCCCCCCCACCCCCCCCCCCCCCCCCCGGGGGGGGGGGGGGCCCCATAGGATCATCAAACCTAGACCTGCCTGATGTGCCAAGTTAATATCAACATTGCATGTTATGCACATGCATTTCTCAATTCGCAAGGATCGCAATAATCAGCTTTTCATTTCGTCATTTCGACAGTATTTTAAAAAGTAAATGATTTGTTAGCACGTCTTTGTGGCAACACCAGCAATGTACTTGACAGACACTACCGGTAGATCATCAGTAGTCCTATTCATCTATAGTTTATTTTAGGTTGGTTTTCAACTCTTTTTTCACTTTAGAAATATCTCAATATTTATTGCTAAATATTCACATCTCAAAATTTGAATTTTTTCGAATATCATGCAGCCCTAATCAAAACCTGATTTTAATCACTGCATTTTCTTTTGTATGTTTTAACTTTGTTGCTCATAATGAGATTTCTGTTTAATGTTACTCATAAATAATTGTCACTCATAAATTTTTGTGGGATAAATTGGCTGTACTGATTCCATTAATTTTGATAAAATGTAAATACAGTTTTCAAACAATGTGTGTTTATTAAATTGAAGAGGCCTGTTTTACTTCTTAATACCTGATCACTTGTAGAAGTTCCTCCAATATAGACTCAGTATCACAATAGCAGTGCTCTTCCATTATAAAGCAGACTGACCCCCCCCCCACCAGGAAAATAATTCTATTCAGCTGCATCGTGTGCAATTTTGCACAAGACGGCAACTTGCTGTCAATGAGGAGCACAGACACAGAGCAAAACTTATACTGTATCTGACATTATACTGTGACACTCCAAATATGATTATAGTTATGAACAGGAGCACAAACTGCAAGCCATTGAGAAAGCCGACATTAGCGTTTTTTCCCCTTCTATTTTGGTCCTCTACTTTTCAAAATGTCACCCCTACAGATGCACACGCGCGCGCGCGCACACACACACACACACACACACACACACACACACACACACAGAAACAGAGACACACAGAAGAGTGACTCACACTGCAGTCATTGCCTCGTTCTGGAAAGTGACAAACGCCATCCCGAGAGGTTTCGTGTTGACTTTCTCCTTCTCCTTCCTGTACTCCTCCTTCAGCTTCGACTCCAGCTTGGTGTAATAGCTCACAGCCTCCTCCTGTCCGCACCAGAGAAAAAGACACCTTTCCATACCCTTTGTCAAACCGCTTCACTCCCTTCAAGCCACGTCTGGCTTGCGAATCCCGTCTCGCACGTCGTCGGCCTGGTGTTGACGCTTTGGCGTTTAACGAAGCCCAGCACGAGTCTGCCCATAACGACCCACAACCGCGGTCAGCGAACACTTTGGAAAACGCCAAAGAATGAGCCTTCATTAGCATACGCACTTTTTGTTTTTCACGCACATGAGTTAAACGAGAGAACTTTCACGTTGCTGCACTTCCACAAGTCTGCTTATTCTTAGATAAATCAACAAATAAAATGTGAAATATATCGTAATGTCGAGTGGGTGAATCGCAGGAGCGACTCGTAGGGATCTGCTCGTTTGTGAAGTGGGCTAGCCAACGCAATGGGGAAAATAGATACAGGGTTATGAGGGAGACATTGCGGTTTACATTACATCAACACACTCAATATTATTCAAAGGGGAAAAGACACAGCAAGACTGAACTACACACAAACCAACTGGGACCAATGAACTAAATTAGGGGGAAGACACAATATACCTAAAACCCAACAATAAACAATCATTTTCTCCAAACGTGAATCGAATTAGCTACAGCATGGGGGATGACGTCACCGACCCCTTCCACAGCTGGTGTCTTACGATACAATATGCTTCCGCTGACTTTACTTTTTTCCCTCAAGATGGAATACTATATATATATACACACACACACACACACACACACACACACTCCAAACCAGCCAGGACAGCTAGGATAGACATATTTTTTTCCCCTGCCACTATATTCCTAATCCTCTCAGAAAGTATAAGTCTCAAGCAGAGACACGCTGTGATTTTAAAGGTCTGCTTTCCATCCTTACGCAGACGGTTTCCTGGCATTGCCGTCTACCTCTGCGTCAGCATACGGAAGAAATGCCGCTATTTGGTCACACCCCCTCCCGCCATTCATCGCTGAGCGCCCCCTGGAGGACACAGACCTCTTCACATCCCTTGATGATGCAGCAACAGAGGTGTCCACACGGCTTAGGGTTGATCATGGTGGGGACGTGCTCCTTGGCCATCAGGTCAGTGAAGAACTTCTTGCTCCGCTCTGCCTTCTTTCTGCAGGTGACGTAACCCCCCCCCCCACACACACGTTTAAAACATCACACTGTGCACCAACGTCGTCTTCAACAACCAGACAGCCAGTCATGACAAAAATGACAAAATATTTTTTTAAATTCCATGTAGGTCTGAAGATCCACCCCTTTAAGGAGATGCTGCAATGCAAACACTGGGATTTAACTTTAATGGCAGAAAATTAGGTACGAGATGCCAGTGCTAGCCTACCGTGTCCTTAATATATGCGCACATCACTGTTAAGTTCAGGATCTGCGCAACACCAAATGAACTTCCGAATGCTGACGAGCCTCTTGCCATGTCCCCTAACTCTGAGCTTCCATGTTGCTGTAGACAGCTGACAATCACGCTCACTGTCATCCAAAGCCCTGCTACGAGCGGCTGATGACAGGCTCCCTTTTTCCTGACGCTTACTGAGGTGCCAGTTATCCATCCATCCATCCATCCATCCATCCATCCATGTTCCATGACTGCTTATCCAGGATGAGTCACTGTTAGTCTGGAGCCTATTCCAGGCAGCACAGGCCAATAGGCAGGCCAAGACCCTGGACAGGATGCCAGTCCACCACAGGACACTCTTATATTCAATTACATGAATTAATACATTCCTAACCCATGTAGGTACTATATTCCGACAGTTTCAAGTTCCAATCGCTTTTAGCGCAAAAGCTAATTACTACTCCCAGACTACAAGAACGGAGTCAGTGCGTAATGCGGTTGGTGAGAACATCCTACATATTTAATAGCACCTCAAAACAAACAACATACAAAGGCCAGAGCTTAAGCAGATGCAGGTGGTAAAATTAGAAACTAGCTGTTAGCACATACAATATTGCATCACGAGTAACCCATGGCAACACAGCCCCAAAGCTCAGCTTGGAAGCATGACAGATATCGTCTAGCCTCGGTCGCTTCGCTGGAGATTTATCCTCAGATAAACACTATAACATGCTGCCGTTGTACTGTACATGGTGGTGAATCTGTACATAGGCAGCTAAATGCCAGAACAACACTCACAGTAACTACATGGACACATTTAACTGATGCTTTTAATATTAATGCATCAATATGACGTCTTACTTTTAGGGACAACTTACAACAACACCAGGAAATCGTCCAGCTGCAAACAAATTTGAGCCCCAAGGGGTCCTTGTCAGGGATCAGAACCTCCCCAGTGAAGCCAAGGTCACATTACACGATTTTAGCCCTGGTTTTCCACTTGCCAACAGATTTTGGAGATCGCCGACAAAACCCCCAGATTGGAGGTAAATCGGTGTTCGATCAGTGCTGGCAAAGCGGTGCTCGATCGCCAGGTGAAATCTGTTCAAATACGCAACCCAAGGCAGTCAGAGATGAGTCGCAGACACCCGCGTGGGAGTCGTGCAGTGTGAGCAGTACAGCGGTCTGATGACTTCAGGAGTCGTGCAGTGTGAGCAGTACAGTGGTCTGACGACGTTAGGAGTCGTGCAGTGTGGATGCGGCTTTAAAGACATAAGCGTGCCTCACAGGACTCCTTCCTCTGTCACCCTAAAGGCCACTCTGTTGTATTTCTAGCCCACTGGCCCCCATTTCAATGATTAGCTCCCATCCTTGTCAGCCGCGCCTCTCCTCCCCCCTCGGCTCTGTCCTGCTTCCGCCTCTTACTTGTACCTTCTCTGACAGGCAGCTGTTTCTGGATTACACACGAGCGGCCTGTAGGGACCTCGTCTCATACCATATTGCCATAATCTTGCCTTCGGATAAGCCTGGCTCTGTTTAATTACATATTTATTCTAGCCTTGTGCATCTACCCAGTACAGGCATAGCAGCTTGCATGCTTTGTCCTATACATTTTATATTTTATCTTCTGTTCAACAACAGACACCTAATTATCACATTTTCCAGTCCGCTTTCATTTTCATGATGCATACAAAGAATGCATTAAAACTGATCCAGTATTTTTTTTTCCTTTTCACTTACCTGTTATAATCCCTATGATTTCAAAAAATTCACATTAGAATGGTAATCAGCCAGTAAGGTAAATTATTAAGATAAAACTCACAAACTCGTTATTATGCTTGACAAACTGAAGACAATTAAAACGAAAAAAACCCAGTTAGACAAATTCAAAAGACAAAAAGCATGAGATTTTACAACAAAATGTTCCTGAACGATTTTGCAGTATTTTCTAGTTTTTCACTGGCCAATTAATTAGGCCATAAGAGACCATTAGGGGGCACTGTCCTGACTGGAAACACCCATGAGATACACGTCTCTCCGGCTCTGCAGAAGATGGATGATGAGTGAGAGAGTACCTTACCTCTCAGTGTTTAGGGACATGAGCTTTGCCACATTGTAGCAGATGCGGGCCTCCAGCACAGTGCAGTTCTCATAGGCCTGTCTGTGTCACAGAAACAGAGCGTTAGCATGGAAACTTCTGGAAAAACAGCTGCACACAGTTTCCAGTTACAGGCACATAAACATAAGGTTGAGATCCCAATCAAATTTCCTTCGCTTTACCTAAATGACACTTCCTCATTACTGAATTATCAGCATGCCAGATATCTCCAATACAAAATTGATATATATTTTTTTTTATTTCACTTGGTACTGGCGTGACAAATTTTAGTTACTGTTTCCACAAATTAAACATATTTTACCAAATATGTAAAGTTTAAGGCATCACTAAAAGGTTATTTAACAGTATCCAGAAAATGTATTCTGCTGCTACTTGGGCGCTGCATTAAACTCTGCCGGATTGCTTTGAATCACCGAATTTGAGTGTTTTTTTAGGCTTGTCTCTGATGTGATTCTGACTGCTGCAGTATTAATTCAGTACTGTTAGTACTGTCAGTAATGCACATGGGCCCTGCAGAATACCATAGAACCAGCAGCACCACACAGAAGATGAGAGTCTTTCATTACGCTAGACATCCCTGCAGATACAAAAACCCCTCATGGAATCATTCTGAAAAACCCCCGGATTTCTAAGTGTGAGAGCATCATTACACTGGGCCCTGCAGCTGGTATCCCAGCATCCTATACTTCCCCGTCACGTAAGCAGGTGAAAATAAGACAAACATACTTACTCAAAGTGCTGCTTTATGTGGCTCTCATCGGCGTACTTCGAGATCCCGTTTATGAACAAGGTGCGTTTCACCTGCGGGAGGAGAGTCATGTGATTCTCCACGGAAATTTAATCTCAAAAACGAGGCGGCTGCAGCCGCCCTGCTCTGTCATTATAGCATCTTTTTAATTGATTAACTGGCATTTGGCTCATATTTAGCGGAAAACTCAAAAGGCTTTTGTGGAACTTACAGACAGGAACAATCTACCCCAAAACACAGAACAAGTGATTTGGAAAACAATACACCTACAACTAGAATTCAAATGAGGAGAAACACACTGGCCTGGGGGGCTGACCCTGCAGGAGATGGCCATAGCTCACATTAGCTGTCCCTACCCCACACGAGGTGACCCTACCCTACGCCAGGTGACCCTACCCTACGCCAGGTGACCCTACCCTACAAAAGGTGGCCCTACTCTACATGAAGTAGCTCAGCCGGACACCCCTAGCCTACCCTACCTGGGGAGGCCTTGCCCCTCCTCACATGCACTGACCCTCCCTACATGAGGTGCCCCTACCAGATCGTCCTCTTTGTAGTGCATCTTGGAGGTGTGTCTTCTCATGCTGTACACCGTCAACAGGAGGTACATGAACGCAAATGAGGTGTGCAGCCAGAGGAGGTTATTCCTGTTAAGTATAAACACAATGTCACCTCATCTGATCCCCCAGAGAGACACAAGAGTCACACAGCATACAGATGAAATCAATATATGCATATGAGCATATCACATTCATTTCAATCACTTGACTCCTTAAATTTTATGCACCTTTCAACGTACTCACCCAGAATTTAGGTTTGCTATAGTAGTTCGTCCAAAGCTGTAGGCATTATTCTCTGATGTAAAGAAAAAAAAAGTTCTTAGTTGAGACGATTCAACAGTTTCGTCAAGACACTCAATATTGGAGCGTTTTTTTTTTCAGTTCTCAAAAATGACATCTATATTTTACCATCAGGTCCATTCTGAGTTCAGTTGACTGCATGGTCCATTTTCAGTAGTGAGGATTTCAAACTGACCCCCGCCTCAAAGTTATATCACTCTGCATCTAAATAACAGAGCCCCTTCTAGTCCTAGAAAGGCAGCTCCCTGCAACACCCCCACACTGCATCCTGCATAACAGGGCTGAGAAAGTTTACCTGTGCTATTTGACAGAACCAACAGAGAAGACAAAACGCCAAGAGTCCCCAGGGACCCAGCCATCATCGGTCTGCTGTGCTCGACTCCGAGATGCCTCTCAGCGGGAAAGAGAGCCCATTTCCCTGCCCGTGAGGGCGTGAGATCCCATTACGGACCGGAGAACTTTACATAAGCCAACAGGAGATTGACGAAAGCACTCAAAAAACATGGAGGGGAGTGCCGAAGACAGCCCAAGCTAGGTTCAGGAGGAAATCAGGAGGGGGCTGAATATTTCTGACTCAAGGGACGATAGGGGTCGTTATGTAAGTCTATCATACGATGGTTTCATCGCTCTCACCCCAACGGCCACTTTCTTGAGGATGATGATCAACACTCGCATGACAGAGCTTGTGATGTGGGCCCTTGGTGCTTTCTTCGGGTTATCAGGTGGGTCCCCCCCTTCACTCACAACACCTCCAGAGGGCTTGACAGCTAACCCCAGCATCCTGGGGTAGCCCCCTCGGTCCCTCAGGCTACACCACCACCGTTCAAGTTGATTCTTCTCTGCTTGGTGGGTTATTCCAGTGCTCACAGCGCTTTAGCCACAATCACCTAGATGTGGTCTCATCCCGTTTAGTGATGTTTGACACTAGACGTCTTCTGTTGGGACCCCCGATACCAAGCCTGGACAGGGCAGTCCAGAGAGACCTCAGGGAATCCTACAGCAGCCTACCTCTACTGGCGAGTTCCAAGCCCGCCACCCCCCCGTTGACATTCGTGGATGAGGGCTAAGCAATGATGTCTTGCAGGTATTAATGCAGCACTGGCACACGGTGTAAACATAAATATTCCTCCACTCCGAGCCAACGGTGGCCAGAAATGAAAAAGGTATTTACGAAAAGCAAACTGTAGTCAAAGGCTGAGTGAAATCCCAGCACAGTCAGGTCTGGCTGTTCTTAGCCCAGAAAGCATGTTCAGGCATACATCATCGGTGCCAAAAGCTCCCAGGGGTGGCAGGCGAAGGGCAGCTCAGTGCTGCCCCTGCACACCCGGCCGCTCTTACCCAGGAGATCTCCGGAGAAGTTGACGGGAAGGACAATCCCCACGGAGAGCACCCCCACGACCACCAGCAGCCCGATGATGTGCCTCTGGAAGGAAAGGTAGTGGACCGCGTCCTCGCCGCATTTCTCTCTGATCTCCTCGTCCCTAAGGAGGAGAAGGATCAGTGGCTCATGGGAGAATGCCCCCCCCCCCCCCAAAGGCTCCCCTAGCTACAGTATGTCCAGCTAGCATGCATCCATACTGCCCACTAGGAGGCACCGTGGAAACTGATTCACATGCTCCTATCCAATCATCTCATCCCAGCCCTCGGGGACCCCCAGAGAGGCCATGTTTTACTCCTAAAGCAGGGGTGTCATACTGCAGTCCTGGGGGGGCCGGAGCCCAGTGTAGCTTAGTTCTTTCCCTGTTCCCCCACAAATGATTCACCACAAGAGCTATGTGGTAATTAGCACAAGGAGTTGAATCAGGTGTGTTAAGTGAGGGGAAACCCAAAAATGTGCAGGGCTCCGGCCCTCCAGGACTGCAGTTAGACACCCGTAGTCTAAAGTATCTGAAAACGGGAGCAAAAGCGTGGAGCCCCTGAGGGTCCCCGAGGAACCGTTTGAGAAACAGTGATCTAATGAAGCTACAGGGAGCTGGTTAAGGTGCCATCGGAGGCTCTGTACTGCCCCAGCCCCTGACCGTACACCAGGCACTCCACAGCAAAATCATATTATGATTTTATACTTACTTTATCCTAAAGATAGCGGTCAGCCAAGAGCAGAAGCCCTGAATTCAAGAAAAGAGAAGAAGGAATTTCAGTTTGAATTAGTGCAGGTTTCTCCAGGAATGGCGTAAATGAGCGACACTAAATGGTGGCGTCCTTCGTCCTTAACGAACTGACCAGGCTTCCTTAATTCTACACACTCCGTTTTAATAATTAATACCCATAGTGCACTACATTCACCTTTAACCCTGCCGAACAGCAATTCATAGAAGATCTCTCGGCATAATATCTATACCTATCCATACACCACTGTCTAGATCCTTATCCAAATAAATCTCTCCCAACAATCCACATGAGATGGGAAGAACAAAGGAATGGAAGTACTTCACAAACAGAAGTGATCAGACATTGATTGGAGATCTTTCCTCTGTTGTGTCCCTGTGTATAAGTGTATAGGTGCTGCCCGTACCACTGGCAGAGCAGTGGGGGCTGAGAACTGAGGTGAGATTTGGAGGGGGGGGGAGGGAGACAGGGTCATTCCGACCCACATGGACAAGAGTTCCGTTTTTGTGTTCACTGGCTTACATTGTCTCTCTGCTCAAAGTCAACAGAGCTGGAAACAGAGGTGAGGCGTTCGTATCGATCGGGCGTTTCCGAATGCAGGGCCGATGCCACACTAGGAGAAATACAAAAATAACATTACAAGTTAGTTCAGGTGTGAAGCAATTATCCTGGCCTGCTCTCAAAGCCTGCCTGCATATTAAAATAGTATATTGCACTAAGACTAATGTGCAATTAATTCCACTGTTCAACACACAATTGCTTTAAACAGTTGTTTTGGGTGCTGAAGCACTCTGGCTGTTGAGGGTGACGTCGGCAAGCCGCCCCGTGCTCTCCATGAAGACCTGGTTTACTTTCACACATGTATGAGCAATAAAACTGGGTAATGTGCAAGCCAAGGACTCTAGGAGCTACACGTGTACTGGAGTCTACTGAGAGCAGACCAATTACTGTGGCTAAGAGTCACCCAGCTCGGATGTCCCCAAGGAACAGAGGTGCCAGAAGAGGACGGCGGTAGTCGTCATTAAGCAGCTCAGCAGAGATGTGTTTATCATCATCAGCACGGAAGGAACGACTCTGCAATTTATTATCACGACTGGAGACATGGGCAGTGTGTCACGTAGAACCAGTACTGCAGCCCTTAGGCAGCTTTTCTGGAACAATCTGTCAGGTTAATCTTCGCTTTGGGAGCAGATTTTTATTTCGTTCTTTTGCTGGAGTTTTGGCCAAGGATGCAAATTTATAGACTGATGATCCGTAGGCACCCTGGTGGCTGATTATGATAGGTGTTTAAGATATATGCAAATGAACTTGTGCGTTCTGAAGCCTAACACGCCTTGTGAGCATGACACCCAGTCCACTGCAGCAGAGACTCTCATCTGCTAGCAGGTCAGTGGATCATGCAGGGAGACCCCTAAGGCAGAGCTGCAGTTAAACAAAAAATAAAGCTGTTGCCTCTTTAATAGTCTCCTGTTAATCTGCTGCTCTACAGTATGGCCTCTTAATGGAGCCGGAGTTTTCAAACCTTAACTACGCAGCACATGACCGCCTGCCCGTCATCCGTACAGCTTGTAAGTCCCAGGGTCATGGTGCCATCACACAGACCACTGCAGGAATCGCAGGAAGTGCTGAGGAATTATCAAGCGACACAAATGGGTCCGGGGCCTGGAGTGCTCCTCTATGCGGAGCAGGCTCTGTATTGTACCAGGACCAGCAAGTTATTAGCACCAGGTCCGCGGGTTTAAAAACATGGTTTCTCAGCTCTCAGCTGAATCTGATAAAAAAATCTTTGCTTTAAAGATCAATCAGGTTGTTAGTTCACTACCTGAGAACAGACATTAAAGAGTCAGGATATTAAGCTTGTAGTTAAGTTTGCAATCATTTGTAATTACTCTGGTCTGAACTGAAAACAAAAATTAATAGGGCATTAAAAAAAAAATCAGTCAGTAGATGCAAATTCTTACAGTAACTTTATTGTCATTTTATCAGTTAACTAGTAAAGTTGCACTAACTTATCCATTACAACGTACTAATGCATAAAAAACATTTTTATGAAAGTAAGACATCCATCGCTGGGCTGCAGTGTGACCCCGGATGTCTGCCTCCTTTTGTAACAGTTACAGATGTACTGGAAGCAACAAACCTACAATAAAAGTTTCCAGTGACACACTGGCCATGTCATCCACCTCAAAGGGAGATCTACACCACCAGTCTGGATCATCCAGAACCAGTCATTCGCAGCCATGACTCATTTTTGGATAGTTCGATATCTGCTTGAGCAGAAGCATCCACCCCCCACCACTCTGCAGGGGTGCGAAGCGAGGCCCAATTAAGTGGCTGTGGCTGCCAATCTCACAGGGATCCGGGCAGAGCTCTGAGCTACGCGCCTCTCTGGGCGTCACAGAAGGACACCAAGATCAGCGGCCAATTACCTGTTTACTGGTTCATAATCCTTTGTACTTGTTCTGTTCATTTCTGGTTAAATCAGACAGGTAAGAAGGTGCATGCCCAGCAAAGAGAAGAGACTGTGAAAGGATCTTAAGCAATACCAAAGCAGAAACGCACTTTAAATCCCTGATGGGATTCAACCGCTGTCACGGTAACTGCAGGCAAAGCGCTCAGAGGTTGAAGGAAATCAGCGAGAGAGCCCCCGTCACGCAGTCGCACCCCAGGTCCACACAAAAGGACCGTTAATTCACCAGAGGGAAAATGAGCAAGAGTGGACAGTGAAACCGGCATAGCAGGATACACAAATTCAAAAGTCAGAACATACTATTCCCGCTCATCCAATCCGCTGAAGAGTTTCTTCAGTCTTCAGAAGAAAAATGAGAAAAAAATTAGCAGCATACAATAATGAGTCAGCTTGTGGTCGCTAAGCAAATCTGTAACGTGTTATTCTCAAAAAGGTTAACAACCTATGACGTGCAAATATGATTGTGTTCAGTAAGCATGGCAATTCATGGCCTCTCAGGTGACATCACAGTTCCTCATTATTAGTGGTCCATTAATAAGCACCTTGCAAAAACAAACGACCCCAAGAGGAGGCAAAAGGAGCCCAAGATATTAAGCTGTGTAAGAATTTATAGTGAGGACAATAAGCCATTTCTGTGTTAGAAGAATTTTAACGGCTGGACAAGGTATCCATGGTGATTCACGTTCCGCATCCTGCCAGAGAGAAAGAAAGAGAGAGCGAGGGAGGGAGGGAGAGAGAAAGAGAGAGGGAGAGAGAGCGAGGGAGGGAGGGAGACAGAGAGAGGGCGAGCGAGCGAGGGAGGGAGGGAGGGAGGGAGCGC
>JAODLD010000047.1:17104605-17122689 GCA_026781065.1 Mormyrops boulengeri
CCACGATCACGCCGCACACGCTAAGGCTGGACCGGCAGGCCGGCTGCTGTGCGCTCGGGGCCACGATCACGCCGCACCTGACATTCAAGGGCGATAAACAAACAAACTGCGACCAACATTGACATTTTCCACAAAATGTAAGTAGCCAGCAGTACATTACGAATCGGCTTTCTGCAGTCCAGCGGGGGGCCTGGCTGACTTCATCTCATGAGGATGATGACGATTCTTATTGCAAATTATTATTATTATTATTATCATGAACAATAATATTTATTATTATTATTACTATTATTGTTATTTTTTTATTATTAATAATAATAATTGTTGGTACAGTTTTTACAAATCCACATTTTACATGCGGTTTTACCCCAATTCCTGGGCAGATTATCACTATTACTAGATTAAATGACCAGAATAACGAAAGTAATAACGTAAATGCTCAGAGAGGCGTCTTGTACTCCGGCGGGTCAGTGGCTCTGCCTCCTGGAGGACCGCAGCCGCCTCGTGGCGACACGTCAACAGAATCTCGGGCCGGATGGACCACGGCCTGCTGAACGTCTCCGCCCTGAAGGACCAACACGCTGCCACTGATCTCCCACACACACGTGCAGCTTTTTAACACCTCACACCTCTGTTTTTACTGGTTATGCCTAGGCTGTACAGTAAAATGCAAAAATTAATCTCTAAATATGCAAATTCCCCACAGCTATCTTTCATTACCTAATGCGCAAAAAGCCCAGATTAGGACAAACCCCGTGAGGACCCTCAGAACCATCTGGCCATCATCTGTAAACGTATCTGTGTTTATTTTGTCCGTAAATAGCTAATTATTAAAATCCGACTCGCCTTCCATAAGCAGCTTTATGAATATGTAGCGTGGAAGCTTTAATAGAGTTACAGACCCCCACCCCCATCCACCCATCCTCCCTCCCTCTCTTTCTACTCCACCTTAACCATGCTAAAGTAAAAATAACCTGAATCAGACCAACAGGTCTGGAAAATTCCAGTCATCGTGCTAGAAAACCTCAACGGTGCCTCATACCTAATAATACATCTCATATTAATGCAGCACTCCGTCTGGCAGATTGCGCTTAATCCCGCTGAACACGGAAATCAACGTCCGTCCCTAAAAGACGTTCACTTCGCAGCCAAAGCGCTAAAAGCCCAAATAAACATGCAGAGAAGCTTTACCCATAACCGCCGCTGGGCGACTGTCAGCCTCGATTCACTGCCGCTCGCTGAATAGTTTTCTTGTACGTACAAGGAATTAACAAAAGTCTATACAGCCCCCAACCCTACTTACCACGGTACATGGTACTTAGCACTGCGCGTACATTAAAATAAGCTCCATCTCGTAACCCTGAGCACTGGCAAAGCCGCAGGCAGTCAGATGAAACACAAACCTGCTCCTCGAGTTACCTCTGTTGTTACAGCCTGTATGATGCATTACGTCTCCTGTTTCTTAAGGGATGAACTGCCCCGACGACGACCAGCCTGCATCGCGTTGCTTTGTCCTAACTTTTGATAACTGCAGGAAAATCCCCCATAAAACGACGACACAGATGCTGAGGTTCCCAAAAATGAAAAAGAAGGTCAGCTTGTCTCGGGGAGAGGACTAGCAGCCCGGCATAACGCAAGACAGCGCAGATCCATCGGCGGCGCGGCCGCAGGCTCCTGTATCAGGTACATTCATTTAAAATTTATACTGCTTCTCTGAAACCGAAAAGTTTTTGGCTTAATCTTTAAAAGTTGCTCGCAGGAACAGCATTTCTGCCCAGCTCATCACACAGCCGAGCTTCCCTGGGGACATACCGGCTGAAACAGGGCGGGGCCACGCTGCTGGTCAGGGTTCGAGCATAGAGAGGGATGACAAAATGCCGCTCAGGCCATCGGGGGGTCAGGTGCGGGCCAGGGGATGAAGCAAGGAGGCGTGAAAGGCAGGGTGTGTCGGCATGCACGCACAAACACACACATATACACACACACGCACAAACACACACATATACAAAACACATGCAGACAGACACATACACTCAGACACACGCACATAGACACACACACACACACACACACACACACACACACACACACACATACACACATACATACATACATACATACATACATACATACATACATACATACATACATACGCGCATGCATGCACATACACAGACACAAACACACACACCTCCCCGAGCTGACACGGGCACAGTAAGAGAGGGACTAATTGACTAATAATTAAACACAGCATTTTGGAAAATCACTTTAATAACGTAATTTTAAAGTCTGAACTCACAGCCTTTGTTTAAGTATTTCTTAAAAACAGCTTTATCATATAAACATATAAAAAATTACCACATGTGATATTCAGTCCAACTCCAATCAAAGTAACTGTATATCAACAGCACTAAATCTCATGCCATTTCTGCAGGACACTATAAAAATATCTCAGCATACCGATAACTATGCATTAAGCAGATAAATCGTGTAATTATAGCCAATCCCAGTCCATGACAGACCAGGCTTGGATAAAAATGAGCAGTTTCATTTCGCATGCTGCGTGCCGTCACTCAGCAAATGCGATGTCACTTCCTGCCCACTCGAGCGTCATCCACAACATTATCTGCTGCGGCATCTCTGAACGTGTCTCCTGAAACCAGGAAAATGGATGAACGGAGTTTCAGCTCAGGGGACTGATATCCAGGTGTCTGTAGGACAGAGTAGAGGGCATATCGAATGGCAGACATGTGCGATAGAGCAGGGATGCAAAAAGGTTATATCTATTGGCCAAAAACGCTCATTATTTCAGAAAAAAACAGACATTCACCAGACATACAGGTCAGGAAATGAAATGCCCGTTTCATACTTGTTCATATAGCATAAGATACGTCCCAATGCTTGTTTACACTTACTGCCATACTTCCAGAAAGTGCAAATTAAGGTACATGTATGGTTCCTCCCAGTTCGCCACACTCAACAGGCCCACAGACCTTTCGACACGCCCACTAACTGAACCACTCAGCACTCCAGCCTGCAGAAACATATATTTGTACCAAAACCCTGGTGAGATCTAAAGCAACAACTAACATATTGAATGACATTTGTTCTCGTTGTACATCTGTACGCAAGGTTTTGGAGGAGGATGTGTTACACTTCCTGAGTGTCTTTTTGATATATTCAATAAAACAGCAATATCCATCCATCCATCCATCTTCTGTAACCGGCTCTGCTAAACAGGGCCATGGCGTCAGGCAGAAGCACAAACCCCCAAGGCCAGGGAACATTCCGGAGAGGATGCCAGTCCCTCACAGAGCTCTTACTCACTCATGGACACAAGAACAGGGCCAGGCCACCTGAGTGGACGTCGTCAGACTGCAAGGAGGCAACCCGCAGGAAATCCATGCAACACAGGGAGAACATGCAGAAGGAAAGGGGGGGCAGGATATGCAAAAGCCACACCCACAGGGAGGCAAAGATTTGAACCTTGGAGAGTGAGGTTACACTGATAACTTTTTTATTTAGGGTGCTGTGGAGGTTATTTCCCTCCTAAGGGATGGAAGTCCAGAAACTAGAAAGAGAAAAAGATGTCAATAGTTAATAAACTTACTACGTTATGATGGGGGTTAAGGGGGCTTGCTGAAAGAGCCGACAGCCTAATGCCAAGCCGGTGATGTAAAGCGGCCACCTTCCAATGACAGGCACGCCGTCGTAACCTGCAGAGCCATACACCGCCCCCTGCCTAGAGGCCAGGCTGCCGGTGAGAGCTTTCAGGTCACCGCCACTGTTTGAGGCTGACCACTGTGGAAGCGTGAAGGAGAGCGGCAGTGGCTGCGGTGTAATTCATTCAGGAGGATGACATCAAACACGGCTTCAGAGGCACGTTTGCAGAGTAAATGTGCATCAGTGCTGGCATCCCATCCCCGGTGTCCCCTGCTCCAGAACACAAGCTGCCAGGTATCAGAGATCCTCTACAATGGATGGATGGATGGATGGAGGGATGGATGGATGGAGGAATGGATGGATGTATGGAGGGATGGATGGATGGTGGAATGGAGGGATGCATGGATGGAGGCTTTGCATTTAAGGATGGGAGCAAATTCACACTATGAACTTTGTCCTAGTCTTCTAGTCTTACTCAACAGGTTTCCCTTAACGACCTGGTGACCTCAGTCATTCAACACCCAGAATACAAAAGGCTTGCCCTGACGTGGAGATGCCGTTATACATCATTCATTTTTATACCCATCTCTACAAAATGACACAGATCAACACCAGTGAGAAAAAAAAAAAAATCACATCCAAACGGTAAGATTAACAGTTTATGGCCATCTAGGCCAAACAAGGCTAAATCCTCTTTATAGTGGCTGACTTTAATCTTGCATTCCCATCCTGGACAAGAAGTGGATCAACATTTTCCCCAAAATTCCAAAAAAGTTCCTCAAAAAATGTTCCCAGGCACACAGACTGCTGTGTATTTTATTTCTTAGCAAGGCAAGTCATATATACAGAAATATTTATACCGATAAGCAAAACTATTAACCTATATATTGCACACAATTTCATATTTGATTTGGTTATTCAGCTAATATAGTACAAAGAATGAACAGAGTACAGTCCACTGTGACTGCATTTTTTTAAGTATTCAGGCCATTGCACACCAAGTCCATATTTTTCGTCTGAAATTGTTGCAGGTTTAAAAATAAATATGACCTCACCTTGTGTCAATCATGTTTACACACAGACTCAGAAAGTTTTGTTCATCATTACAATTTTTGGAGCAGGTTTAATTTACTGTATTTCTTTTTGCGTTTTGAGGCTGTACCCTGAACATCTGCCAGTCACCCAAAGCGCACATCTCTGGTGGCACAATTTGGATTGCCTATTAAACTCATAAAGTGTGTCTCATCCTACTAATTACGAACACATGAACGTTTTCCATAACAACACAGACATGGAGAATGAAAAAACATTCCATATCAAAGAGATACATGGATATATGAAGGATATGGAAGGTAGAGCTAGCTAGTCTATCTATAGGTCCTTCTGAATGACAGCCAGAGACACGGACTTTGGTAGGACACTGTTGACAAATGGATCCTCACCAATGGACAGGAAGAAACCTCCTAATCTCAAGGGAAAGTGCAGGTCGCCTTCTCCGGGTTGGCATTATAAAGAAAGAAAGAATCCACTTCCTTCAAAACTGTATATAATTATACTGTATATATGTTTTATAGGCCTACCCATATTTTCTCCATGTAAGAGAACCTCTTAATTGAGGAAGATGATTAGGAAATAAATATTTATAAGAGACTCTTAAAGGATAACCACAAACAAATAGGACTGCATGAAAATGAAGATTTCCCCCTCTCTGAGTAATCCGCTTCAGCCTGCCACCATTAATCTCATCTAAATAGATCCAATTCTTGCATTTCCACAGACAATTCAGGAAAAGAGATGTAGAGACCACATATACGACAGACCAAATTAAAAGGTGTTAAAAATAAGGATGAAAAACAGATTTCACAAAAGGCGAGAAAGACAGACAATTCAAAGATGAAACACTCTCCTTCCAAACAGCTGATAATTTCCCTTCTCCCTTCTTCTGTAAGGAAGTATCTCCAGAGAGCCCCCCCCCCCCCCTCCGAGATCACAGACTTCCTAAGGCACGCCGCCCTTTTTATCCCCATCTCCGACTTCTGTCCTTTCATTTAAAACCGGCTCAGGCTTCCTCTGGGAGCCTCCCTTTGTTGTTAAAGAACATTTCAGATACTTCACCCTACTTGTTTTTTACCTGAATAACAGCCCACAAAGCAGGCTATACCTTCTGCAGGCTTTGAAAACCCTCAATGCTTTACACATTAGTTCCTCACCTACGCATTCAGCAGACACAGCTTTAAATTTGCTCAGAATTCTCCGAATGGCACTGGTGCAATTTATTTCATTTTTCCTCCCATTCCATGTACTGCGCACCTGGAATCAAGTCTGACTCTATAATTAAAGGTAACAAAAAATATGTGAAGAAAACCATGAAATGAGTATAAGACAAATGGTTTACATGTTTATCACCTGTAAGAAATCTCATTACCAACCAGCAATTACTTTGAAAGTCTTCATCACCATAACAGTACCTATAATTTCTGATTGGGGGGGGGGGCTAAGAAACCAATTCAATTTTCCATCAGAGATTGGTTTAGACTAAAAAAAAAAACAAGTTAGCCAGCTGAAAGATCACAGGAACGCGAACAGGATGCGCAAGTGGAAAACGATAATGAAAATGGCTGGGATCACATAAAGTCATATATTATATAAATATTACTTATCTATTATTATAACATGTAAACACCAGGAACGGGTGTGGGTCATCAGAAGCCAGGTAGAATAGAAAACCTACTGGACATAGCTCTCCAGGCCTGAAGTTGGAGCCCCATCTAGTATGTTAGTGTAAGTGCAAATTCTTAATTTAATATTAAAGTCTTTGCATGAGTGGGCCGCGCATCTCTGTTTCGGCAACCAGCCTCACTTACGCGTTAATTGTCTTTGTAACTGCGGAGTATCCCACAGTCACTTTTAAACTTCTTACTGTCGTTAACTTTGCATGTTTAATAATGGGTCCAGAACGTAGTGCTCCCAGTGCATACAGCAGTAACTTTATACAATACAGGGGGGTTGAATTTAGTTATCAGTATTCATTGGTGACACACCACAGCAAAATGTGTTCTCTGCATTTAACCCATATGTGACATAGCAGGGGGCAGGTAATTCAGCGCCCAGGGAGCAGTACCTTGCTGGTCGGGGATTCGAACCTACAATTTTTCAATAACAAGCGTACTTCCCTAACCATCAAGCCACCAATGTCCCACGGGCTTGACAAAGCAATTTTACATGCAAAGTGTACAGTACTGTTCGTTTAGAAACCGGTAATAAAAAACAAAACATAGGGTTAGCATTCAGGCTAGCGCACTGCTATGGGTTGACGTTGGCTGTGCCCATTAACTGCAAATTTTCACAATCAGAGGGATCTTCCACCCCTAACCTCGTGAATGTGAAGGGGTTACTGTACCTTACGCTGATAGAAAAATTAAGCAAAACTGCAGAATGCAGTGTATGTATAGGTAATCCTGATGTTTCTTAAGTCTGAACACATTCAAATTCATACAAACTAAATGTCTTCAGACTTGTATTATTTCTAATGTTTGGTTAATTACTAAAGTTTTCTCTGCTCCATTGTATATTTTGTACTGGATACTTATGTGTAGTTTTTGACCAAAAATTATTAGTCGGGGTACATTTGTCATTGATTCCTTTATTATATTTAATTTGGCAACAGATTTAGTTAGATGATATCATGCGTTCTCTCGTCAAAATAACAGGGTTTTATCACATTGTGGAGACATTTGGAACCTACAATGTAATATATACATGACCCCACACACACACACACACACACACACACACACACACACACAGTCATGATACGAGTAACTGCCATCCTTTCAAATGAAATTAAAGTGAAGTATAATCAAGCCAAGACAGATATGCAATATACGAAAAGGTTTTAGCCCATTGTTCAAATTAAAATTTAATCCCTTAGTGTGAAATGTGTGAATCACAGATTGTCTCCTGAAATGGCTTTAGAAGAACAAAAGACGTTCCGGAATGTCACATAGGTGACACAGCTCCGGGCCAAATTTCTAGAGCGAGTTTCCAACACACCAGCCACCTGAAGGAAAACTGCGAACGAAGAGTCAGTGTTTTGCAAACTGCTTTTAAACGTTTAATTCTTAATAAATCAGGAAAGAGTCTCCATTAATCTGAACTGACCAATTAAACTTATTAACAGAAAAAGGCATGTGAAAGCTGCTATGAATTACGTAGATTAAACACACACACATATTTTTGTTGATTTTATGAATGGTACCCCCAAGCGGGAGAGAAAGAAATTAACACGTGTTTTTAGCTAAAAAAAATATTTCCAACAATGGAAACAGCACAGGACACACTCCTAATTCTTAAATGCTTTCACAGCCTAATCCTAACTTAAAAAATAAATAAATAACGACACAAAGAAATTGTCACCCATTCATTGCTATTTGACATCTTTTGTTATCTTTGCTTATCGAAACATTTTCACTATAAAATTGAGGGGCTCATTCTGGCATCAGCCCCCCACCATTCTCCTCACCATAAATATAACTTTTGTAAAGGCACGGGGCAGAATGAAAATGGCGTTAATTAAAAGACAAATGACAAATACTGCAGGCACCTTGCACCAGTGGGTTACCTAGCAACCATTCTGCAGTCAGCAGCTCCCACTGTTTCTAGGATACCGAGCGCA
This sequence comes from Mormyrops boulengeri, assembly GCA_026781065.1. Taxonomy (NCBI): domain Eukaryota; kingdom Metazoa; phylum Chordata; class Actinopteri; order Osteoglossiformes; family Mormyridae; genus Mormyrops; species Mormyrops boulengeri. The sequence continues at coordinate 17,112,944 of JAODLD010000047.1, forward strand.
TGCCAGGTATCACCCGCTCAGGCCTGGCTCCGTACCACACTGACCGGGGATGACGGGATGTCGGGACAGTGCCCCAAGTGGATAACACCAAAGTGTGCAGGCAGTTTATTAGCTAACCCTGAAAATCAAACGCAAAATTAGCAGCTGTTCCTACCCAAATAAAAAAAACATTCAGGCATTCAAATCAAATCACAAAAGACAAACAGGAATATTAAAAATGTTGCTGACGAGTGTCCTTCTAAGCAGTGTCACTGGTACCAGGTGATCTGACTCAATAAAGATTACAAAAATGGACGTAATAAAAAAAAAAACAGGCAAGTTAATATTTATACACAAAATATATAATTGAAATATAATTCAACTCTGCAGTGAATTTGGTTTTAAAATAGAAATTGCTTAAAATAATAACATATTTACTGATATCCATCAGAGCACGTATCAGTCGTGATGCAGTGACACTGTACCCTCCACAGCCTCGTATTTCACCAGTGCACAGAAAGGAGACGGATATCAAAACCCCTTTGTCATCTGTGAGACAGAATGAAAGAACAATGCAAAATGCTTGTTTGACCTCCACAGCAATCAGGAAATCCAGCAGAAAATGTCCTATCCCTCATGACCACTGGGGAACAATTAAGATAAAAAGCATATAAACTGTAAAAGCGATGAAGTGCCAGGTGTTGCGTCCCTAAGCAAAGTGAGAAGGACGGTTCAGAGAGCAGAGGAAGATGCCAAGGTCACTGCTGGAACATTACAGAAGCACCGGCGACCTCATTCATCAAACTTTGCAGAAATTTCATCATAAAAAAAACCTGTATACACAAAAAATTTCAGGGTATTTCGCAATCTGCATACTTCACCAAACTTGTGCTTTTGCGTACCTGTTTAACGTTATCTTACACTGCCGAAGAGCCGTTCTTATACAAAGAGCAGAAGTACAGAGGAGGGTAAAAATCACAGGTGCTGTTCTTGCCCTGGTCCAGATATGAAGGATGCGAGTTTCCGTACCTACACACATTTTTCCCGTCAAGTTTTGTTTGACAAATGTGGGATTTTGCAGTCACAAACGCAGATATCGGTTGACTTTTTGTGTGCACACAACTTTGACGAATGAGCCCCAGGTCCCCGGCCTCCAGGAGTGCAGTCAGGTCACTAATGGTCTCATTGAAAGTTTCCATGGAGAAAGTTTTTACGAAAGGCCACCAACAGCTCCGCAGTAAGCCCCCTAAAGCCCATTAACACGCAAAAGGCAATCAGGTGCTACATGCATATAACACGCAAAAGGCAAGCATGTGCTACATGCATCAGGTGCTACATGTATATAACACGTGAAATGCAATCAGGTGCTACATGTATATAACACGTGAAATGCAATCAGGTGCTACATGCATAGAACACGCAAAAGGCAAGCATGTGCTACATGCATCAGGTGCTACATGTATATAACACGTGAAATGCAATCAGGTGCTACATGTATATAACACGTGAAATGCAATCAGGTGCTACATAATACATACAGCATATAAATATGGGGGTCTTAAGCCATTCAAACTGGTGGTAATTTGATGCTGAAAGCATAAGAAAGGAATTTCATACCCAGGGCGAAATATGGATATTAATGTCATTGGGCTGTTTCACCTTCACTGACCCTGAGGGCCTTATTAGGGTTAATACCACCTTATTAGGGTTAACGCCAACTATTACAGAATTTGTGGTGAAAAACTGTTGTTTGCCTTTAAGAGAACCTTCCAGGTAAATAACCACAAGCTTGTTACATAAAGGGTAACATTTAATATTTTGTGACGCCCCTCTCACTTTTTAGTGCTGATCCGGAAGGAGACGGAGGCTCTGTAGCGCCTCAGTGAGGAACAGCATGCCACCTCTTTCCAGTGTCATGATACACTGAGGTTCCTGTCTTGATAACTACAGCATGCAGTTCCTTGGAAATTAATGCATAATTTCAGAAAGCTTGTTCATTCTGAGGTGCAGTGGCTCCAGTGTGAGGGCTTGGATCGCACCCCGGTTCCTTACATGTTTGTCACATGGGTTTCCTCTTGCAGTTCACAGACACGCAGTTAGGCTGCAGTTTGCCCTTAGTGTGTGGGTCCAGTGATGGGGTGGCATCCTGCCAGGATACACCACCACCCCATGTGCCACCCCGCCCAAATACCTACACTACAATTTCCTGGAAGGCTGGCTGGCCTTTTATTTATTCTATACCCCTCTTCAAGGTAAATTTATAGTTTGTTTGTTTTGTTCATCAATGGCCGAGCACTATTTTGGAGGTGACTGCCTTTTTAAAGTAGAATTCACCCAACAGACAGAGGCTCACACTGAAGGTACCAGCAGCTCGTGGTCATCAGCGAATCCCTTGGACAGATAACGACAGGGTGAGGAGATCGGGACACGCAGCCCCAATTAGCCGATGGCAAAAATAACCTGGAATGATGTCGCTCACAGGAGGATAAAAGGAAAAAACACATTTAAAAAAACACATTTTAACAAATGCGATCGCAGTGGGCAAAGTGTGAACGACCTCCCTGGGAAGGTCTTGATCAGCTGATTTTCGGATATGAATAGTGGCCCAAAATATACAGTTTATGTTACAAAAAGAAAAAAAGACTAAAAACAATGATAAAAGCACAATAAGGCAGCGGGGGGGGCAGTGGCTCAGTGGGTAGCTGTGTTGCCTCACACCTCTAGGGTTGGGGGGTTGATTCCTGCTTCTCTCCTATGGGGGAGTTGAATTTGGCTGCTTCCCCCATCACACAATTTTCCTCCCACAGTCCAAACACACAAAGACAGGCTACCTGGCATCTCCCAGTCGCCCTGAAGCTGACAGAGAGAGAATCTGTATCACTACTTCAAAGGAAACATCTTCCCCTGTTACCTACATCCATGAGGAGAGTTAAGCTTTCTGCAAGACGATTTTAACCTCTACATGAAAAGAGGGACGTAGGGTGAGGCCTGGATATCACAATACAAGAAGCGTACATTGCTAATCTGACAGGTCACAGAACAGAAGGTATTTGGAAATTGTAGGGACATAAATGTTTCCGTCATATAGATGGTTAGAGTAAATATATGTTTTAAAAGTTTAAAGATATTAAGCAAAGCTTGCAAATAATCATTCTATAAATTTTGAAATGGTTGATGCAATAAATAGGTTTTTGGATGCAGTTTTAATATTAATGAGTATTTCATTAAAAAAATGTATGGCTTTAAATCTTTGAAGCTGTTGGTCGTAATGCAAGAAAAATCATTAGAAAAATGATGCATACTATAGAAAAGTAACTTTCCATGTATTATATCCATAACAACATATCTAAAGCAGGCCTGCAGTGAGCCTGGAGGATTTTGTAGGATGAGCAGGCCAGGGGAAACCCGGGATGTGCACGCGGGCACACAGGCGCGCGCACGGGCGGGCACACACAGGCGCGCGCGTGGACACACAGGCACACAGGCATTTTAGACACGCCAGTCCACTTCAGCTGGACCTTTCTGGGTCTGGGACAGGAAGTCCACGGAGAGATAGAACATGGGCACACTTGGAAGGTATAAGAGCACAACGCTATTCCCTTCATAAATATTCATGCATGATAATGCTTCAATTCGTGTAGCTAGCTAACATTATGCTGCTACCTTCTTCGCAAATTAACGGCGCCAACATAAAATAAATCAGGTTGGCTAAGCTCCTGTTCACCTGAATCAGGTGCTAAGCAAATCCAGTGTGCCTCGTCCATTATATGCTTCAGTATACCGTGTAGACACAGAATATTCCAGCCATCATGTTCATATGGCCCCTCCTTGAGGGACATACGACACCATAATCTGTGGCATACAGCACTTATCTACAAAGACACATGGCCACTGCAGCCCCTTCAGGGTGAGGCAACAACCCCCCATCCAGAGGTCCCTCTGCTCTGGATAGACAATGTCATTCAAAACTATCTCCAGTTATGCTTGAGATATGATGAGGACAAAGACAGTTCAAATTTCAGGCAGTATATTTTTTACTGTAAGGTTTCACTGCTTCCAAAGTTGTGTATGATGTGTAAAATATAGTGATTATCAAAACAAAATAATTTAGATAGATAAATGATTGTGCCGCATTCTGTTTTGCAATTATGTTCTCGTTTTGTCCTGTGTTATAAATCCAGCACATCCCTTTTTATTAGTTTCTCAGTTGAAATATTTAGAGTTCAATAATAATGTTTAATAATAATGATCGCAGTATTGACCAAAATAATTGTGATTATGATTTTTGCCAGAACTGAGCAGCCCTAGAAAGGGTATAGGAAAAAATAGCAGGAATCATAGCTGGGATCTTTTGTTCTAAGTCCCCAAATCATAATTTATATAAATACAGGTGCATTTTGGTCGCTTGAGAATTACTAAATGCCAAAAAAAATCCTAATTAGGATTACAGAGCTCATCAAAAGCAGACCGCATTAGTACAGCAGCTTCTTGGTTAGCCCACGGCGAGATTAAGAAACGAGTCTCTCACACCGGCGACAGCTATCCTAACCCGATGACCAGCAGGCCCAGGCTTCAGGGATCAACACAGCATCTAACTTCTGACTTCAAATCTCTAATAGCGAGTGTCCATTACATCAAGAATGAAGGTGCAAGGCAAGTCAATACTGGGATAGATATATGAAAGACACAACAGAATACTAAATCATTACAGAATAGTTAGACTGAATTAAAAACTGAAATGTATTGCAGGAATCCTAATGTCAATTAAAATCTCAATTCTGAAAAGGTTATCTTTAAACACACTATGTTATTGGGCCATTCTTGTAAATCTGTGGTATAAGCATAAAGTAACTACCGTATTTGCACTTGTCAGAAGGTAGATGTCACAATCCACTCTAAATTAAGAAGCATGGTTCAACAGTAAGGTGGCTCTGGCTAATTGGTGTCTATAAAATGCTGCCGTCTACTGTTTAATTCGAAAAAGAAGTCGCCTTTGACAGGATCCCTCCATCATTCTCTTTCCAAGTCTGCCGAGAAGCTCCTAAACCATTTCCCATCTATACGTAATTAATAGTGATTCCCGATTTTTAAGTTTACATGCTGGCTACATACCCTGCTCCCCTATGTTGCGGTGATACGTTTTGAAATTTAGCTATAAATTCCCAACATGATGCTCAATACAATCAAAAGTCATTATTAAGAGTAGATGCCTACATAGAAAAACAGTGACCGATTCGCTGCCTAAGACTGCTTTCTAACAGCGTGGTCTTAGAAAGAGACAAAAGAGACAAAGGAACAAAGAAGATCTAGTTAAATGCATGTTTTCACCGGACCCATCCTTGGCTTAGGCACCAAAGGATCTTAATGCATATGTGATTTAGATGGAAAATAACACATGCAGAATATAATGTATGATAAAAGGAGGCCCACCGGTAGCCTAAACCCCGCAAAGCTTTAAGCAGCTTGACTTATACGGCGTTTCCTCCCTCGGCAGCTGCAGTGCAGGAGGTATCTTGGAGATATTTGTAGTATTTTTAACGCAGGTGGCTCATCTGGCGTCGACATACAGCATAACCGTGTTTGGGGCCGATCGGCTAAATGCTGCATCTGCGAGCAGCAAAAGGCCGGCAGATCTGACGTGACAGCGGAGATCCGGCAGCTTCTCCCCGACGGTACGGGCGCTCGCCGGCTGCGCACCGAGGACCACCGCCAAAGACAAGCGCCGAGATGAGGTCGGGCCAAGTTGTCCTCTGATCTGATCGAGCATCACACGTATCATCGACACGCACTTTCACGCGTCCTGCCGCTTTGTGGAAACGTGCCCCCGTCCCGCACGTTATTGCGGCTGGGAATAAAGACGGGCAGGAATATGCATGACAGGTCGCGGCCACTTCGCTTCGGGAATTACAGTCTGCATGGGGGGTAACGACGATAAACGGAGGCCCACCCCTAGCCGAATAATACGCCTCATCACCGAGACGCTAAAACCCGCAACCTTACTGTCTTTTTCTTTCATTTTTTACCTGGGACGCCAACTGGATCTTCGGCTTTTTCTCCTCTTCACTCGCTCCCCAGTTGGATCTCCATACGAAACGATCCCTTAATTAATCCACCGCCAAGAAGGGGGGGAAAAGCATTCCCCTACATAACAATGAGAAGAGAGGAACACACGCACCTTATTGCGGCTGCGGGCCGGCGAAGGCGAAGCCGCATTCCGCTAAGCGAGGCTGGCGGGCGGGGAGGGAGGGGCGGTCTGCTGGCTGCGAGCGGGGACGTCACCGCAGAATGGGGCTCGGCGTGCGCGCCGCTGCGCAGACGCCCTAGCAGATCTGCATAGCAGCTATAGCATCGAAAATCTTTTAAGAAAGAGCCAATTTGCAACAATGGGGAAGTCGCAAGTCGCCTGTATTATTTAGAAATAAAGGACTGACTACGCGCAGGGAGGGGGGATAAAATGATGAATGGAGGCGCGATTGTGCCCCGCGACAAAGGGACGGGCTGGGGAGGGTGACTCCCGACTGACGGGCATCGCGGGGCACAGCGCTCCGGGGGCTTGAACTCTTTGGTTTTTAACACGTTAAGTTTAACTATTAGTAGAGCAAAATGTTGTTGTTGATGATGATGATGGGAATAATACGTTGAGCAGGTTTTCACTTAAAGCCCAGTGTGATAAAATGATTGATATATAAATGCCAAGTAGTATGAAATTGCTTACGCCAAACCGATATTAACCCTAGTTAAAGGGTTCACCAAATAAAAGCGGATTCTTCCTTGATAACTGATAACGATACAGTGATGGACTGGGCCGTGTTCACTGCTGATAGCTCCCATGGCAAATGTGAGGTATTCATCTCTCACTTAGATACACTGTTGCCTACTTAAGTTAAGTAAAGAAGACATTAAAGACAAACCCCAGAAATAGAAATGTTAGCTCACACAGTGTATTTGCTGGACGAGTGTGTAGCATTTATGGTACTCAGCAGTGGGGGGGGGGGTGCGGTATAATTACAGGAGCGTCATTGGGGAAGGATAGGGAGAAGCGTGTTTGTGTTGCGGGGAATAGCACGTTATAAAGGAAAACCTGTGACAAGACACGTAAGGCACGTTCCAAACTAAATCTCATTGTACTTACAATGACAATAAAGTATTTATCTATCTATTGTTGGATGCCACCGCTCCACCGGGTCCGTTGATGAGAAGGGATTCACAACTCAGGCGGGGAAGGTAGTTGCAAGGTCACCAGCTTTATTGCAGATCGTTTGCAAACGGGAGCGACTATCTGACATACATTCAGCATGTGCAGGAAGAAGCCCAAGTTACATCTCTCATCCCTGGTTCTTTATAGCCCATTCGGGCATCTCTCCCCCCTGTCTCGGTTCTTTCCCCTGGCTCAGTGCTTCCCGTCTGGGTGACATCAACATATTTTGACATTTGCTCTAGATAGTGTGTTAGTACATAGCCCCCCCCCTTTATTTTGGCATATTCTGTGCTTCTGCATATGTGCACCCCTTCTATTATTAGTCTGAGAATAAGTGAAAAGTTGTCTACGCCAACAAGTGTCTATATTTTTAACTGTCTAGGTCAGGTCGCCCTGTCCTGCTCGATGATCAGTTCCTGTTTTCTCACAAAGGCACTTCTCCTTACTTTAACCCCTCATTAGGGACAATAGGGCTCAGTCGAAAGCTACTATGTAATTCGAACCCTGCTGTGGAGTATTACTGAATGTGTGTTTGTGCCCTCATATGGGATGGGATTCTGCCCAGCATGTGCCCCTGTTTTGTGCCCTATGCTGCCCCATCTGATCTAGATAACTGGTTTGAAGATGGATAGGTTCATTATTATTTAATATTATTTCGATCTACAGATATGTGTGTGTGTGTGTGTGTGTGTGTGTGTATAATATACTCTGTGGTGTATTCAACCATAGAATGATGTGTATGAAAATTTGCTTAGTACATATAGACCACTGAAGTAAATCAAAAGCATTTGCACTGGTAAGGGGTTCAATTCATGGTTACTCAGGAGTTACTCAGATCCCAGTCCTGCCATCCTGGAGAGTGTATGAGCGATGGCATCTGTAGGAGCAACAAGTTATCTACAGTATAGTACAGGCATACTGAGAATTGTTTTGTGCTGACCTCTACAGATTAATTCTGAAAGAAAAACGGCTATTAATTATTATTGAGTCATTATCGCCAGTAGTGACTAATTTACAGAAAGCTTTGCCATAAAATGTCACTTAAACTGTTAGTTATTTTTTTAGTATATGAATGGCTACTTACATTTTTTTATCTGTTTATGGCTGAACTGATAAGTCTAGATGTGTCTGTACTTAGACATATCATTTAATAAGTGGCAAGAGTGCTTTATACTGCAAGTTGAGAATATCATTGCTTGAAAACTGCATTCAGATATATGGTGTGTTTAACTAGTTGGTGTGTCTCTTGGAATTATGAGAATTTGACCAACGCTATCCATTTACTGAATTTCCATTGAATATCCATTGGTGATGCGGTGATGGGCACCATCCATCAGCTGGAGCAATGCACCATGTGGTTGGATATATGGCGGAGCAGAATACTGGCCCCATGTACAGGTTTGAGGTGATTCTCATTGTGGAACAATCTGTGGTAAGCATATTCACATCCCAAGCCTCTAGTGCAGGGGTCACCAACCTCTTTGAAACTGAGAGCTACTTCACGGGTACTGAGCCATACTAAGGGCTACCAGTTTGATACACTCTTCTTAACAAATTTGCTCAGTATAATAAACATGTTTTACATGTTTTCTTTTTAGATATTGTCATTTTGAAATCTATATAAATGCAAATGTTATTAATGAAGAATAGCAACAGGATAAAATTTAAATTTAGACACTGCTCACTGGTGAGTTGTGCTATTTTTAGAACAGGTCCGCCGGTGACTCATGTGGGCCTTGGGGGCATCCTGGTGCCCGCGGGCACCATGTTGGTGACCCCTGCTTTAGTGGATAAGCGATTATGGGAGATGGATGGCAGATAGTGGCAATGAACATGATTTTAATATCAAATGACATGAACTGTAACGTTTTATTTAAAAATATGTATGTATGTTTCAGTTGCATTGTAAACTTCCACCTCTGATGGCTGTATGATCAAAGGCCAACCAAAAAGAGACTTGATGACAGTGAACTGCCTTGAGTGTGTCATTTTGGAGGAAGAGACAGAGGCTGTTTTCTGTGAGCATCGTCAGACGTCATCAGCCATTACAGTGGTCATTCACCAAGAAAACATGTATCAGTGGTGTTAAGAAAACCTCATGGTGAGAAACACTACCAAGTAATTCTCAGTAACAGTGAAAATGGTTGCAGTACCAAATTCAGGATTGTTTTCACCCATGTAATGCATCCAGGGCATTAAGTGATACCAAAGTCACATTCCCCTGGCCATTATTCCTGCAAAAATGTCCACTGACTACCCAGAAGCACCTAGTCAGAATGAGTGGCTGAATGAAGTGTGGACATGTGTTACACATGTGAAATAAATGTTTCCATTACCAGAGTGCTGTATGGCTCTCTGGAGTAAGTATCTGTCTGTGTCCGGAAGGTTGCTGGATTGAATTCCATGGCTGCTAGAGCAATCATATCACTGCGAGGCCCATAGCCTCAAAAGTTGTTTCAGGGCAATTGGAAAAATTGCCGACCCCAAGCTTTGTTAAGAACATAAGAAATTTACAAACGAGAGGAGGCCATTCGGCCCATCAAGCTCGTTTGGGGAGAACCTAACTAAT
>JAODLD010000047.1:17122789-17135384 GCA_026781065.1 Mormyrops boulengeri
GTAAAGAGGATACCCCCCCCCCGCGCTTTGTGGATGTTTCTCTCCTCAATAAACATTTAGCAACATGTTGCATTTTCAAGTTTTCTGTTCATAAATATAGTATTTGAATAAATATTCATTCTTGATAAGTATTTGGAAAAAACATTTTTTGCGGCTAAGAATCCCTCCTTTCCATGAATTGTTTTTTTGGTCCCACGATCGTATGCTAGTGGGGAGAAGCAGTGGATGTTCAACCAAGGAGCCCCTGTTAGCTGACTTATTGCTCGGACTGTCTCGCCATTGCATCAGGAGTCTGTCAGCTTTGAAAGGCGGAAGGGGTTTGAAGTTTGCAGTATTTTGCCTAAATAAGTAAAACTCGCAATATCTGCTTGGCATGTGAAATCTTGGAGAGCCATTTCAGATAAATCTAAAGGTATTTGCATAACCAACTGTCGAAGTTTCAGGCAGCTGGAAAATTGTCAAAATGGCATCCTGTCCGGAGCAGCGTTAGGAGTATTCACTGGTAATGTCAATAACGTTAAGACATATGCCTACATAGGCCATCTCTTTTTCTATATGTTAATATTGACCATTTCATTTTATTTTAGTTTCACTTTCTTTCAAAGGAACGCCAGCAAATTATTTCACTGAGCTGCGTTAGAGAAATGGCAGACCATAATACACATTATGGAGGTGGAAAAGTCCCCTTGAAAGATTATATCATGAAAACATTTAAAAAGGAGTAGTATTTGGGTGCGGAGTTGTTGGATCAAGATTGCAAACAAAAAACAGTGCAGCTGAATATGTACTGCGAGTGCAGTGAGACAGCTCAGTGGTGCACTGGGCACTGTCGTCACCTCACGCTTCCAGAGCTGTAGGTTCAAAACCAGCCGACTGCTGAGTCTGCATGTTCTCCCTGTGCTTGTCTGGATTTCTTCCAGTTACCCTGATTTACTCCAAAGACAAGCGGCTCAGGGGAATGGATGATTCTAAATTACCCACAATGCTTGGCTGTACCAGGAAATGGGTGTGTGTGTCAGCGTGTCCCCGGCTGTACAGCCAGGGCTTCCTGGGACAGATTCCAGGGCACAGTGATCCTAACTAGACCAAGGAGGGATGGAAGGATGACTTTAGCTACCAGGGTGTTGGTAGGGTTAAAGCACAGGATCTCACTTACAAATTCAGTTTGTTTTAAATAGGACTCTTACAACTTAATTGGCCCAAAGTGGCTCATGGAGAATCAAACAAGACTATCACTGACTGAAATTCAGTGGAATAGCGGTTCAGGGTTACAATAGTACAAATGAATATTGAATTCAGAAAAATATAGGAGGAAAAAGGAGCAAACGAAACTTCATAGTTTAATACAGGAGGAAAAAAACACTGGGATCCATGGTCAGGTAGCTGGGCATGCTAGCGGAGAGTGTGTGTGTGAGTTTGTGTATGTGTGTGTGCGTGTGTGTGCGTGCGTCTGTTCACCGTTTTGCAGATCAGCCTTCAGGTCTCTCCTTTCCAGTAACTCTCTATGGTCTGCAATACCAATGGCATGAACTCAGTTGATGTTCGGCCCAGGTACAGAGTATCAAGGCAGTGGAGAGGAGAGTGACACAGAAGGTAACTGCAGATGCCGATATGTGACCAGACATGCACAGGTAGACCAGCAGAAGGCTACAGGGCTGAAGTCAGAGGGCTTCAGTGTGCATTTAAACAGAGACTGAGGGGGCAACCCTCACATATGCTGGCAGATTGTGGCTTAGACCAGGAGCCCTGTGGCTGAAGCCTCTACTGCCAACAGTCTTTTAATTTATATGAGGAACTGCAGGAAGGTCTGTATTCCTCAGTCTCATTATTATATACCTAAAGCAGTTTGGTGATAAGCAGAGGTCTGACCTTTTAGTGCTTCGTAAGTGAGCCGAAGAACCGCGAAGTCTGTCCCAAATTTAACCGGAGGCTATAGTGGAGACAGTAGAGTAGCTGTAAAACGTGTTTTTTTCTCTTCTGGTTTCCTGGGCACATACCATGGGGACAGTGCCAAGCAATGTGCCAGCAGGGGGGTTTATAGAGACTATAGACACATGTAACTAATATTAAAGATCTTCATTGGGCTTTTGGTGCACAGCAAACAATTTATCACTAAACCCACATTACTGTAACCAATTAATAACAAAGTAAAAGTGCTACTTGTTTAATAGAGAGATTTGACTGTGATGTATTGAACCCACTCTTGTACCTTCTGGGTGCTACGGGGAAAACACCTGTTCTGATTAATGAATATGTTTCCCATTACCATGTACACTACATGGCCAAAAGTACTGGGACACCTTCCTTTACACACACATGAACTTTAATCCCATTCTTAATACTTAGGCTTTAATACTTAGTCAGCCCACCCTTTGCAGCTATAACAGCTTCACCTCTTCTGGGAAGGCTGTCCACGGGGTTTAGGAGTGTGTTTATGGGAATGTTTTTAATTTAATTTAATGATCAGTGGTCATTGTTGACACACTACAGCACACAACAATGAAATGTGTCCTCTGCATTTAACCCATATGTGACAATGTGACATAGCAGGGGGCAGCTAATTCAGCGCCCGGGGAGCAGTGCTTGGGGGCGGTACCTTGCTCAGGGTACCGAACCTGCAATCTTTCAATTATAAGTGAATTTTCTTAACCATTAAGCCACCACTGCCCACCATTCCTAATCATTCTTCCAGGAGAGCATTTGTGAGGTCAGGCACTGAGGTTGGATGAGAAGGCTTGGCTCGTAGTCTCCGCTCTAGTTCCAAAGGAACCAAAGGTGTTCCGTTGGGTTGAGGTCAGGGCTCTGTGCAGGCCAGTCAAGTTCCTCCGCACCAGACTCACTCATCCAGTCACCCAGGAAAACAAACACCTGTCAGAATCAATGTCTATGTTTTGTAAGATTACAAGTGGCTGTCAGCGGCACCTTTATTGAAAGATGTGATTCTGAATTCTTTGGCTCTAGTGAAAGTTAACTTTTGGAAGAGAGAGCATTTGAGCTAATGAGAACCACCCAACAAAACCTACTGTTGTGGCCATACCTTCCTACTGATGATTGAAATTTGGCACTACTACTTAATGCACCAACCCTACTCAACTTGAACAATGAGGTACAGCCCCATAGCATCACAAGCTTTGTGCGGACAGGCTCACGGTGAACATTGTAAGCACACTGGCAGTTCAACAGATTTGGAGACAGTAGGGCTGTTATTGGCCTGCCACTGGTTTCTCTACTTCTAACGGCGCTTTTCCACTGCCACCAACCCGTACTCAATTTGTACTGCAAACTCTCAGTTTTCCATTGTAAAGTAGCTGTTTCCGTGCTGACATGGCCCTGCTTCTAGCAGGGCAGAAAACATGAGCAGACAAGCTGGTTGTGTCACCACCATCTGATTGGTTGAAATGCATGGAGATACCAATGTTCTGCACATGGATTATCTGAAGGAAAAGGGGTATATTCCATAAATTATTCCTTATTTGTACTATCTCACATTGCAGTGTACTGACACATCCCCGGTAACTCAGAACTCTGGAAATCTCCAACATCCTAGCTTTTCTTTGGACCATCTTCCATGGGCCGACGTTGATGATTTCATCACCCATTTCCATGGAATTTCTCAGTTCCAGAAATGATGCAACATAATCCTGGTTCCTTGAAAAAGGAATGGACTGTGTGGTCAATATAAAGAAAATAATAATCCTCTGAATTTTTCTGAAATGGTAAAATGTTCCAGCAGGTGCTATGGTGACTCAGTGGGTAGCCTCACACCTCCAGGTCGCAGGTTCGAAACCTGCCTGTGTCTTTGAGTTTTTGAAGTTTATAGTCCAAAACCACGCGGGCATCTATAAACTGCCCTTGACTTGTGATTCTGTGTTTGTGTGTGACCTGCCACTGACTGACTCCTGCCTCATCATGGCCTTGTCCTCGATTTGTGGAGAGATGGAAAATGTTCAGAGGAAAGAGTTACAGATTATATAGATTTTTCCATCCATCTGCATATCTCGGTAACAGTCGAGCTGAGGTGTGGGAGCCAATCCCAGGCAGGACTGAGCACAAGGCAGGGGGACACATAAATATATATATATATAGGATGTGGATAATCAGTTACCAGAATTACAGCAGAAACCATTAAAAGGCCATTTAAAAATGAACTAATGTGCTGGCGTGTATATTCCAAAATCTTATGGATGTTTTACATCATAATGTGACTGTCAGTACACAGCATACTGTACCATAATGGCTGTTTAAGACAGATTATTTTTATTATCCATTTGCATAAATACGCGTACAGGTACATACAGTAGGAATTCTTTGGTTGTTGTATGTTCCATCTTGCTCTCCTATGAGGCACACCCACATAAAACTGAGAGCAAAGCTTGGGGTCCAAGCACAAGGTTAGTAGCCAGTTATCCGGCATCCCTGGGGGGGGTTTTAAGGTTCAGGGCCCAGCTCAAGGGCCCACCAGTGATATGCTCAATCTGCCGGCTGCGGGACCCAAAGCGCTGACCTCACACGGGCATAGATAGAGCACACACTATCAGCTTAATGTTCTACGCAATTAAGTACACTTTCAATGAACCCGGAAAAACAATAATGCGATAATAGTGCTTAATTAATATACCGTACATTTTTTTTTAATTGTAACCCTCAATTATAATTGCAGCACCAGAAACACATTGAAGGAAACATTTTAAAGGCATAAAGAACTTGCTTTATCGGGATAAAATGGTGAGATGAGAGACTGGGCTAGCATTTCGAGGGCTAGCATTGTTAATTATACTACATAAATACCATGCAGGCAGAATACCCTACTGAATTTCTAATACTTATAATGCTTATATAATAACATCATTCATGCGTCAGTGTTTTATTCACTGTAGTGCAGTGTTATGTTTTATGTAGACGCATAGTTAAATATTAAATTAAGTATTGCATAGTTAAATAAAAAGAAGACCTAATAGCAGCGGCAAAAGGACGGGTTTGGGTGAAGAGCAAATACCCTCATTCATCTTCTTCAGTAGATACGTTTGGGTTATTTGCAGACAGCGAAGCACGGCGGACGGGGTCCAGGACCTCGGCGGCGGCTTCTCTTCAGCCACACATGGTCATATAGAGCCACTGAGAAAAGGCAGGAGGAGCAGAGGCCTTAGGCAGGAGGAGCATTTCTGCTTCCGAGGAGCAGATCTTTATAGGAATGACAGTTACCTCCGAGACATTCAGCTCCACCACACCACTGCCCTCTTTTTCCATTTCCTTGAAAGCTCCTGTTAAAAAGACAGATTTATATGTGTATATTTGTTTGTGCGTGTATATGTATACCAGGGTTGGGGCCATTCCAGAATGCATTCGTCAATTCCAGTCCAAATTAGGAAATGGAACTGGATTTGGCAATGGAAAAAAATGCTATGGGGAACAGATTTGGAAGTGAATTCGAATTTCAGGGAGATTTAAATTCCAACTCAAGATCCATTTTCTGATTTGGATTGGAATTGATGACTGCATTCCGGAATGGCCCCAACCCTGATGTATACACACACACACACACACACACACACACATACTGTACATGCACACACATACACACACATATACTGTACACGCACACACAATCACACACATATACTGTACACGCGCACACACACACACACACATACTGTACACGCACACACACACATACTGTACACACACTCACACATATAATGTATTCACACATTAACGCTTTTTTCATGTTTTAAAATCCTATCTAATATAAATTTATGAAAATAAAACTAAAATATTCAAATGTATTGCATTAGTTCTGCCTAGTTATGTCCCAATCTTACTGGTACAGGCCCTTTAAAAAGGAAAAAGAAACACACTGAAGTCTCTACTGTAGACCATCACATACTGAACATGGATTCCAGTTTGACCAGGCAGCAGATGAAGTTGTCAAAGTCGATCATCTCATTGTCCGCATATCTGGCTACCAGGACCTGGTTCAATTTGTTGTTTAGCTTGAAGCCTAAGAGGGGAGATACAGCTTAGCTTAGCTTAGTGCTAACAGTGCTGGAAAATTCAGTGTGTGTTATTTAATCTCTTTAAACCCAGCTATTTATATTATTTATAAGATAGCTAAAGTTTGAGGAAAACAAGAAGAGTAAAGCAAACATACAGGGTATTAAAAAGGTCCAGTAATGCAAACAAGAATAAAATCAGTCAGTAGTTGCTGTCGGAGCTGAATGCAGATCCACACCCACAGGGAGGAAGACGGTGAGCAAAGCTGTCATGATACCTGCTGACTCCAGGGCAAGCCGCATCTCATAGGAGCTCATGGTTCCTGAGTTATCAAGGTCAAACTGCCTGAAGACTCCCTGGCAAACACCACGCAGGTAAAGAGAGTCAAACACCTCTGCAGAACCGGCACCCATTTAAGGTTCTGACCACACACTGTACTGTCAAAGCCATCTGCCATCCACTGTAATCATGTAAGTGTTTCTGTGCCTCCAGGTCTGTACGGGTCGACATCGACATCACCTCTATGAACACTGCTGCATGCCTCATGAATTATGCAATGAAATTACCAAAATACACGGGCAGATACCTACCAGCCACTTTTTAATCTTGTTCCACATGATCTGAAACTCCACCAGCCCAAGTCGGGCGCTGCCGTCTTTCTATGCACGTGCAGCTGGTCAAGGAGACTTGATTTGTCAGAAATATAACACAATATGCTATAAATACACACACACACACACACACATACACACACACACGCACGCACGCATACACACACACACACACACACACATACACACACACGCACGCACGCACGCACGCACGCATACACACACACACACATACACATACACACACACGCACGCACGCACGCACGCACACACACACGCGCGCGCATACACAGGCAGCCCTGTACTCATCCATTGGTTTCTATAGGAAAAGCCAAAATTGAAAAATGATGACCGTAACCCCCCCCCAGCCCTAACCTTAACCATAAGTAGCCAAACGATATACAAGTCTTTTGGCGTTTTTACTTTTTGATTGCAGTCAGATTTTTATAAATTGAGGTTATCCTTATGGGGACCAGAAAAATTGTCCCCAACAATGTCAGAATAATAGTTTTTATCACATTGTGGGGACATTTGGTCCCTACAATATAAAGTATACCTGGACCACACACACACACACACACACACGCATACACACACACACACACATACACACACACACACACACACACGCATACACACGCACACACACATGCATACACACACACGCATACACACACACGCACACACACACACACGCGCACACACGCACACACACACACGCATACACGCACACGCACACGCACGCACACACACACACATACACACACACACACACACACACACACACACATATTGCAGCAAATTAATTTTTTTTTTTTAATCAGCACTGACAATATTTTTATAATTTCATGTTAAATATAAATCTGCAACGATACATCCAAGAGACTGATCATTCCTCTGCACGACTCCATGCTGAAGCCGTCGGTCTTCAAGTCTTTGTCTGATACAAAGAGAAACCAACGGAACAGTAATTTCACACGTCATTCCTCATGTTTATGTCTCACGTGAGGGAACACTGCTTTGCCTGTATGACAGAAGAGATTTTTTTGCCAAGAAAATGGATCCATCTCTCAACAGACTTTCTACAGACATGTCCCTCCACAAAATTTAACTATTAAACAGATGTAATATTTTGGTATTTAATAAACAAATGAATGAATGAAGAAAGAAAGAAAATGAACCATCATCCAGCTCCTCATCTATGTATGCTTGTTTCCATAAAGTAGTTACATCAATATATTTCGACCGCCATCACGGACGGACTTACGCTTGGACACCACTCTGTTCAGTATGGTTCGGAGCTCATGAGCAGCAATCTCCATGTCCTGAAATATTATAATGTCATGTAGGATCAGGACAGTGCTGTGGCCACCAAAATCATCATAACGTTACAGGCAGATTCTTCTCTAAGACAAAGGCTGTCGGTGTAACATTGAGTGATAGCAAATAATGAGGGAACAGCGAGTATCTTAGGGCTCCCTGACATATTAATTCCACATCTGTACAAAATTACACGTGTGCTGCTGAAGAATATCTATGCCAGAATTTCCCTCTGTGGATTAATAAAGTATCCATCCATCCATCCATCCATCAAAAAACAGATGCTTCTCATCAAACATTAACCAGTTTGAGCAGTGAGTGGCAGAAATTATGGTCTATAATATCATGTGTTCATTAGCATAATACTAGAAAAATGTCCGCCATCGTTCATCAGGATAATAGGAATTGTTTCGATTAATCAGTAATCTATTTAAATTTGTCACTGAATGTTACAATCTTTCAAATTTGTTTTACATAATGTAACGACAATCACTTTCAGTAAGCAATGCACTGCATTTGTAATTCACAGGGGTTGGAAAAAGAAAAGAGACCGTCATGTTCAGATGGGATGATTAAGAATTCATAATATTTTACAATAGAATAGGAGTCGTATTCATTTTCTCAAAGGACACCAAAAGCACATATTCCATAAAAGCGCCTTAAGACTTTGTAATTTCAGAACAGAACACAATTACAAATAATTCCAAGATCACGATCGATGACACTCACCTCGCCAGACAGCCTTGCGAACATTGACCTGAAGCTGTCTTCAATGTCACCTTCGGAGACGTCCTAAAACGAGGCAGAAGCGCGAAGCTCAGACGTTCAGCACCACACAGTAACACACTGTAAGAAAGAGGAGCTGGTGTCCTCACCTCATCTTCTATGTTGGCAACTATGTCATTGTCCAGCTCTCTGCGAGAAAAAAGAACAACAGTAAAGTGGCAACAAAATGAGCTTTATAAAGAAAAGGTAATTTATTTAATAATTTGGGTGCTTTGCATAAAACCAGGCTATTTACTATCTGATGGATCATAACAGCTTTCTCGATAATGCATTTGAATTTCAACAGGAACCTCAATTTAGTACGTTATATCTGATCTTTTGCAAACTGGATTGAACTGGTGCAATATCCTGCAGATGACTGCAATCCGCTAACATATCTTAAGCGATTTATAATACCTAGTAGCTATTTTAACTAATTTAAAACCATAATTAGATTTGGAAGTGGTGTGCAGTTCAATTTGTTATACAAGAGGGACCATCTGTCCAAATGATAATTACACAATGGTTACACAAAACACAGGTATTTAATTCATCTGGGAGGATAAAAATCAAGATAGGACCTGGTTATATGCATGATCATACTGTACGCAGCTCAGAAACTGAAAGATGCAGGCCAATAGTGTGACCCTGATACCCAAAGGAGGAGAAAAGCAGACAGAGTGACACAGAGCTGTCCTACAGAACCAGAACCAGCAGCTGTAGTTTTAGAGGAATTTGGGTTATTTATTACAGAGCATTCCATTCTCACTAATAAATTATACAGATGTAAAAATGCTTTAAATGGCTAATAATTTATTATGGGCTGCATTAAACTATTGCATGTTGGAATACAAATTACACTATATTCCCATAGAAATGTTTAAAATCATACACTATACACATATACCTAAGTGCGTGGTCTAGTATTCTATTTAGTAACAGGGCAAGACTAAAAAAATTCTTTTTTTTGATCCTCTAGGGGGCAGCAGCTATAACTCTAGGTTGATTACAAGGCAACTCATTTATGATGAGGTTTGGGGGAATGGGAACTGATCCAGCTTAGTAATGTAGCATGACATTATGTTGTAACCACAAGTACCTTTGTGTTTGTAACAAGCATAATAACTTACTTTCATTAAACCAAAATCTGTTCATGCACTATGGAAAGGAGTTACCACCTCGGACTCAATCACAGCGTCACCTGTTGCCATAGACCTGGGTTTCTGATTCCCCAATACTCACTGGGACTCGGACGTCTTCTCTGTGAAGACCCGGAGGACGAAGTCGGCGTCTTTTCCTGGCTCGAAGGTAGAGGGCACCACGAGGTACTCCCCCGGCGGGAGACGCAGGCGGGCGCTCACCTCCCTTAGGTTGATGAACGTCTCGGAGCGTGCGCAGGAGGCGTGCTTCAAGAAGAAGTCCTTCTTCAGGTGGACACTCTGGCAGCCCTTAAACTTGAAAAACGGCGTGAGAGATATTGCAGAATCTGGGTGGCTGGTGACCATTTCCAAATCAAAAGCCTGGAGATGACAGTACTTGACCTCTTGCAATAGTAGCTCCACCGGTGAATGAGTGAACCACAGATCTGGGGGGTGCCGCACTGAGGTGAAGGCCAGACTGCATATAGCTGATGCATGTGTCACGGCACCTGTGTGGTCTGCAGGGCTGTTTTGGGGGGATCATAATGACCCCTGTCTACAATTTCCTCAGCTTTGAAAGTCAGCTGACCCTGAATGGTTTAGCTTCAATTAGCAAATGGTTTTCTCTATGTGAAATACAGAGGTCAAAGAAAGTCTTTGGATGCTTGCTTAAGTCAGTAAAAAATTTTTTGCAAAAAAATTCAAATTTGAAACAACCAGTAGTTTTAAATTAATTATTCATAGTCATTTATTTAGTAATAAACTAAAACCCAATTTAAAGTTCTAAAAGAGATGTTCTGAGTTAAAAAGCTCATTGACAACAGTTTCACTGGGTGCCTTATAATTAGTAACACATTTGCAATAATATAAAACAAACATTTGTGTTTAGTGTCCCTTTAGGAGTCAGTGACTACAACTGTAATTTATTGCAAAATGGCAAGAACAGAACTGAATGAGTCAGTTAAAGGAATGATGACACGTCATAAAAGGAACATGCAAAAGATATGTGGTGGTATATTAAACACTGCTTGACTTATGAAGCTGTTATGAAACCAATAAATTTGCAACATTTTTACAGAACTAAGCAAGCGTCCCAAGACTTTCTGTGAGGTGGCTGCAATGAAATGGTGAGCCCAGTAGTGAGATACCAAAGGGTTACCGTCGTATTTACCTCCTCTGGGACCTGAAGAATAAAGCAAAACATAACACATAATGAGAAGAATGGTGATATACTCGAAATATTTTTTTTAATGTTTGACTGAACAAAATTTGAATGGATACAAAATAAATATATTTAAAAACAGATGTTTAAGCATTTAAGCATGCAGACATAATTTTTACTAAGGCATGCATGTTATAGCACATTACTGAACTGAGCAAATTAGTCACCAGTTACTCAGTCAGCTAATGAGCAGCGATTCAATTCGTTCATCCATGCGTACTGTAGGTGTATAATAGCTCTGTAGCCAAAAGTCACTCTATGGCAGTTGGTACATCTTGAACACTTATACCAGGGCTCCGCAATTAGTAGTTTCAACTACGGGTCAGTTTTTTCAACAGTACCCAATAATGTTTTGGTGAGATACCATCATACATTTTTTAAAAGAAACTCTTTCAGGGGGACAAACATTTTTGGGGCCCTTGGGCCGCCATGTGCTGACCTACGTCTTAGAGTGTTTGTAACAATCTGACCTCGTAGATGGCAAAGCCGATGGTGTGCATGTCCTGGCCTTGCCGTCGGTATCTCCGCCGATCCTTCTGCATCAGTGCCACAAGGAAGCTGCAGGCCACCTCGTCATCCTCAGGGTCATCGTCCTCCTCAAGCAGTGTCACCTTGAACTGTGGGTTGATCCAGAAGGTATCTGTGGACATAAATGTTAAGATGTGGCCTTACAGCTGAAGAAGATCTGCAGGAACATCTTTCTCCCTATAATGGAAGGCCAGGTACTGCATAGTTGAGGAATAGCTGTTTGGATCCAGCACAGGGCATCAGTAATTAGTCATCAGACTGTCATGACGCACTTCGGAAATGAAAGCCTCTCTAGGTGACCTTCGGCAAAGACGTTATGACTGAATACCACCAGACAAAACACTCACAACAACAACAACGACATTTATTTTTGTATAGCGCTTGTTCACAACATTGCATTGTCTCAAAGCGCTTTACAGCATCCCTGCCCAAAGCCCCCAGTGAGTAAGCCAGAGGCGACAGTGGCAAGGAAAAACTCCCCAGAAAGAAGAAACCTTGGGACCTCACGGACGCAGGAACCTACTTAAGATCCTAAATATACATCAAACTATATTCTTTTAACTCAGAGCATTTTCTTTGTCCAGCGTTTGATGTCTAGGGTACAATGTCATCTTTGACGTTATCTGTTCAAAAAACTTCACACTTGAAAAAGGTCTATTCTCTGCTCAAGGCCAATCTTTCTCCATGGCTGGAAGTAGAGGGAAGACTGACCTATGGCGATTACTCTGGGCAATAATAACTCAAAGCAGTTCTTGCAGTTCGAGTTCATGTCGCTGTCCCGCCTTATCAGTTTTATGTTGCTTTTTATCAAGATGTCTGCTAAATAAATAAATGTAATGAACTCTTAGTGACTTGAGCAAGGAACTGTGGAAGGAAACGGGGCAGGAGAATAAAGGATAATACGCTGACCACAACATCCATCTTTCACTGTTAAACCTTGGAAACGTAGGGCTACAAGAATGATTCCTGGTCTTAGAGGAATGTCTTATGAGGAGAGGTTAGCTGAGCTGAATCTGTTC
>JAODLD010000047.1:17136307-17149014 GCA_026781065.1 Mormyrops boulengeri
TTAGTTAAGTTCTCCCCAAACGAGTTTGATGGGCCGAATGGCCTCCTCTCGTTTGTAAATTTCTTATGTTCTTATGTTGCTCTTTAGTAGATAAAGCTACTTTTCTTAAAGGGTTGACTACCTCGAAACAACTGGACACAGTACTGCTTCTTGAAACTTGGCAAACACTTAATGACTTGTTACAATTGAACCTGATGGTCCCCTGTGGTTACAGCTTTTTGCCCTGTGTGAAGGGCAGGGGTGGTGGTCTGGCTGTGGTATAACCCAAGCATGTTTAAGTCCCAAATTTCAGTTTGTCTCATTAGTGTGATCGCTCTGTAAAATGCCCGGGCACGAAACGCTAAACCATGTGCAGGTTCGCTTGAAGAGGTGGGCCACAGCACGGTTCAGTTGGACTCATGTATATTATACATGAAATGAACTCGGAAGGAATGCATCGGGTAGGCTGGAAACATCGAGTAGCGACAAATATTGCTGGAATTAAAACTGCTGGGAGAAATATTAACAACCTCAGATATGCAGACTATACCACACTAATGGCAGAAAGTGAAGAAGAACTGAAGAGCCTCTTGTTGAAGGTGAAGGAAGAAAGTGCTAAAGCGCTAAAACATTTAAAAAAAAACTAAGATCATGGCATCCGGACCCATCACGTCTTCGCAAATAGAAGGGGAAGAAGTGGAAGTTGTGTTAGATTTAAATTTTCCTGGGTTCAAAACTCACTGCAGACAGAGACTGCAGCCATGAAATTAAAAGATGCTTGCTCCTTGGAAGGAAAGCAAATCTGGACAGCTTATTAAGAAGCAGACATCACCCTGACAACCAAGGTCCATATTGTCAGAGCTGTGATTTTCCCAGTAGTAATGTATGACTGTGAGAGCTGGACCATGAGGAAGGCTGGGTGCCGAAGCGTCGATGCCTTTGAGCTGTGGTGCTGGAGAAGACTTTTGAAGGTCCCTTGGACTGCAAAGAGATCAAACCAATCTATACTAAAAGAAATCAATCTTGATTGTACAAATAATTGATTTGCGATGGAGGACAGGGCGGCCTGGCGTGCCGCGGTCCATGGAGTCGCGAAGAGTCAGACATGTCTATGTGACTAAACAACAACAGCGACAAATATGTAACAAACTTTACGGCAAAGGGATCACTTTGGTCTATAGTGGAGGTGCAGTGTTTGCTGGAAATTTGGGCTGATGACAACTGGATAAAATGCTCAAAAACTCCAAAATATTTGATAAAATACATGACTCTTCTTTTACATGCAGCACAATTAAATGAAAATCCCTGCGTTGCATGTTGGATGAATCTGTAAGAGGGCCCAAAGTGACTCCAAATAAGCCACAACACAAGGACATTAACTATGAATTCCATTCTGCTGCACCATAACGCTTCCCTTTTTGTTTTCTTCAGCACAAAAAAAAGTCAGGTGATAATGAAAGTGCGCCTGGGCCCAGAACGTTACACAGAGTGTGAGCGCAGACCAGAGGGTGAGGGGTGAGGGGGGACAGAAGTGCTTGGGCCACAACCAGGCTTGTTAGTGCACCCATAAAACTATTGTCATTGATTCGCACCATGTTGCATCATTTAGATATTTGGTTTTTATAATTGCTAGACAGGCTTCCATATATATCCCACTAATCGTGACCATTTACAGTAGTATAATACCATTTCTTGGCATAAGTATTGGGTGTTAAGCTACATCATCCATTGACCATAGCCACTTATCCAGATAGACGTCCAGAACCTGGAGTCTGTTCCAGGACTGACAATGAGGGCCAGGGACAGGATGTCAGCCAGTCGGTCTGGGCAGCCCCTCACACATAATCACACTCTCTACGCAATTTCACCAAACATGTTTTTGGCCTGTAAGTTGACTGTAACTCCTCCCATAGTGACCTGCAGTACTGTGCGTCCCAAGACGCTAAAATTCACTAATGCACCTCACATGTATGGTGTCCCCCAGGGGTCAGTTTTATCTACTGCTGTTCGGTCATATCACTCATCAGCACGGTCGCAGTTTTCATCGCAATGCCAATGACACACATAAGTTCCAACACAGTCACCTCCATGCCACCTGCTTCACTACATGACTACCTTTGTAATACAGTAATGAATTAACTCTAATTTCTGACCACTTCATTCCGATAAAACCGAAATTCTTTTAGCTGCTTTAAATTCACACATTTCTGTTCTGCCGGAATAGAACATTGGCACATCACATGACCATACTGCAACGGACCACATTGTGTCCACTCTCAAATGTGTGTTAATATGAAGACCATTTCTCCCAAACAGCACTGAAAGGTTTATAAACGCAGTCATTTACATAAACAGATATGTAATATCCATATATTAGCTTTGATATCACTTTCTTATACAAGATCATGATTAGTCCTAATAAGTGTTCTGTCCTTACTGGGCTGAGTAACTCAAGTCAATTACCACAGGAATTCTCTCTCTCTCTGTTGCCTGAAACATTAAACCAGTGCCTCAGAGTTTCCTTTGATCTCTGTCTCTTAAGAAATTACTTCAACATCATTAACCAGTGCATATGACCTAAATAACTGCTACTCTGTTTGAAGAATCGCTCATCTGTATGCAAGGTAGAAACTGAATACTGACCCAAAGAACACAGCTTTAACATGTTTTAACAAATGCAACATAGACTGACAGGTTAGTAGACCGTAAAATATACAGATAAGTGAAATACAGAAAAACACTAACTAGATTCTGCTTGCTAACTTAATCAACTGGGATGAATTACCAGTCGCACCACATGACACTGTAGGAAATTCATGAAAAATATTATTGAAGTGACTTAACAAGCACGCCTCAGGTACTGTGATTTCAAAGGCCACAGTATAACTCTGGGAGTATTCTGAATGACCTCTTATGAAAAATATGAATTATAATTAATAATAAGTTAATCATGAGAAATGAGAAACACATAGCAGTGCAACAGGTGTACTTTTATTTTAATAAGACCAAAACGAGGAGCTAATGGACTGGGTTTAGCTCCACACTGTATTTTGCCAGATGTTCACACCAGCTCAGGTAAAGAGCACAGCTGGAATGAGAATCAGTCCACAGCTGCCTATACCTGCTGCCTGAAGCACATTTATTTATACGAGATGCTTTTCTCCAAAGTGACCTACAAGTGATGAAAGCTTGAGGTCAAAGATCAGGGTCAGGGGTTAAGATCTTTGCTCAAAGGCACAGTGGTGATGTTACTACTCTTCTGGACATGGGATTCAAATGCACAACCATCTGATCACAATTACAGATCCCTATCCTGCTGAGCCATGCGCAATCCACTTCATAATCTCAGTGGCCAGTTTATTAGGTAAACCTGCAGATTAAAGCATACAGCCAGCTTCTCCAAATAGCCAATCATGCGGCTGCGTTTTAATACATAAAGTTCACAGACAGGGATGAGAACTGCAGTTACTGTACAGCTTAGCACTGGAACGGCTAACACCCCTGATCTAGGTGATTCTGAATGTGGTGTCATGGTTGGTAGCAGACATTCCAGCATCTCGGAAACAGCAACCCTGCTAGGATTTGCACACACTGCACTGTATACAATTTACAGAGAATGGTGTGATGGGTCAGAAAACATCGGATAGGGGCAGTTCTGTGGGTGAAAACACCTTGTTAAAGAGAGATCAGAGGAGAATGCCAGAATTCTGACACTGCAAATACAAACGTCCGGTACAGCAGTGTTCAGAAAGGCTTCTCTGAAAATAAAGAACTTGTCTACCTGAAGCGGTTGTGTGTGACCTACTCAGTGCTAGCAGGTGTACCCATTAATATACTGACTCTTACATATATTTGTGATTTGTTTTCTTATTTTCACTAAATGTATTGGTGATAAACCAGGGAAATGTGCAAAATAAACCCAATTACACTGAAATATAAATGGTCCTCAGTGCAGTATATCTATGAATAAAAGGCTGCACATCTCTGCAAGCATTACAGCCTATGTACGCAATCCGCTTTCCTGTTTTCAGTGAAGGGTCGAGCTGTATCGATGGGTAAAACCGTAAAGCAGTGTATATGTGGCGTGGCCAGTGTGGGCGAGGGGGGGTCCTCACTGGGGTGGTTCCTACAGCCGCCCGCCGTGCTGCCTTTTCTCCAGCTGCCCTCAAACTTGACTGTGTTCCAGAAGCTCAGTGTGTCCTCGCTCAGGGCATCTGCAGTCAGGTTGCAGATCTCCAGGCGCGAGAACTGCCTCAAGAATTCCTGGAATGACATCCTGCCAGGAGGAATCAAAGGGGAGTTCCGTCAAGTCAGAATGAAACATTTTTACTGGAAATAGTCATTTTCAATTTCAGTGCTCTAATTAAAAAACACAGTGAATGAAATGCAGCATTACAGATCTGTAGACACATGTATACAGCATATCCCTGGGTGTTTGAAGGAGTCCCTGGACTCTCCTCTCTCCTTGGAGACACAAATAAAAAAAAAAAATGAATCACTTTATAGACTAAGAGGCCAACTTTTAGCTAAGCACGGCATCCTGCTTTCGAACACAGCTGTCTTTTAGACACACCGATGCACGTACAACGGGGCAAAATGCGCCCAACAATGTTTGTCCTGCTAATAGCGTTGATAAATGTACCGATAGCTGCACAGCGGTTAGGCCGGCTCTGGGTGAAATAGCTTGTCCGAAAAACAAAGCAGTCAGCACCACTCCCTGTTAGAACAGTACATACACTACAGCGTAAATAGAAAGCTGTTAATCTGAAGGACCGTATGACCGTATGCTGCTGTATCTAATGCCTCCGCGCTAACGCCACGATAAATAAGCATTAGCTTCATTTTTAGAGATATAGCTAACCTCAAGAAAAAGCAATTTGACTACCAGCACTTTATATAAGCTGTAATGACCTTACAAGCTTCTTCAATAAGAAAACCAATAACAGCAGATTCGATATTCAACCAGCACATATAAAATATTAAGCAGCACAAATAAGTTTACTCTGAATAAGGCTTAAGTTTTACAAAGTAATTATAAAAATATTTACCGGTGCCTGCAAAATCCCATTCAGATTAAATTGTGTAAAGATTCTCCTGTGTCTGTATTTAATACAGTTATTGCATTATCACACCCTGTTCCTGACCTTCACTCTGGGAAGATTCTTATTCTCCGTTTCACTCTAATGGTGCTCAAGGACTCCACAAATATTTAAAGACCCTCAGACCTCATGAAAAATATCAGTTTGCTAAGGTGCTGATGTTACACAAATATACTTTTCAATAAAACAGAATGTCACTTGGGAGAATCCTTAGAAAGTGGTCTGAACAATATAATAACTGGGTAAAATTACCTATTTATATAGGCTACAAAACAGACAACTGGAACTCTATTACTAAGAAGTAATAATCTGTATAGGATTGAGCTCCTACTGTAAGAGAAATTTCCATATTAAGGCAATTTAAACTCATATGCATTTCTGGATTAGGTGTGGTTAGGACAAAACAACATGGTTCTTGTATACAGTATATACAGATATTTCTCAAACTCCACAGTCCAAAAACAAACTATTTTCAATGAAAATATTACAAACACACAAAAACGCAGGGAATTAAACAAACAAAAAGTTACATTCATTTGCTTCTTCCTGCTATCAATAACTTTCAGAACTGTGAAGGAAACCAAAAATCAATACCTTCACAACCAAATACTTTTCAAGTTTTCAGTTAATCTTGGTCAAAGATGCATGCTGCCACCTAGTGTTCAGTGGTGTATATAGGGTATTAGGAGACCTGACACTTCAAGGAGCCAAATCTCTGTCAAATCTGATACCTAACACTCTGACGGTCAGTCAATTGAGTCCCCCAAGTTTGCCGAGTTGAATCCTTGGCTTTCTGAAGCATAAGGACAGTCCAAACACCCCATAGTTTCTGAGATAAATATCACACAGGGGCAACAGCATCCGATCTCTGGGATGGGGCTCGTCTCACACTCTAAATCCCACCAACAGAAAAGGGGCTAGTTCAAGATGAATCATGAACTGCCCCCCTTTCTACTCTGATATCAATTCAAAATGCAGCATCAAGGCTTCTAAAGAAAATTAGATTATAGTACGATGATATTGCGGGTTTCATGCTCCTCTGCCCGCTTCAGGCGGACCTCAGGATTATGTAAAACTTCAGTGATATAACGAGACTCATGTGACCATATAACTCACCTCTCAGCTGCAGCATGCAGTGTTTTGTAATGTCACACTGTATGTAGTAGCTGTAAAAGCTGCCGATATTCCTGAATGTACACTATACAGTCACCCTTTCACATTTGCATGGGTTAGGGGCGGAAAATCCTCGCAAATTTTTATATTGGTGGACCCTCCACGGTCCGCGTGAGTGAGGCTAGTTGCCGAGACAGAGAGGCATGGATCCCAAAGTTCTTTTTGTTTATTTATCCAAAAATAATGTTAAATGTTTAATATTAAAGATATTAAATATTAAATATTAAAAAACATACACTAATAAATATTAAACAACACTAAAATGTATGGATTTTACGATTTTATGTGATCTAAATCATTTTCAGTATGGTTTATATATTTTTGGCTTATGCATCACCCAAAAGTATTCCCATTTAATCACAAATAACTGAAACTGTGAATGTCAAACTCATAAATCCGGAGGGACGACTGTATTACCACACGTCTCTGACCTGCATAACAGCAGCGTCACAGTGGTCAGGGAGTCAGTTGGCTTGTGCAGGTTACATGTCTTCCTAAAATGTACACTTTTATTTCCTCTCTAATTTGTGCCGTCTGTAAATGTCTGACATTTAAGAAACTTGAAATGCTGTTGTTTTATCTACAATTTGTTTTAATTAGTAATATTTGCTCTTCCGTGTTTACGCTTGTTTGTTGATATTGAGTTTGCTGCTAGTTCTGTGTCATACATCAGTTCCTGGTCGTTTTTTTAGTTCTTGCTAGGTCTGTGTAGGGTTCTCTATTTGTTACTCATCCCCCCCAATGCCGGTCTCTGGTTAGCCTGACAGCAGACGTATTGGCAACCTGATGCAATACTTAAAAACAGCAGTTCATAAAATATACAAAATGCTTATAATTTAGGGTATACACCCTTCTATTTAATTATATTTAAAACAATTTTCTACTTTTGCAATTAAAATAAAAAAATAAATGTGTTTCTTGATTGGTAAAATATACACTGTATGCAGAACATGGTCCGGGCTCATTTTTGTACGCACGTCCACCACACACTTCGTATAAAACCTATGTATTGTTGCAAGTGACACCATGAAACATGAAACAGCTATGTACATTCAACCGATCTTTCAACAAAATGAAAATGATTTCAAAACAATCAACCAAAGCGATATAAAGTAAACTTAAAGTGGGCAAAAAATTGTGTGTCACTATGCTCCCCCTTTCCTACATTTTCCCAACCAAATTCAAATCTGCCGCCTCACTTTCAGCCGTGATTTAGATATTATTCACGCCTGACACAGCCATTCCCTAAGCTTTAAGACAGCATAAACAAGCTCATTGTTTAGTAACGGTATCTAAATTAGTCTGCCTACACTTAACACTTTAAGAAATACTTAGGAATAAAATATTGAATATCCTTTGTCATTTACATATTTAATTTAGGTTCAGGTTCAGGTTACTCAAACAAGCACACTGACCCAAACAAACAAACAAATAAAAACACACAAGACATAAGAAGTATGATCACTTGATCACATGAATCAAGTAATATTTGATTAAACAAACAAAAAAAACAGAAGGAAAACACTCTCTCTATCTCTTGCCCAATTGTAACGTCCTGTACTACTGAATGACTGCTGATGGAACAAAGTTATTTTTGTGCCTCTTACTTTTGTACTTTCAAACTATGCACCTTCGTCCTGAGGGAAGAATCTGGAAGTCAGTGTGTAAAGGACGGGATTCATTGTTTAAAGATTAAGCCTGTTATCCGCTGTAACTGTCTAACATACAGGGATGGTAGGTTCTCACTGATTATACTGCGTGACCATTAAAAAAATTGATTCACTGAGTTTCTGCTTTTTAACAACAGGTTTCCAAATATAACACCAAAGGAAAGAACAAACCTGATTCTATAAAAGCATGATAAAAAATTCCTGGAAAGCTAAGAGCTGAAAGAGTACCTGATTTTATTAAAATGGACTTCAAAGAGACAGATTTAAAAAAAAAAAATCAGTAGAAATACTAAACCGGTCACATGACTGATGGTATGATATGAACCCTTGTGATCAAAGTGCTCGCTTACCAGAACTCTCCGTCCTCCTTCCGACAGTGCATGCTCTCCCTGTCAGACGGCTCGATGCTATTCCATTCAGGAGAGCTGAACAAAGAACAGGCAATATAACGGCAATCAAACACAGCTGTAGCAGCACCCCGGCGACGTCACTACGGATGCAGGAGGTGCGGCAGGATGACGCTGTCCATACTTATCGCTCCAGGCGCCAGTCCACTCCACCTGACCCCAGGGGTTTCGGATACGGATCAGCTTCTCCGGCCTGCTCCGGTATAACACCTTGCACATGGGGAGAGAAACTGGAAGTCATGTACCACTTTCACTACTGACAGAGATTTCTGGAAGAATGTGAGACTCACATTTGGCCATGATGCTTGTTCTTGGTTCTTAGTTATTCTCGTTTCATCATTTGAGCATTTCACATTATTCTGGATTCACACCAGTAACTATAAAGTGAGCACTGCACATTCTACCAGTAAGGCTCATTTACGCATTACATACCGGAACCTGCAACAGCAGTTTTTTCAATAACAGCTAATGTTATAGCCAGGATGACAAAATAGATCATGTCAGGGAGGACACCTTGAGCTAAGACGGGATCTGTAAACTACCATTTCAATTTAAAGGACCTGGATTTCACTTAAGCACTGAGTTCTTGCTGCGTGCTGTACTTGGAAGACATCCACATGTGTACAGAGACATGGATGGACAGAAACTCACACATGGAGGTGTTTGTCCTCTGTGAACCAGCCATGCCGCTTGGAAATAGCAAGTGGCCACATACCAGTCAGTTTATGAGCTTGTATTACTTAACGTATTGAAGGGTAAGTTTTCAAATAAATCAGTAAACATAATTAAAACATAATTTCATCATAATCTAAAACAATCTGTAAACAGTACTAAATATCTTAAGAAATACTGCAATACTTTGTGTTTTATTTTTAAACCCCAATTAATTACTAATTAAAATAAGTGTATTTACACCCCAAGGCATTTCAAGACATCACATTTTTTAACAGACACGGTAAATGGACACAGTGCAATTATTAATACATACGTAAAAAACTCATAATATTAAGGTTATATGGCGCACATCCCCCATCGTTTAATGCTTAAAGCACAACATGCCAGTATTATTTAGGCTTATCAATACCCTCACACTGCAGCAAATAGCAACTGCGGAAGTGTAGTGGGATCACAAAATTATTGCAACGGTACGCATAAGTATTGCGAGGAAATACAAAAGAATTTCAAAAAATATTTTCCTACCCTGACCTCTCAGGGGCTCCGTAAACAGCAAACAACAAAATTACAGCAACAGTCTAACGCACTTATAGGCTACGGTCACACTTTCAAATTCAAATGGGTTAATTATAGTTCGATTATGAATTTTTCACATCATGTTCAAAGGAAAGTTCGAATACTGGATAGAAAGTGACAGCCCTAGTACCCGGAGCAAACCCCACAACGACACGGGGAGAAGCGCACACGCACGGAGCCACGCCAGAGACCCAGAGGTGCGAGGCAGCAGTGCTAACCACTGCACCACCATGGTGCCACTTCACCGATTTAGTTTTCAGAAATTATTCCATCTTAAAAACGACCCCATAGAAATGATATCAACTGAAGACAGGTGAAATGGTTAAACGGGCAGTGGATGCATTGATCAGCATGATGGCCCCAATTATTACACTTGGATTCTGAGTAACACAAGGCATCCAGGCACTCTGAGGCAGCTCTCACTCACCTGCCTCAGGCCTGTAACAGAGTACGCATGACCTTTGACCAACTTCTTGAAAGTCACGGCCTCCATGTCAAAGGCGCTGGTGATCTGCAAAGAAGGCATGTGTTCTGCTGTCTTGCATCATTCGACTTTGTCTCCTTGATTCCCCCAATATCCCCAAAGTTCACCCCGAGCTCTGATGCAGCAAACGGAGAGACAGCTCACATCGATGGAGCATCCCAGCAGAGATCCTCTCTCCAAAGCCTTGGCTATGATCCTGTACAGGTCCTTGGGCGCCTTGCGAAGCTCGTACATCTCGGACACACCCCCCGTGAAATCTTCAAAGCCTTCAGTGGTGCTGCCCCCTGACAGAGCTTCATAGGAGCCATTTAATCTGGGGACAGAGACCGTAACACCAAAAGCTCAAAACAAACACATGCTGACATACTAAGTCAATAGGCCCTTAACTCTTAACCCTCTGCGCTGCTTAAATACTATGAAAATACCAAGACATCAATAATTAGTGCATAATAATAATAATAATAATAATAAAAATCAGGGATGCACAAGTATGTAATTACCATTTAAAGTGATACACGCGGCAATTTCATGTCATAGCGACGCAGACGCATTGCTGATTTTATGTGAATCTGTGCTGCTATGATAAGAAATTACTGTGCATTTTAACTTTTATACTGCAAATAGAGTAAGAATGAGCTGCACTGCTTCACACAGTGAATGCAAACTTGCGTACCAGTTCATCCCTGATAATAACTGTACAGGAATATAAGGATTCTTGTTTTTCACGTATCCTAATTTCTAAACATATACAGCAAAGTCTGGGGTCCAAGCATAAGTTCAGCCATGTATCGGCACCCTGGAGCTGCGTTTTGGGTTAAAGGTCTTTATCAAGGACCCAATAGTGCTAATGGTACTCAAAACCCAGCAAGCCACACACGACCCCGCATACTGGGAAATTAAGTAGACTGAAGAAACCACAACAGCATTTTAGTGGCACCAGGAACCGTACTTGGCGTAGGCCTTCTCCAGCAGTGCGCTCCAGAACTCACAGCCCTCTGCGGAGTGAACAAACATGATCTCCCTGTCCTTGACGGGAAGCCGGTCGTCGATGACCACATCCACCCACTCGCCGAACTGCCAGAACTACAACACAGAGAATAAAGCCTTACAAAGTTAGCCCGGGGAGTGCAAAGAGCTTAGTCAAGCCCAAGCCTTTGTACCTGGAAGTGGAAGATTCCGGCATAGCCATTGGTGAAAGACTGTCCATGGGGGACCACTCTGTGGAGGAGGTTCTCGTTGAGAGTGAGGGAGGCGATGGCAGCCAGGAGCCAGCAGTCTCCTGGGAACACCAACAGAGGGGGGGTCAGCAAGCCATCAAACTAAGAGCACATCTCACACCAACATCAATACTTAATGCTGAATTGTCATAAGGGCCAAAGATCCTCTCACAGGAAGAAACCAAACAAATGAAGATGCAGGAAATAAATACACTCAGGACTGTTTATGCAATGCAGCAGTATTACAGAACTATGTGGCATAACTACACAAAAAAATTATAAAGAAAAAATCCTCAATGACTGACAATTTATGAAGAATGAATACGCTGTAACTATGGGAAATGGCTTTAGTCACTGCAAGCGTACGGGACACGGCCCACTGCGGCAGCATAGAGAGGGGATGTGGATTTGAAAGGTCTGCAGACCAGCAAGCCCTTCAAAGGAACATGACAGACACACCAGCTGGGCACATTTACCACCGGAGGCACGTAAACATTGATGTGAGCAGCATCTGGAAAGTTCCGACAGCCTACTGCTATTATTCTCGACAGGAACTGCCTCCGGTGCAAAGTAAGGGGGTTGGTCAGCCCTGTGATTCTCAACATTAACACTAACCAACTGAATATTTAAACAAATTTTCTATGCTTTTGTCGGAAGCAAAACTTAATTAATTGCAGTTTTGGTTAAAGCCTTATAAAAATAATTTACTAATCTTCAATACACTCTGTGTTCTGTGTTCTCCAGTTTAATTGACTGTGAGTGTGAGTGTGAGTGTGAATGTTAGTGTGAGTGTGTGTGTGAGTGTGTGGGGCTGGGTCAGGTGTGTGAAAAGCTGTTATGCCAAGCTGCTGTTTGTGGAATACAGCTGGGCATTCAAAACAGTCATGCTCTCCATTTATTCTCCATTTGGATTCATCTCCAAACTCTTAGGATTCGGCAGGTCCCCTTGCAAGTGCATCCCGGATATCCTCATCAACAGACCACAGCATGTGAGAACAGGCAAGAGAAGCTCTTTCACCCCAACCCTCAACAGCGGTACTCCTCAGGGCAGGCCGCTGAGCCCATTGCTACTCTCCATATTGTGAAGTTTGCTGATGACACCACTACCGTAGGCCGGATAAGCAACAACAATACGACAGCCTGCAGGGAGGAGGCGTAGCTACTGAAGGCCAGTTCATACTTCACATTATGCATGTCAGCACATCGACTGAGCATGTGCGAGGAAATTGACTAGCTGTTTCCAGTAGGTGGCACTACTGACTTTCACAGAGCAGAGATTAACGATGAAAAAGGAGAAGAATAGTTGCTGATGTAGTTATGGTGAGCAGCTGTATAAGGAGGGTCGTTGGTAGCCACATATCTAATATTTCATATTGTGCAGACATTACACCAAGGTATACACTATTTTCAAAAGCAATTCTATTTCG
>JAODLD010000047.1:17149114-17163227 GCA_026781065.1 Mormyrops boulengeri
GAGGGGGTGGGTCCCAGCTAATTTTGTCTCAAAGATTTCAAAATGTCGCTGTATGCCATATTTATTAATACCATCCAAGCCCAGTAACAACTTTAAAACTGTCCATAAAAGTTTCCCCGTTTCCCTGCACTGCTTGTATTTGTCTCTGTTGCAGTACGCCTGCCCTCTCCTGGTCTGGTGGAGTATCACTGGCGTATGGATGCACCAACCGCGGTCATCTAGCTTAAAAGAGCATTTCAGATCTACATTTAAAGTAAAAAGAAGGCCTCTAATAGTTTACATCGTCGTATGCTTTTCATTTGCAGCATTTTCAGTTTAGAACAATGAAACAAATGAAACAAATGAATACATTTCCTGACGAGGGTGGAACCTAAACTCACAAGTAGATGTTCAATATGGAAAACATTATGCTAACTGTGGCTCTCAGTTTGTTACAGCTAGTGCTGGAGAGCTCAGTGTCCCTCCCGCATCACTTAAATCAGTAGTTTGGCAATGTTTTGGTTTCCCAATAAGTTACTCCAACCAGAGAGAGAGAGAGAGAGTAATTGATAAGACTAAGAATGTCTGTTGGCTCTGTTATACCGAACTCAGATATTTTGTGGAAACACATCCAACATGCTAACTCATTTTAGACGACACTCATCGGAGTACGTGCTCTTGCTAGGAAATTCAGACGGGGTTAAAAAAAAATTAAAATTAAAAAACACTGACCCGGAGCAGCAGCCAATGAAAGCACAAAACATGGGGTTATGTGAAACTCGAGGGAGGATTTTAAAAAAGGTCTAAATAGGACAATTTATTTAGAAACTGTTCTTAGTGTTCATGGAAGATGTAAATGACATATTACAACTCACACACTTGCAGTTAGTTGTGGTTTTAAATTGAGATGGTGCACACACCTGCTCACTCATGATAGCACCGTGCCAAACTCACACGGCAGCCCCTTAGAGCACCAGGCTGTGTGCAACAGGACAAAATACTATCAATACCAAATGTGAACAAGATCATTTCAGTAACCCATGTTTAAACTGATGTTTAGAAATCACTGCAAAGCGTGGTGAAAACAGGGCAGACAACTGCCGGCAGTTCAGGACATATACCTCGCAAGCTGCCCCAGTAAAGCCCAATGCACAAGGACAGACCCCAGCCATCCAGCAAAGTCACCTTTCTCCCTCCTCATCTCCAGAACATGCAACAGGCCCAGCAGGACCCAGAGTTCAGGAACAGGGTGACTCAGGTAAGGACTCAGGAACAGTTTCACAACTATAAACCACAGCTGCTATTTTATGTAATAACCTCTACCATTTTAAACCTCGGAACCTTGTTGTGCTACTCGTATACAGACACTCCTCACTTAACGACCAAGTTGCGTTCCCATGACTCGATCATAAGGAAACTGGTCGATAAACAAAGAGCCGCCCTTACTGGTATTTCAAGCCTACTGTACTGGCCGTGGGTTTGTCAACCATCTTTAATGTTACCTTTGCAACACTGATAACATTTTAGTATATTTTTCAATGTTTATATGGTAGTGTACTGTATACTGTAATAAACAGAACAGAGGAAATCAGCTCTAATATACATTACTTGTTGCTGACATCTTGTTGCTCAAGGGCCCAACGGAGTAGAATCACTCTGGGCATTCACGGGATTTGAACCAGCAACCTTCTTGTTGCTAGCACAGATCCATAGCCGTAGAGCCACCACTCTGCCTGCAACATGGAGTGCACAATAATGTACAAATTTATAGATGAAATATGTAGTGCTGGAGATTGCAAACACTAGTGTAGTGAATACTAACCGACTGTGGGAACAAGACTGAGACTGAGACAGGGTGATGTGGGATCAGATGTCGAGACACCGGGCTGCCATTTCCACGACCAAAGTTCTCGCACAGCGTACAATACCGACTGGTCAAGGAGCTGGTCGTAAGTCCGGGCGGTCGTTACACAAAAAAAATGTTTAATCATCTGGTCCTTACCATGTTCTAAATCATTTAAATGTAACCTCAGGTGTAAAACCACAAACAACAGACTCCATCATGTCATTATTTATTAACAAAAATGAAATCAAAATGGAGGAGCCACGTGTGAAAAACTATGTACACCCCAATAGCTGGTAGAACCACCTTTAGCAGCAATGACTTGAAGCAACTA
Organism: Mormyrops boulengeri; assembly: GCA_026781065.1. Taxonomy (NCBI): domain Eukaryota; kingdom Metazoa; phylum Chordata; class Actinopteri; order Osteoglossiformes; family Mormyridae; genus Mormyrops; species Mormyrops boulengeri. The sequence continues at coordinate 17,151,271 of JAODLD010000047.1, forward strand.
AATTTCTTTTTCACATGACTGTATATTGTTTGTATTGTGTAAGTATATTGTATGTGTTACTTGTTCCCGCTATTCTTTTATTTGTTATTTGCAATGTACTGTCATTCATCCTTATGTTATTCAAGTCTGAAGGGAGGTACGCAAACTTGTCATTGTACATATAACAAAAGGTTTTGAATTCTTAAGACTCTTAGCAATGCACTGTCATACACCAACAGAACAAATAACAGTTTGTGCAAATAAGCCAAAACCACCCAATTAGATTAGTGATCCAATTCTGCAGCATCCCAGGTATCACATATATGTTCCTATATGTTATATTAATATATGTTTCAAGTCAGTATGTGGTCAACTTGCAGAACCCTGGCTGCTATAGTACCCGTCACGGCACCAGACCATCACTTTCTCACACTCGGAAAGCAAGAAGCCAGTTTCCATTCCTGGTCGATTTCACCCACCAGCTGCTTATCCAGCATGCAGTGGAGCCTATCTCAGGCAGTATATTATGCCAGTCCACTGCTATAGCATTAGAAATACAGTACAGTTTGCCTAAGCTTGCATGAAACCTTCAGCTATTCATCACAAAGATAAGTCAATGACGTTCAAAGACTTCCAGAAGTAGTGTGAAGCGTGAAGAGGAGCACAACATATTTATGTTTAATTATCCTGGATTCTCGAGGGCAGGCCCGGACCCACCCAGGCTCGGTGCTGTATTATCAGCCTGCTGTGACTCACTGCCATGGCGCATCTCCAGGCAAAAACCTGCTGCTTTCTTTGGTCAAAGTAACACCCAGAGAAGAGTGAAGCCCACATTGCATCAGTCCTTCAATGGCCATTTTAATTCGATTTGAAAATGTGGCAGATCAGGTTGCAGTTTTCACAGCACATATATATCATCACAGTGCCTGCAGAGACCTGCTCATACTCCCCCACTTTTCCCAGACTTTGCTGTGCTGTAGACCTAGTCTAAGGTTGTGTGCACCCCAACAGCACGATACCGCCCCCACCACTACACTACACCTCAGGGATGCTAACAGCCAGGCGATAACTGGCCTCTGGTTGTCAGTGGAGTTCAAGTGGCACCACAAAGATCACTGAGTGTAACAGGATGTGTGTGAAGTGTCACTATCTGGAATGTCACAGTACATGGTATGAATACGTATGTGTAAATGGGAAATTTCTTCTTTTTTTTTTTAATAAATTAGCAAAGATTCCTAAAAACCTTTTCACTTTGTTATGCTGGGATATTGGGTGTTTGTTGATGAACATGAAGAATCAATTGAGTCCATTCTGAAAAAAGCCTATGAGATGAAGTTCGGAAAAACTGTGCATCGTATGTTTTCCCAAGCGTAGAGAGGAGAGCGACCTAAACTCACCTAGAGCCCCCTGGCAAATATCCGTCCTAGTAGCTCCGCCCAAGATGAACTGGGGGTTTTCTGACAGCTCCTGCAGGAGAAAAAGATCTGTGATATGAAGAAATTACAGGAATATGAAAAACAGCCAAAAATGAATTAAGATGTATCGGAGATTAAAACCAAATAAAACTAAACAAATTAATTGGAACAATGACCCTGAAAAGTACAAACATTTTTCAGGTACCTATAGGATTTTCATAACTTGCGAGTCTAAGAAGGAAAAAACAGTTGTTTCATTCAAAATTTGTCCCTCTCGTCCCGGGGTTGTCTGTGGATTGACTCGCTCCGCCAGCAGTCAAGAGTCACGGACCACAGACCACACAGATGATCCAGTCTTAATGCCCTACAGTCCTGCATGGATTTGCCAGGATGCTACATTTTAACACACTGCAGTAAGCAAGCTTCTGATTGCCAAAGACCACATGATCTGTTCATTCACCAAACTACTGTTAACCTGAAACAGGCCACAGTTTCCCTTGGCTTCCCTTTCTCTCTGTTTCATTAAATCCACGCCCACTGCTGCACCCCGGCAGAGTCTCCATTCCACTCCCATCCTAACGTCCTGCGGTCCTGCTCCCCATCCCACCCAGAGCAAGTCTTACACGCTGTTACTCACCCATTCAGATAAAAGGCACTTCCTCCCATTCAATGCATATTTTAAATACATTGCAATGAATACTAATCATACTGTTTATAAATGACTGGCTTTTGTGACACTCAACAAGGCATAACAGTTAGGAATAACAGGCAACTATAGCATAGCTAGAGTGATATTTAACAGGTCACCACAGACACACACAATGAGCCAGGGATGTGCACACCCTACTAGGCCTGCATATTGTGCAATGTTAATATTACATTGTCATGCATGTGCAATTGTCACATCCCAATGACTATGACAGTCAGCTGGGTCGAGACCATCAATAGGTTACATTAAAACAGTTTTACTTTGTCATAGCAAAGAATACTTTGTAAGCTCTGCAATTGTTCCTTTTCAAGATTACCTAATATATGTTAATATATCGGTCTAAAGTTTATCGCCACTGTTTTTGCAAGTGCTCTCCGAACCAATCATAATCATTTTCATCTTTCAAAGACAGGGGTGAATCGTGAGAATTTTAACAAAAACGACTGAGGAGGAAAAAAGCAAACAAGAAAGACATTCAGCTTCCACTGTATGAAAATACCGCAAAGAGATGATATTAAGCAAAAGTAAGTGATCTGTCAGCACGGCTTTGTGTCTGTTGGCACAACTCATGACAACACCACTAACTCACCAACTCACCACTAACTTACCACTAACTTACCCGACAGACTCTACTGGTAGATAAATTCTATTTTTTTATAGTTTATTTGGTAACTCTTTACATTAACTGCACCTTAATAATACTTTCATAGAACATTCATTACACCTTCATAATGCATTCATAGAACATTCATAAGCAGCATTTAAGTATACCTTCACATCCTAACATACCAGTAAAACTTTAATATATAGTACATTAATAATAAAGATTATATGATTATACAATTATTATGTTTCTTATGATCATGTAATGTTTGTTATTAAAGCTGATAAGGTATTAGGATGTTACAGCATTCTTACATGCTGCTTATAAATATGTAATGGAAGATGATGTCAGAAAAGGTCATATATGCATATTGATAAACACCCTCAAGTCTCTAAATTGCCCCTAACACGCAAGTGTGTATGATTCTGTGCCCTGTGATAGACTGGCATCCCATCCAGGCCTCCCCTGCATTGGGTAAGCAGTATGGAAGATTGATGGATCATTAACTGCCGTCATTAGCATTAAGAAGTGATCCCTACAATCTCCATGCAGCAGCACTACTCCACACTTTGAGCGGTCTAGCTGCACCGCCCCTGAATCCTACTAAGAACATGAGAGACTTGAAAACCGCCGTCTATCGTTGTGAAAGCTCAAATCTTAGGAAAATGTACCAAGGGGAGAAGGCGAACACTGCCAGAGACTAACCAGAAATAAAGCGTCTCTTTGTATAGTTGCTATTGTGCATCTCGCTCCAGGGGCTTGAATATCATATTTCAGTCTTTTTCTGCTCTCAGAAAATGTAACCAAAATGTATCAGTAGAAGTCACCCTGTTAAAGAATGAGTGCCAGCTATTTTATTTTGTTGTGTACAGGCCTGTGTTAAGATCGGGGATCGGCAGATTTCTGATACACACATTTAAATTTTGAAATACAAAGTTGTTTGTATTTTGTATTTGACTTCATAAAAATGATTATGCAATTTGTATCAAAATACTTTAATGTTCAGTATTTCTGTGTTTTGAAAATACAAGAAATACTTCCCCCATAATGTATGAGTGATGATGTCATGTGTGCAAAAAAGGTTTGCGCTACACAAGAAGGAAGTTCAGTTTTAATGAACAGTCATTAGAACCAACAGCTGATCGCTTGTGTTTAACCAAAACTTTCTTAGTTATTACTTTTTCATTTATTTGAAATACCACTATGAGTGTTCACATGAGTAGCTGGGATATATTTTGGACACTTCAGAATATTTGATCTTTTGATCTTTTGTTTGGTTTCACATTTGTATTGTGTCTCATTAAGCAGTGAAAAAATGTTGGCCATTTGAGTCCATGTGCTTGTGAACAACACCTTACCGTGGGCCGTATCCATTTCACGCCCCGTGTCTTGGAAGTGTTGGGGGCCAGTTCCTTGAAGCCCAGGGACAGGGGTTCGGCTGGGAAAGACGGGTCCTCGAAGAGCTGGCCATTCTGTAAACATTCCTGCTTCAGGGATTCGTAGTCCTGGTTGAGAAATTTCACCGCCTGCTCTTGGGTCCCCACGCCTTCTGCCTTCAGTCTGTCCTTCTGTATGCGTGCGGAAATGCCCCCGAACGGATTCATCCTGGGGTAGATAAAGGGAAGTGGCAATAAGAAGAGCTAAGAAACTAACCAGAAGGTTAGCATAACCGCTTTCCCAGAATTCTAAGCGGCTGCCAATGACATCATTGTACTGTTGGCGTGAGTGTGACAGCTTTCGTGTTATTTTCTCATACTCTGACTAAAATGGGCCAAAAAATCTTAAATGTTTGTTTGCTTAAATTATTTTTTGTTGGTGAATATTTTCTTTTTTATATCTTGAGTATTCCAGATGCTGAGTCATACTTGTGTATGCTGCAAATGACTAATTATTTAACTTTAGAAAAATATAAATCTTTCATAACTGTGGTACTGGTGGACATTAAGGGGGCATATAAATGGCTGTAAAGGACAGCAGGATAATCCTGCTCTAACATGCCTCACGGTCCTACTAAACTAGAACACATTTTGTGAGAGATACAGTACTGTGTGATAGTCTTGGGCAGTCAAAGAAAGTGATGTTGAAATGATCTTTGTGTCGTGTAAAAATATTATATCTGTGAAAGTGTTTTGACTTGGCCATTTCAAAACCTCTCCTAAAATCACATCAGTATTTGCAACAAAGGTCCAGTATTCCCCAGTATTTTTTTGACTCAACCACTAACCCACCTGCTTTGGCTAATCAATACCTCACCAAGTTAACTAATTAAGTTAGCTAATTAGTTAATTAATTGAGCTGTTGGTGAAATTCAACAACTATGCTGTCAGAAAAAAAGCACCAATTTGTACCTTTGAGGGTACAATTACTTGTCACTGGGGCTGTACCCTCAAGGGTCTGCCAGTTATACCCTAGACGTAGGTAAATGTGAACATGGCTCAAACGCATTCTGTAATCTGAATGCTACTCAGTGCATCATTATGGTTGCTTTTAAGGTAACAAAACTGACTTTGAGGAACATTTTTTATACCACGGGGGGTACATTAATACAGTTTGTGTCTTGGCCTGTACCCTTTTTTCTGACAGTGTACGTGAAAGAGCTGAGTCGTCCCTGAGGAGAGGTTTGAGGACCAAAGTGGCGTTCTGTCTGAACAGGCTCTCCAACAAGATCTCAGCAACTTTTAGGAAAATGGAAAAAATACTTGTTTACTTTTTATTGTTATAGATAATTATGTTCTATGTTAAATAGTGTTTCCTTTTCTGTTTATATACACACAGATAAACAGCCGAAATATTTTTCTTTGACTCCCTAAGACTTTTGCACAGTACTGTATGTTGAAATTTCTTGTTTATTCCAAGAAGCCCAGTATTGCATTTGTTCAAATCGAATGATGCAAGATATGGTGGAGTTCATCGATCCTGCTGTAAAATAGCTGTAGGCCTATTTTAAAAAAACATTTCATTAATATACTCAAAATGTTACACTGCATAAGAAACTACTCACTTGCTATAGCTTAATGGGGCATAACTGTTTCAATGTTTTAAAATGTTCCAAAAAAATCTCTTTAAAGACAGATACTGAGGAGGTCAAAGTCCCCACAAGGTGATCTAGCTGTCCTACGAAGTGCTGACGGCAAGATAAGATAAGATAAAATAAGATAAGATAAGAATCTCTGTGCCAGTCCCACAGAAAGAGGAGTGTCTGTATTTTTGACAGTATTAAAAATAATGCCTTTGGGATTTCTAAATACCAGAGTGCACCATAATGCTGCCCAGGCCTAACTTCCACAGTAGTGTTGCACAAAATACTCTGAACTAAACTTCTGTAGTAAATATTAAGTTTCAAGACAGATCAGTGAAAATATGTAAGGTATACAAGTAAAAATCTGTGATACAAGCAGCTACAGTAATAATGATGATGATGATGATCATCTTCTTAATAATGATAATGATAAAGAAAAAATCTGAATAAATATCACATTAAATGCATGATGGATAACAGCCCATATTAATTAATATAGATTTCAGATGCTGGAATACATGAATTAAAGTTCAGATGCGGTCTCACAAACTCTCCTAGCCTAAAATAGAGTGATCAAAAACACAGAAATGTAAATTAGTTTTACCTGCAGGTCCCCCGTCTGCAAAACGCTGCAAATAAAAAATAACTCCAGTTATAATCTGCAGCACAATCAATGAAGCACGTTACTGTAAACAAAACCCTCGAGCCGTATGTCCTGCAGTCGTGCCATTTTAATACTGGCAGTAATGAGATGGGAACTTGCATTGTGGCAGGTTACTGGTGATGAGTAAAGATTGTATTTTCTGAGTAACTAAACACAAGGTGAAGCAGTCCGTAGTGCCAGTAAGGCTAACATCTGCCCACAGCCTTAACTTCAGCTGGAGTTTGATGAGGTTAGTTGGAAAATTAGGGGAGTAAAAGAACTAGTTAATACAATACAGTATATATACGTTATTTTATAACTAATTTTATTCCAGAAAAGTACAGAAAAAATTATCTAAATGTTGTTTTTATTTGTCTACACACCTTCCAATCAGAGGTGCGCAGTGAGGACATGGATACCCCGCCAGCTCCTGGGGGCCCGGCACTTCACAGGGGCCCTCAAACGCAGACAATTATATAACTAAATAATGTGAAAGGGTGGAGTGGCCAGAGGTGACATTTTGCCAGTTGGACCGGAATGCCCCGGCAGAGACAACAGTCAGTCACAGAGTACACAATTGGTCATACAAAACAGGACAATTAAAGTCACAGTTCTCCAGATAGTGACGGGGGAGCAAACCAGAGGAACCTTACACGACATGGGGAGAACAATGTATCTCCACACACACAGAGCAGGGGCAGGATTCGACACCCCCTATGCTGATGCCCTTTATTAATTTTTATTTATTCAACATTATTATTTAAACTTAAAAACGAGGTGGCCCATTACTGGGATCAGTAAGCATCACTGGGCTCTGGTCTCAAATCCTGTCCCCAATTTCTGTCTGCATTCATCCCAAGAGTTCTGTTATTCTCCTTGCATTCTGGGCACGCAGTGGCCCTCCCTGTGCCCTTGGTCTCCTAAAGTAGGATGCAGGCTTACCGTGACCCCCCACTGGGTGAGAGGTTATGGGCAGTAGATGAATAATCCATATTTATCCAGATGGGGGTAAAAAAAACATATAAAACCAGTTTCAATGTTAAAGGACCACATTTGCTTATACTGGACAACTTTAGGACAAATAAGGCCTTTTAAACCTGAAAATAAATGTTTCAGATCTGAACTCCATCAAGCCTTAAAATCAATCCATCCATCTTCCAAATTCTTATTCATCTCAGAGTCACCGATGACCTGGAATCCATCCCAGTAAGCAGAGAAACGAGGACTGTGGTGATGGGGTAGACCCAGGATGGGATGCCAGCCCATTGCAGGGCATGTGCGCGCACACACACACACACACACACACACACATAATGAGCAATCGAGAGTCAACTAGCCTTACTGCTGTGACACAAAGTCATCTTTCAGACACCGAGAGCAGAGGCGGGATTCAAACTCCCTGTTCTGAAGGCAGAGAATCTCAGGCCAGCTTACCAAAGCACCGTGTCACCCAGGAATGAAGGGGGCCTTTTAATATTCCGTAAAATGTCTTCTGAGTAATCAGTGCAACTAAAAGCAGAGGTGAGTGGCTGTGAGCACTGTCTGTCGTTAACACCAAGTGCTGTGTGCCCAGGATGTAACTGCTGTGATTTACTGGCAGTCCAGGAGGCCGGATGGAGCTCCGACACACGGAATCCACCCCCCTCTCTATGTGGGTGGAGTCTCTCCATGTGGGTGGAGTCTCTCCGTGTGGGTGGAGTCCCTCCACATTCTTGGCCGCACCAACACAAGCATTCATGCATGTTACATTTTTTCCAATGAAGAACAAAAACTTTCCTTCTCTTTTGAATAAATATTTCATTCTGCTGGTGTATTGGGCTAGATTGCTGTTAGAGACAATCCAAACGTTATTTGTTGTGAACAGACATCTAATTTGTTGTTTTTGCATGTGTTCTTAGATGCAATTTATTTTAAAAGATTGCAAGAAGAATCTCAGTCTAAAGAATATTATAACATCATCAAGCAAAGGGTGCATGATTTATGTTATAAATAAATCCTCTTATCTTCACTTATTATTACACAGAAGAGATGTACATGCTTTCAAACTATATTGATTTAATTGATCATAACGCTAAAATTGACAAAAAGTTACAAATGGATTTTATTAATTATTAAAAAATAATATTCTGTAACACATCGATATTTTAGCTACATTTATCCTTTAACTGCATCATGATTCGCCGCCATTATTAAGCCGTACATATCTGGATGTGGTAGATATCTATATCCTGTCGCTTAAAAATGGTATTAATTGAAAAGAACATTTACAGTTTTGCTATCGCCGGTGTTAAAGTCGGTGACTGAAATCATCCCGAAAGAGATGTTAGTAAACAGGAACTGCATTTGCCACCTCTGGATCAAAACTGTCGAAAATAAACGTACTATAACAGACGTATATTCAAAATCACAATAATGCAGATATAGATGTCAAAAAAGAGACAGAATAGAAACTATACACGAAGCTACAAATGAGTCAATGTCAGCTTTAACATTTTGTATAGCTACAAGAAACATGCAAAAAATGCTATTGGAAAAGTAAATAAGCCTGTAGGTGCTGCTGCCACCAGTACAATTCATAAGCAGCAAATGTAGCACTAAAATACAGCGCTATTTATTGACTTTCAATGCATGTGAGCGTCTATGGATGACGTGTTTCTGAGGCAAACAGAAGAAAGTGCGTGAAATCGGGAAATGAATAATATTAAACTCACCACGTCACGGTCAGTTTTCTCGGCGGCACCTTTTACGGTACGTTTTAATGGAATAGCAGTGTGCTGGGACGTATGCAGTGAAGATGCCCCGTAACCGTAATGATTATTACTGAGTGCTGATCTCCCAGCAGTCCGCGGTCAGGCCCCGTCCCACCCAGCCCAGATGGGAAGGGAGGGGCGCTGGCGACGCATCTGCGGCCACTGGGAGCGCTGGACCCGGCAGCACAGCATGAACGAACCGGTCGTACTTCGGGTGATTATTAGTACTCCTTTTTTTAAATTGTTTGAAATGTCCGGGATTTCGCCTCATTTCGTGTTGATCCTGTATTTACTTTGCACAATCGGAATACTTTCTATGTGCATATAGCGTTTGCTTTGTCGCACCTCCCTTCATCCTGTCCCCAGTCCTCTGTTTTGGTCACCCTGTCATACTACCACTCTCTTTATGCGATTCATCCTTTTTAAAAAAAAAGCAAGGTGAAATTTAGTTAAGGCATCAAAGCGTTAATTCTGATTTCCCACACTCATCCGGCACTTTCTGCATAAGAAACGAATCGTAAATATTTCAGACCAATTTCCGAACTTGAGAGGAAAGGGATCGCATTGAACGCACGTTTGGCGTAAAAACAGTACAGACCTCAGGGTGTCGCTGTTGAACAATTATATTGTTTCAATGCAAAAAGGTTGCACGTATATTTATTGTATTTGTTATAAAAGTACATTTTTTTAGCATATTGTCATGCTTAGCATTTTGCACAGTTAATTTACTTTGAAGAAGTCTCTTTATGTACGTGCCATTCAAATAATAACACATCAGTATAATTTTAATATGTACTTTTATTATTATAGAAAATCAAAATGTCACCAGAGGAATAAGGACCCGCTGTGCCCGTTAACTTCGCACCACGTGTAATAAAACTTGTCTGTAAAATCTGTTTCTTTAAATGGATTAATAAAAAAAAATGATCTTATTGGATCTTGGCTTGCAAGCTTCTTAAAGTTGTTCTAGACCATGGTGAATGAGAGCCACTGAAAAAAAGAAATAGGAAGAGTGAATAAACAGAACTAAGTTTTTTTTACGTTTGTGTATACAGTAATTATTCATTGCCTCACCTGGAAGAAATCAAGCTGTACGGAGCCGGTTTTATGCACATCTAGTTTCTTAAAAATTCCTATGAAAAAGAGAGGTAATTATATATTTAATATCAATCACATTTTAAAATATATTTTTCTTGCTCCACAGAACCAGTGTATCATGTCTGTTTTCTCCTCAGGACTTACTGAACATCGTCTCCAGCCGAATCAGGCAGTTTACAAAGTTATCAAAGTTCACGGTCAGGTCGGGGTCCGAGTAGCGGGTGATGATGATCTGGAAGATGGTGTGGTTCAGGGTGAAGCCTGTGGAATGACAGTATTACCATGTGGCTGGCAGCAGTGGCCATTAAAGACAGCTGTGAAGTGGGGGGGGGGGATGATCCTCACCCGCCTCCTTCAGGGCCAAGCGCATCTCTGTGGTGCTCATGGTACCAGAGCCATCTGTGTCCATCTTCTTGAAGATTGCCTACGAGGGGCACCACCCACAGTCATTAAGAATAATACCGTCATTTTATTCGCCAGTTCTAATTCCACAGTGGTACCGATATGAGTTTTGGACGTGTAGCGTTAAACATCATTAAAATTATACATCACACATTTCTCTGTAAAAAATCACACAAGGATCAAAAACATATTAAAATAATGTTTACCTATATCTACAAACATAGTTATTGTTTTGCATGATTATGTATATCCATCCATCTGCTAAACCTCCGGCACAGTACTACGCATCAATCATCCCATAATTTATAGACTATTTCCAACATCTACTAGAACAGCACAACACCTTCCCATATGGCAGTACAAGCTCCTTTGAAAATGGTCTGCATGTTGGTTACAAAATGGGTAGATGTTAACATTATGTTTTTCTACTGCAGTATTGGTGATGGATGGATGGATGGATGGATGGATGGATGGATGGATGGATGGATGATGCTTACCAGGTATTTCTGTATCTTCTTCCAAAGTGTGGAAAACTCCCCCAAACCCAGTTTACCATCTCCACTATCCTACAAACTGTTAAGGATCTGTCGACAGCTTCATGAAGAATGAATAGTTTGCAGCCTTGGCATCAAGCTCGTGACGTGACATGATGATGCACATGAAGGATACATCCATGAGATTGACCATGACTCTGCAGGAGTCCAGACTGAAGCCTTCCTTGTCGAGTTTGATGTCAGTGCCTTAACAAGTACAAACAGCACATTAATTAACCAACTGCTGCCTCTAGCTTCAATCAATACACTGTGAGGGGGAAACTAAACATCGCTCACGTTTTGAAGTGATCTTGTTCAAAATAGTTTGTAGCTCTGAAGCGGAAATCAACATGTCCTGTAAAAACAGAAAACATCAAAACACATCCTGATTAATAACAAATTCGTTCCACGTGTGAAGCTCTTGACTAGTTCCTCTTAGACAAACTTTGACTGACTTAGCTAATGGAAAGAAGTAAATCAAGATTAACACTGATTACCATTTAACATTTCTTCAGTTATCAGCTAGATTTTTCTAAATTTGACTCACGGAACCATTGAGGCTCATCTCAAAAGAACATCTGTCTGTAAGGCCTTTAACCATCTTTAAGATCTATTTTACTTCTTAAGTTCTATTTTACTTAAGCAAAATATGCCCAGAATCCATTATGGAATTAGACTTCCTTTCATCCATTTTTTGCAGCTGCTTATCCTATTAAGGGTCATTGGGGGGGGGGGGCAAAGAATAATGGAACCAGGAAAGGAAAAAAAACAAAAAAGGGTGTAAAAAAAAAAAAGGGCAAATTGG
>JAODLD010000047.1:17215718-17235303 GCA_026781065.1 Mormyrops boulengeri
ATACACACACAGACAGACAGACACACGGAATAAACATCATAAATCGATGTGTTTCCTTTAATAAACGGAGTATTGTATTTACATTGGCCTTTCTCAGGGGACTGCTGGCTGCTGGCCGCTATCGCCTCTTTAACCCTGAATGAGAAGGTGCTGGCTCACGTTGTTCCATGTGACCAGAGCTTCCAGGAGAACTATGCTGGAATCTTCCACTTCCAGGTAAATTAAGGACTAGTCTGAGAACTTTTCTGCATTTGGGAAAAACCCTCCTTCACATTTTTTTTTGTCATAAGTAAAAAAAAAAAGTCACCTTGAATGACTTCATCTGTGATGACGTTTTTTCATTCATCCGTCCATCTGGTGACCACAAGCCCAGCACGCAGGGGCAGATTAACTTACCTGGGTGCCCTAGGCTGACATCAGCCGATTTAACTAACCCTGGGGTCTCTAACTAAAATAACCTGGACCCTACTGGCTAGAAAGTGTTTTCCCAAGTGGGCCAATTAAGCTATTATGGAGCTGAAAGAGAAACAAGAGAGAATAACAAGCAATTACATCAGTAATCTGCTAATCAGTGTGCAGGGTGTTGGCAGTAAAGCTAGCCAAGTTGGGGGGGGTAGGGGATATAGTCTAGGATAGGCTATACATTAATCTGCCCCTGCCGGACAGGTCGTGGGGGTGTCTGGAGAATAGCCCTGTCAGCATAGGCCATAAGGCTGGGCTTTGCCCTGGGTGGGGTGCCGTTTGTGAGTTTTTAAAATGTATATTATCCAAAAATATTAACCATTGTGTTGCCACAGTTCTGGCAGTTCGGCGAGTGGGTGGACGTGGTGATCGATGACCGGCTGCCCACCAGAAACGGGGAGCTGCTGTTCGTCCACTCAGTAGAAGGATCTGAGTTCTGGAGCGCGCTGCTGGAGAAGGCCTACGCCAAGTGAGTGAGCCGGTGCCTGCTGATAGTATGCAAACTCTCTACTCAGATGTTTGTCCTGTTTGAGCGGCTTTGCAGCTGCATGCAGCTTAAACTTATTACCTAAATACCGCAACTGTAAAACACAGTATTAAAAACTATACCTACCTGAAAAGCTGTAATTAGAGACAGTCACACCAGCATCATCCAGCCTTGTGTGTTCGTATCCTTAGCCGCTTTTAGCTACACTGAGCAATGTCGCCTGCTTGCTGTAGGCTGAACGGCAGCTATGAGGCTCTGTCAGGGGGGAGCACGACGGAAGGATTCGAGGACTTCACTGGGGGCATCACTGAAATGCACGAGCTAATGAAGCCAAACCCCAACCTCTTCAGAATCATCCAGAAAGCCCTGCGCAGGGGGTCCCTCCTGGGCTGCTCCATCGACGTGCGTCAACAGATCCGCACGCTGACACACAGCCTGTGTCCAGTTAGCCAGCCACTATCCATCAGCAGTTCATGTTCTCTTTCTCCGTTAATGCACTGTTTCCCAACTGGGGACCACCAGACAGTGCACATTTTTGCTCCCTCCCAGCTCCCTACGTGGACTATCTGGGGGTCCCAGAGGACCGGGTTGGGAAACACTGCTTTAATATATTCTTTAATATACAGTAAACACAGTGTGTATGGTCTTGGGTATGGTGAACATTATTCAGTGATTAAATGATATTCTCATAACCAGTTCTAGCAGCTAGATTAGCTATTTAATGAACATCCTTAGATTTCTGTTAGATTTGTGTCGTCATTTAATGTGGACAAGTAGAGGCTTGTGGGCAGTGATGTACACTAATATATGCAGGCCTCAGTTCAACAGAATCAACTAAGTTTTATGTTTAAGTTGTTTGTAGAGGTGCAGTTGGGTGGCGTCATGAGGATGAAGTAATGATGTAACACTTATAGGCGAAACACTGTGAAATTCCCTGTTTAAGAACTCAGGAGGATAATCACAGGAAATGGGCTCTTGGTTCAGATCACAAGCTCGGCGGATTCGGAGGCCATCACGACCCAGAAGCTGGTGAAGGGCCACGCGTACTCTGTGACCGGCGCCGAGGAGGTGAGCTGCCTGCTTCACGCCTGGGTGTGGCGTCACTGAGCACGAGGAGCTCAGGTTTCCGTGTGCTGTTGTTGTAAAGGTGAGCTACCGAAGAGCTACGGCGAAGCTGATCCGTATCAGGAACCCCTGGGGACAGGTGGAGTGGACAGGCGACTGGAACGACAGGTACAGCGCTGCCGTTTGACACTGCTTGGCGGAGCGATGGGATGGCGTTGCCGCTGACGATATTTGGCAAATTTCCAGGAAAGGGAGGAGTCTTAAAGAGCAAGAGCTGCACACCCATTGGCTTAATGCTTAAGCTGAGTTGCTGTGGTAAAGATGGATTGATGGCATCACTATATATTAGGAGCCACTCAGGTTACATTAAACCTGTACAGTCCACTCATTCTATTTTCTACTTTTCAGGAACTGAAATGTAATCATTGATTTGTTTTTAATGTACAGTATAATAGGGAGGTTAATTTTGTTCACCTTGGTGCTTGTTTATATTCACAGTTCATCTTTTTTTCTTACAGCTCCGCTCAATGGAGTCAAATCAACAATGAGGACAGAGCGAGGCTGACCAACCGATCTGAGGACGGAGAGTTCTGGTAAATCGAATCCTTGTTCGTCTTCTCTCTATGTCCCTCTTCTCATCATCCATACTGGCAGAAAAATATAGAACTGTCCTGGTACTGTTTTGTTCCACAAGGTACAAAAATGTTCCTCAGAGTCCATTTCTGTACCTTAGAAGGAAGATTTACCGACAGCTCGGGTAAAATTGGCAGACTCTTGAGGGTACAGCTTCAGTGATGAGTAATTGTACCCTTACTGGTACTTTTTTTCCTGACAGTGCAATTTGTGTCATCATTTAAGATCAGAAAGGTAAAAGGTAAAACGTTCTCAAAGGGGAATAGTCAGTTAGTGCAGATCAGTGATAACCTCGCCTCTCTGTTTCTCTCACCCTACTGGGTTGATTGTTTCCCGTTTGCCCTTCAGGATGTCCTTCTCCGACTTCCTGCAACACTTCTCCCGGGTAGAGATCTGCAACCTCACCCCTGATGCTCTCTCTGAGGAGGACACCAAGAAATGGAGCCTATCCAAATTCGACGGGACCTGGAGGAGAGGCTCCACCGCCGGGGGTTGCAGGAATTATCCAAGTACCAACCCAACCCAAAAACCAGACGCAATGATTCTATGTCATTAACCAAGCAAAAGCACTTTGAAATGATGAACCTTCTGACACTGTTTGTGGAAGGTTGCCATTTATTCAGAGGGGCAGGTGTGTAGCTGGAAATTCTGGAACTCCAGACAAAATGCCATCTTGGGGCCTCCTGCTGAATAAAATTGATAATTTGATGTATTCAAAGACCCCCCGAATCTGCCAGCATATCCATATCCTACTGCATTCCTACATAAGAGCAAAAGCTGTTTGCCAGTTTATTTTGCTTGTTTGTACAAACCTTGACGTCCCAGAAGTATTTAGAAAAACGGCACCATTACTTTTCTTTGCAGACACCTTCTGGACAAACCCACAGTTTGTGATTAAGCTGGAGGAAGAGGACGATGACCCTGACGATGAGGAGGTCGGCTGCAGCATCGTGGTGGGCCTGATGCAGAAGAACCGGCGCCGCCTGAGGAGGATGGGAGAGGATATGCACACCATTGGCTTCGCTATCTATGAGGTGAGGAAGGAGGGGGTTCCCATGAAGCCAACAGGCACGTTTTCTAGTAGGCGCGTTGCAGGCTTACAGCTGTGTGGAGACAGACACAGGGTTACCAGTTATGTGGCTGATACCAGGAGCTTTGGACCAAAAAACAACATAAAAACATGCATTGCATTATATTTATTTATTTAGCAGATGCTTTTGTTTACAGTGACATGCAAGAGAGTCAGACAGCACTGTAAGCATAGAGCCGTCAAGAGTCAGACAGCACTGTAAGCATAGAGCCGTCAAGAGTCAGACAGCACTGCAAGCATAGAGCTGTCAAGAGTCAGATAGCACTGTAAGCATAGAGCTGTCAAGAGTCAGACAGCACTGCAAGCATAGAGCTGTCAAGAGTCAGATAGCACTGTAAGCATAGAGCTGTCAAGAGTCAGACAGCACTGCAAGCATAGAGCCGTCAAGAGTCAGACAGCACTGTAAGCATAGAGCTGTCAAGGAGCCAACTAGCTAGACTGAGCTTCCAGTGAACAACCAGTAACAAGTGCAAGCTGGAGCAAAAGCTATACAATGTAGCAAAAACCTAAAAGGAGAGCTATTCAAATGAAAGTGCAAATAGGAGTATCAAAGATAATCACGAGACCAGCCAATGGATCACAGGTGAAGATAGAACAGGTCAGCGGTTGGAGGGCTGGTGTCTTTATTACAGTTAAAAGGTGTGGCTGATCACAGAAACTCCTCCTGTGTCATGTAGTGTTACCTTCCCAAAATTTTTAGTGATGGTGTTGAAGTTAACATGCTTCCTTGTTTTCTGTCATCTACAGGTCCCTCCGGAGGTGTGTGTCAGAAGGAGTGGAATTATGGTTACGTGCAGAACTTTGCGTTTGTGTTGTTAATGTCCGGGTGTCTTCGTCGTTTCATAATCCATCACTGCCGCAGTGGAATAACCTTCAGGTCAGCTGTTCACACCCAGGTGTGAGGACTTTTCAGCCAATCAGTCCTCTAATTAGTGATGTAATTAGGGAGTTGCAGTGAAAACTTGCACAAACGCCGGCCCTTTGGATAAGATTGGCCACCCCTAAAACCGGGAATGCAAAAGATTTGGGAACCTTGTTGCAGTAGAAAAGGGAAGGTAATTTGGTAATTTAAATTACCTGGATTTAAGCAATTAGTGTCCTTAATGATATCTGGAAAGAGATCAGTAAACATTTACGATAATCAGTATTGCAGGGTAGGTTTAGGGTGACTAGATGATCCATTTCAGGGTGGACACTTTGAGCTACTTCCGGTTTTATAAACTACTTTAAAACTGAAAGACTCCTTGCTTGGATAAACAGTTCAGTTCTTCTTGTACTTATACTGGTTTATTTCATTGATTGAAAGACTCATCTAGCTGTTTCACATAAACATTAGTGAAACATGCATGATTGTAGGAGACTGACCAATCAGCACACAGCAAGATCTCAGTGCTTAAGTGAAACCCAGGTCCTTTTAATTTACCTCCCTGACATGGATGATCTGGTCTCTCTAGGCAGGTTATAGTCTAATGTGGGCTTCCAGACATGTCCTTTCTGACACATACTGGTTCCCCTTTCCAGTTTGTGGGCCAAAGGAAAGTCCACCTGAACCGGAACTTCTTCATTCAGCATGGGTCCAAGGCACGTTCGGAAACTTTCATCAACCTGCGGGAGGTGTGCGGTCGCTTCTGTCTGCCGCCTGGGGAGTATCTTATTGTACCCTCCACCTTCGAGCCCCACCTGAACGGGGACTTCTGCCTGCGTGTCTTCTCCGAGAAACAGACAGAGTTTCAGTAAGCGACCCTGTTCAAAGATAGACCTTTAAAGACACAGGAAAGAATCTAACTGTATCGTCATGGAGCTACGTGAAGTAGATGTTATATGCTAAGAATTATTATTTTCTGGGAGCAGCTTGTTACACCAGTGCAAACTGTAAGTTGTTCTGGACACAATAGCTATAGCTTTTGAACCTTTGTCTACAAGTCATATTTGAGTCTTTGCATATTTCAGTCATCAGTTTAGAAGGACGATAAGGAAAGAAAAGGGGTGTGATCAACCGGCAGATGAAGTGCTGGCCTCCTTTAAGAGCCTGCGTGCCCTTTGTGTTTCAGAGAAATGGACGATCCTGTTGAGTCAAACGTGGGAGAGGTAAATGCGACGTGCTTACAGCTCATGTTGCAAAAGTATTTCCGGTTCTGCTGTTTTCTGATTATTCTTTGTGGCACTTTTATAGCCACTGGCGGGTTTAGATGTAGATGCCATGGGCAGCCATACAACAAAGGAAGTGATTGTGACATTTGTGCGATCGGTATTCTATTGCTTATTGCAGATCACATCAGTGAGATCATGTCACTGTGTGGGTTAGTTAACCTTGTCAGAGTGGACGCCCTGATTCTAGTCTGAGAGCCGGGCAGGCCCCCACTCAGAAGTACCAGATGGGGAGGGGGCCAGGCTGGGCTGACCTCAGGTCACCCCATCGAAAGCCTGAGGTCGGGTGGGCGGGCGAGTCTATCAAATAGCACCTCTTTGTGCAGTACTGATGCAACTGGTGAAATTAGTTTAAAATTTTTTAATTATTTATTTGTATTGTTCCAAATATCTTCATAAAAATGCCAGTTAGTGGCGAATGGCGTTTCTTTTTTTGGCATGGGGGGGCGAAGGCGGGGGGGGGTTTGCCCAGGGTGCTATACAAGCTAGAACTACCGCAGTTTATGCAAATTGCTTTTATAGAGCATATAGAACTACAGCATGCTTGTCTCCTCAATGGAGTCCTGTAGTTACTGACAACCTTCAGTGAGTTTAATGTGACGTCCTTCTTTGTGGTTACAGATGGAAATAACTGAAGAGAAGATTGATAGTACATTTAAAAATCTTTTTGGGAAATTGGCTGGATCTGTGAGTACCTTAATTTTCATATATATATTCAGAGAAATGCTAAAATAAAGACATTTTGCGAGAGTGTAAGATGGATTATATCAGTCTTTCAGTGAAACCAGTAGCTTAAGCTTGAGGAGCATAATGTAGTGTCATAAAGACTTTATTATTTATGTGTTCCCTTATGTTACAGGACTGTGAAATCTCTGCCTTTGAACTAAGGAGAATTTTGAATAAAGTGGTGTCCAGCCGTGAGTAGCCGTCTGTATTCCTCAAAGTCCCACAGTCATGTGACTCTCCCACTTTACCTCTTCTCCAAAGGAAAGGGATTTAGCTTTCAGGAGTGTGAACTATAACTATCATTTAGTAAGAGCAATATCGCATCGGATTGCCGAGAACATTCCAAGCAATGCGTACATTGTGGCCATAGACCATGCGTGTACAGTGAGTCTATCATATTTTTGTTTCCTCCTAACATTAAGCATATATCTACTCTAGGGAAGGAAGTCCGGACAGATGGGTTCAGCCTTGAAACGTGCCGCAACATGGTCAATCTTTTGGATGTATCCTTTTCTCTGTTTTCCAAAATATTGCTGAAGTATTTAAGTCTTGTTGGCAATTTTAAAGGATGGGGGACGTCACTAGAGGTTATGTTGTTTTTCACAGTACAGTTCCTTTTGGCATCTCAGGAAAATTAATATTAATTAATGTTGTGGTGTTTGGCCCTTCTGAAACCAGCCTCTCTTAATGCAACCCTCATACATCCCTATACTGTATTATGTACTACTATAATAAAATGATGGCCTCTAGATCCCTCAAGTGTGGTCTGTAAGCTGGATATTACCAGGGTCCATTTCATATCAGGTGGCTGCTCATGTTTATAAGTCATATGACAGTGGTGACATCCTTACAGTGTATGCTGTATATCAGGATGATATAGGCCTCTCCAGTGAACTGCACTCGTGTTGTTCCTTAGACGTTTTTACAGAAGGATGGAAGTGGAAAGCTGGGCCTTTTGGAATTCAAGATTTTGTGGAGCAAAATTGAAAAATACATGGTTTGTGCTGCAATTATCCATGCGTCCATGTTCTGTACCTGCTTGTCAGATTCAGGGCTGTATGGGTCCGGAGCCTATCCCAAAAGCTACAGGTATAATGCAGGGAATAACCCAGGAGGGGCCGCCAACCCATCGCAAAATGTGACAATTCAGGCCTGAGGAAAAAGTGTCAACTATTGTTTTGTTCCTTTCAAGGCTCAAGATGCTCTTTTGGCGCTAACTGCACTGTGGCTGTCATCGTAACGTTATGCAAACGTTGGTGTAATGTAAGGCACCGTGACATGTGCTAATACAATTGTGCTGTTTAGGCAATCTACTGTCAGAAGGATACTGACCATTCAGGCACCATAAGCTCTACTGAAATGCGTTCAGCGGTGGAGGAAGCAGGTAGGATGAGAGCGGCCTTAAACGACACGACTGACTCGCTGCCTGAACTACCACGTCACTGACACCGCACTCAGACACGCGGATGGATTAGAACCTTCACGAATAGAATTCAGCACAGGAATTCTGACCCTGTAAATATTTGCATAATTTTTTTTTTAGCCAAAGCTATGATTTGCTTCAACCCTTGTTTTTCAACCCAGTCCTTGGGCACCTCCAGATAGTCCAAATTTTTGCTCCCTCCTAGATCCCAGCTCACCTAGGAGAGAACAATGTGGCGTGTCTCAGGGTCCCCGAGGATTGGGGTTACAAACACATAACAGGCTCGTAAAAATTATACTACAAGTTTGATTTTGCAAAGGATCGTCTTTTGCAGAGGAAGTTACTGGAGGGACTAACTTCTAGTGAAGTGGCATTTTAGCACCAGTTCAATCCATCAAGCCTTTTAGGTAGTAACGTCCATCACTTCTGCTGGATGCTGTAATGCCTGATGAAACTGTATCTGGATCCTTTGGGTTGCATCCTGCAGTCTATTAATGTTATTGTGTCACTTTAGTGGTCTTTGGCTTGGAGGTCCTGAGAATGCAAACAGGCTCATTCTGGCTGGGTCATCTGTACTTCAGTGTCTGATGCTGATTGGGCACCTGCATTCCGTAGGCGGAGTCATCCAATGGCCTCTGAACACACTGCTCATTAGAACCAACAGCCTATAGCAGGGGAAGATGCCAGTGGCTTGGCTCAGCCTGTCTTCTCCCCTGGACGCGCCATGTTGAGAAATGCGACAGCAATTAGAGACCTTCTGTCTGCATCTGAGGAAGCCCCACTGAGACCCTCTTCTGTCTTCAGGGTTCTTGCTGAACAACCCTCTGCACCAGATCGTGGTGGCCAGATACAGCGAGGCTGACCTGACCATCGATCTCGATAATTTTGTGGGGTGCCTGATCCGCCTCGAGGCCATGTTTAGTGAGTAGCGACATGAACATATTGCTGCGTACATAAATCCTATTGCTTTTAAGCTTCATTCTAATCTCACTGTTTACTGTATCATGTATTTTGATGCTTCAGTTGTAACATGCAATAAACATGTTTTAACAGAAATATTTAAAACCCTGGACACAGACGGTTCTGGAACGGTCAGCTTTAACTTTGCAGAGGTAAGTCGTCGGAAGCAGTCAGCCAGGCCTGCTAGTACTGGGCAGCGTAGCACGGAAGCTGGTGATAAATAGCAAGTGAAGCAGCTTCAGTACTGAAATCTTGCAAGTAATGTTTGTGGCTGTGTTGTCCATGGTGGATATTTCCGGTTTGTGTTGCTTTTGTCTCCCTCTAGTGGCTGACCTTCACTCTACTCTAAAGCTTCAGAGATGGAAGTCTTCAGTCTCCATCCGCAGGATAATGTTAAGAATAATTATGCAGGAAAGCAATAGTAGTATGGCATTTGAAACAATACCAGTTATATAATTGTTTTATTTTGCGTAGGCTATATGCGTTTTGGGATTTTATCATTGTAATTATCATTAAAATAATATTTAACCCAATTAAAAGAAGACTTGTGGTAAAATGTTGTGCCTTAAAAGGAGGCAATAAAACTTCAGTTATGAAAATGCATTTCTGTGATTAATACATGAGTAACTGGTGCCAGAGGTCGTCCTCCTCCCCAGAAGCTGGAGATGTAACATTTGGCAGAGCCATAGTCATGGCCCTCCACGGTGGGGGGTCCAACACCTCGCTTTCAACCATCTTCCACTCAAAGGTGAACAGCAATGTAAACAATAATAAAATGACAGTGAGACCAACCCCAACCACACTAGGATAGAATGAAGGGAATTTCACGTTGCTGATCTTTATAAATTCTTCCACATAATATTCAATATGTCTTTGTCATTATTTTCTCCATGAATGTTATACAACAATTATACAAGAACAATTATTTACAGTCCCTTAATACCAAGGTAGTCTTCTATGAGAAACACACACAGGTGATGTCCCAGCGCGCTCAGCTCCGCGTCTTGCCTTGTGCGAACTCCTTCGCCCAGTGGACGGCCTCTGTAATATCTGTGGTGCATCCCGTCCCCTTGGCCACGGTGGCGGAGCCACCGGCATTTCCCCCGAGGTAGGTGCACACGGCCAGGGCCCAGTCGCTGGCGGACAGAGGGCCGCAGCCCTATAGGGCACAGGGGCGACATTTGTGATGCAGACTTCTGTGACAGAAGGTTTATAGTAACGTTTCTCAACCCGGTCCTCAGAGACCCCCTGATGGTCCACGTTTTTGCTCCCTCCCAGCTCTCTGCCAGACAGTGCACATTTTTGCTCCCTAGTGGTACGTGGGAGGGAGTAAAAATATGGGTCATATGAGGGTCTCTGAGGACCGGTTTGAGAAACACTGGCGTAACTGCTATCTACATCTATTCCTGTTTAATGGGCAGTAGGCCAGCAAACTCAGCTTGAGTGAAGCTGTGTATCGACACTGGTGCTTGCAGGGGAAGGTCTGTGCTCTCACACTTTGGGGCTTGCAAGCCCTCGGCGGTGTGCGTGTGTCTGTCCGGTGTTTGCACGTTCTCCTCGTCTCACGTGGGTTTTCCCCTGGATACTCCACCCTAGCATCGCTGAAGTGCATGTAGCGTCTGACTGTATGTTTGTGGATTTGTATTACCAACGGCGAACTGCTACATAGTTCTAAATCAGGAGTCTCCAACTCCGGTCCTGGAGAGCTACTATCCAGTATGTTTTCTATCCTACCTGGCTTCTAATGAACCACACCTGTTCATTAAATACCAGGAACAGGTGTGACTCATCAGAAGCCAGGTAGGTTAGAAAACCTACTGGATAGTAGCTCTCCAGGACCGGAGTTGGAGAACCCTGTTCTAAATGTTCTTAGATGTTGAAACTCTTAACTTCCTAGGAATGAATGCAAGAATGACTGTAGATAAAATGGCAAAATATTAACCTCACCCCCACCCACCTCAGAGCAACTGCCTTGCTCATGCCAAAAGGAAACACTACCGGTACCTTCAGAGACAAGAAGCACTTAGAGCAGGCTAGTCCTGTGATGTTTTACCTTGGGTACCTGACAGGCACAGAGCACCTTTCCAGACTGCTGGTGTGACAGTAACATGACCAGGGTCCCAGGGGCTTGGTTACTGTACTGATTCACTGCCTTCATCAGCACCTGCAGTGACGAGCAAGGAGGAAGTAGCACACCTGGGCACAATTTTTCACTTTTTCACAAGCAGATGTCTGAAAAAAGAGCATACTGATATTGAGTCCGTGTCCACGGTGTCCACAACCAGCTTTTCTTCCCTGTGTTTCGTCAGCATCACCTGAACTTTGCTGGCTGCCTGAGGATTTATGATAATTAGCGTGAGTCTCAGGACCCAAGAGCAAAAGCCTACAGTTCACTGGCCCCTAAATCAGGCCCTGCAATCAAACCAATGAACCACATAAATGAGGAGGCGAGTTAGTGTGTGACGCGGACAAACATGCTTAGTCATGTAGATAGAGCTTCCTGGCACCCCGACCAGGATAAGCATCTTTTAATTCTGGCCAATGAGACACTTTAAACCAGTGTTTCCTAATCTGGTTCTCGGGAACCCACAGACCCACTGGGAGCTGGGAGGGACCAAATTGTGGACTGTCTGGCAGGGAGATGAGAGACAGCAAAAATGTTGACCGGTTGTGGGTCCCCAAGGACTGGACTGGGAAACATTGGTTTAAACTATCAATGAGTCTTAGATCAAGACCAATCACAGATGTCCAAAGTTTCCAGCGACCCAATAAAAGAGTGCGGCTCCTCCGGCTGGCTGTGCCAAGTACCTCAGCGATCTCCAGCTTCCTGACCATGGTGTTGGCAGACCTCTGCAGAGCTCGCAGCTGGCTCTGAAACTCCCTCCTCTGCCACTGGGGGATGGCGGTGTTCTCCACGGCCTGGGGCAGAGCACACTCACTGTCACCTCCCACGGCCAATTAGAAGTGGGGGCTCCGCCTACAAGGCGTGTGGCGTGCCGGTGATACGTAGTGCCGGTGATACGTTGTGCCGGTGCCAGTGCAGATACGTAGTCGGGATTATTAATAGTCACGCATCAGGTCAGGTAAAGCTGGATTACTTCATGTACAATATAATAATCTATACCACAAGTGTGTCTGCTGGGGTGTGACATGAGTAAATGGTGTCCTGTAGTTGTGTTCTGGGCATACAGCAGCTCTGGATATAACGGACTCTGGATATAACGGACTGTTTTGCCAGGTCCCTTGAAGTCCATTATAACGGGATTTTACTGTAATATCATTTTACAAAAATAATGTTCAAAAACAGGTTCCTCCATTGTCTGTGGGACCCAATGAAAATCACTCTACAGCCTATGGGATTTGAACTGGTAACCTTCTGGTCACAGTCACCTGTTGACCCACACACTACCCTCAAGGTGGCCCGTCTCTCATTCTAACCCGGTAAGCTTTACCAACTGGCTCAACCAGCAGGCAAATTTACTGTAATTATTTAATAAAACCTGTTTTGTAAGTATCAAAGTTATGGTGCTAACGAAGCGATTGATAAAGGAGTAACACTCTGCTATGGAAATGACACGCACATCGATCAGCAAACCCGCTTCTTTGGACAGGCCGTGTGCGGAGGACAGGCAGGGGGGCTCCGCCGGCACCCGTGCGGACAGGGACTCCACCTCCTGGGCCAGGGCGTGGCCGGCGTCACGAGCCTGCGTGACAGAGAGGAGGCGCGGCTGAGAGCGCACGTCAGGGCATGTGATCTTAAGGTGGCCGTATACTTCAAACGACGTCCGAACAAAACAACATCGAACACATCGGGGAGAACATTCTGTCACATACTTATAACAACGCTGCCACCTTGTTTGTTCTATGTTACAAACCCAGAATGTTTCTGATGCAGCAGAGTGCGTGAGTCATTTTAATAAAGGAGATAACAGCTCTTTTAAAATGTAAGTTGCTCTCTATTAACAGACAGGGAAGCAAACAATTTATATCAGAGATTCTCAACCCATGGGGTCGCGACCCAAGTTCTGAAAGGGCTGCAAGGCAGAGTCAGAAATGTAAGCATTTTAAATCCTGCAAGCTCCTTTGCTGATCTACGATCAGATTCCCCAGCCCCAGTCGTGGAATTAACCTATATAAACGGGTCTTGGGTCTGCAGCTGTTTAGCACAAACCTAGTGAGCACTGAACCAATCCAAGAAGCCAATCCACAGAGGCTTAATATAAAATTCACTGGCACGTCCAATCAGATTTGTGCGTTAGGCATTGATTGGCATAAATTGTAGAGTGCACTGCATGTTTGATCATAGCTTTAATTTAGACCTACACTTGATATAGGGTTGCAACTTAGCTGGCATTGTAAAAATTGGGTCGCGGTGCAAAAAAGGTTGAGAACCACTGACTTAAACGACACTCACAGTTACATGGTAATGAATCACATGCAGTCCACTGCAAGCATTACGCGGTTATGACCTTTATTATTAACAGAAACCCACAAACACCCAGATTAATGTGCACAGGCGGAGCTCCGGGACGGTGATCGAAGGCATGTTAAAGCAAAGCGGACCTTATTCTCTGGCTTAGTAAGACCTCATTCATGGGATTCCCAAATGGGACGTGATGTTAGCGTCCACACCTTATTCGCTTCCTCTCCTGTGACGGCTACAACGCGACTGATTCCCTTCACCAACTGCCTCTCAGACACGATGACGAAGTCCTGGATGTGCCCTGTCCTCAGGAGGTGCCTGAAAGAGTAAGGGAGGGCAGGGAGTCCAGCCTGGTCACTGAGCGGAGCGATGGCCGTGTGCTGGCGGCTAACACGAGCCCAGAGACATGCTATGGCGACCACAGCATATTCCCGACCGTGTGTGTCACCTGTGTGTAACACCATATGGGACCAGCTTTCCGAGCGCAAGCCCAGGCAGAAGTGCCAGCTGTCCCAAGCTCAGGGTGTGCAGCTTGGTTGGGAGGTAGCGATTCAGTTACACTGTACATTTTACAGGCCTTATTCTTCTCTAGCGACTAACTGAACAGCTAAAGTCAGATCTGGGATCATTTAAAATTAGAGAAAGAGGCAAGGCTGTGCGCCATGAGGGTGTTCGGGAAAGGAGCTGAGATCAACGAGACTTTATGCACTTCCATGTAAACTGGCCACACTATTCTTGAGTCGTTCGAAAGGTGCTGAACACAAATGAGATGACCACCAAAGTCAAGCATGCATAAAATGTGGGAAGTTTCGATTGACACTCAAGAGGACAAAGGAGGAAATTGAATTTGTGAGGATGGTTTGTAAGAAAAATACTTACAGATATTTACAAAATTGACCAACATGCCTTGTTAGTTACCGTGACACCAAAGATTTTTAAGTTGTGTTTGTCACAGTCTATTCTTGACGAACAGAGTGAGAGTACAACCCTGGATAAGAACAACTGCATAGACCTGGCAAAAGCAGATGTGAAGTAACTCCTTCTTGGCCTACACGGCTTGCCGTACTTGTTAAATTAGCATTAGCATTAGGCCTTACGTTCCGCAACAGAGCTCAACAGATGTTGCGCTGGGGTTGGGCGCGTGGAGCAGGTCAGACGCAGGGACACCTACCGACACCACCCTCACTGGATCAGGGTAGACCTGCAGTGTAGACATCACCCTGGGTCACATCACTGCTTTGTGAACAATCAAACCATGGTGTGGACACAAAAACATGCTCTGTTGCTGAAGAGGACTCCACAAGAATGGGCTTAATATCACAATCAGTGGGCTACAAAGAATCAGATACAAGTTGATGGATCACCTCATCCACAGTTCGCAGTCCTGGTATGGCTCTGGCTACCAGTAAGGGCAGCTCCTCTGCATAAACAGGCTCGTCTCGTCTTATAACGTCTTGCATCATCTTCTCAACTTCCTGAAGCTGGTGGGTGCTCAGTGGTTTCTGTACAGGAGGAAACAGAAGATCACGCTGAGGCATCTTACCCACATTGTGACTGCGTCGCCGCCCCGCGTCACCAAAGCCCGACGCACCTTGATGCTGAAATCGAAGCGCAGGCGCTCCGCCGTGACGTGAGAGCCACGCTGCTCCACCGCCTCTCCCAGCAGCTGCCTGAGGGTGAAGTTGAGGATGTGTGTGGCTGTGTGTTTCACCATGCAGGCCAGCCTCTGGGCCTGTGAGCAGCATAGGAACAAGTCTCATTCTATCAGTAAATACAGCAAGGAACCCAAAAAGGAGCATCGCATCTGTGTGCAGGCCTCTGTGATGCTCATCTCAATTTATTCTCAACAATTCTCACTCTTAAGACCATAAGACCCCTTCACCCATTTCATCATCACTCCTTCCATGACTCCATCCACCCATCTATTCATCATCACTCCTTCCATGACTCCATCCACCCATCTCTTCATCATCACTCCTTCCATGACTCCATCAACGCATCTCTTCATCCATCACTCCTACGACCCCATCATCTCCAAACCTATAACCAGTCGAACCAGCAGAGATCTAGATCTTATCCCAGTAAGTAGCTAAATCACTCACCCGCACATACACCCATTGGGACCAACATCGTATGAAAATGTCTCTAAGCACTCACAAATCACAGCGGCGCTGTGACATTACATCTTTTATTTATGCTGACAATAAAAGCAGACCACAGCCCCCACTGCCTCAATGTGGTGGGGGGGGGGGCTTTCCTGGCGGCCAATAGTGTTCAGCAGGTGCTCTACCTTGTCTACGAAAAGCTGAAGCTGGTCTCCCTTCCGGAGGGTCTCAGCAGCAGTGACCTGATGTACCACGTATCCTCCGACCAGCTGCACCTTCTCCACGGGGAAGAGGACGTCCTGCACAAAGGCACAGTGGCATGTCAGCCTCAGAGGGACCCTGCTGCTGTACCCTTACATCTGTCAAATAACTTGACCCTTCAATAAATCAAACACAGAACATACATATATAGTACTGTGCCGAAGTCTTAGGCAGTCAAAGGAAATGATGCTTACATGATCTTCATCTTGATGTCAATCTGTGATATTACATGTAAAAGTTACATCTGCCATTTGAAAGCCTCGCCTAGTCAGCCCACTATTTGCAGCAGCCATCCAATACGCACATCCACTTGTTGACTTGGCCACTAGCACACTTGGTCAGCTATTCAATACCTCATCACGTTATTGAGCTAATTAAGTTAAACTTCCCCACCAGCTCAATTAACAAACACATGGAATGGACTGAGGAGAGCTTTGGGAACTGAAGCTATTTAGAATGCGAATAGCGATCTTCACGTCTGGGCGGTACTCCACGCCCGCGATGCAGGTAGAACAAAGAAAGGTGACATGGTGTACTTTTTTGCTGATTTAACCTAATTTTAAAAAACTTTAATACTTCTGACAACGGACGTTTTGAAAAGAAGACAGATTACGGATTTAGCCGGCGTTTTTTTCATGATTCTACATGAAGATTTCAGCGAGATATAAATGGAAATAGACGAGAAAGATACGCGACATCGTCCCCAGAGAGTTAAGCATGAGTAAACCGTCTTATAGGCACCTATATGCTACATCTGCCTACAAATGCTCTGCGACACAGATGCGTGGTCGTGAGGAGCCTTACCGGCTGGCTGTCTTGGGTGAAGTATCCCTGGTCATGGCTCTGTCCTCCCTGCTCTGCATAGAAGCAGGTCTGGTCCAGAATGACACCACACCTCTGGCCCTCATGCACTTCCTGCACCAAGGCCTGTCCACAGTAGAGTGCCTGGACGGTGGCCTGACAGGGCAGGAACACTGAGGAAAGGGTTAGCCAGGGAATACAGGCATTAACAGCTAGGCGTTACCACCCTCTGCTAAAAGTGATGGTGTGCATGACGAGAGTGTTCCTAAAAATTCATACATACAGCTCTGGAAAAAATTATGAGACCAGTATAATTTTGAAAAAATGTGCATTTTTTTAAATCCTGGTTTAATCTTGGTTCAGCTGGTAGAAGGCTACACTGTGAGGCAGGCTGCTTCCAGGCTCAAAGATTCTAAGACAGCAGTACACAAGAACATGGTGAAGCAGGACTGAAGTCCCATAAAGCAAGGAAGAAGCCCTTCATTAATGGGAAACAGGAGAACCAGGCTGCAGTTTGCAAAAAAATGTATATTTTACGCAGAAACACTTGATTACCATACTTCCCATCCTGCCCCAGAGTGTAGCGGTACTTTGGAGAGTCCTCTGTGAAGGGAACGCCCTTGTTCTGCAGTTCAGTGAGGGTGAGGACATCTAGCTCTGCGCAGCTCTGCGTGTCAGAGGCCTGGGCCTCAGTCTTCAACTGGTGGGAACAAAACGACAACCTCAGTCGCCTCCGGTTCAAATTCAGGATCCACATTCCTGAATGGGGGAAGGGGCTGAAAATGACATTGATGCTAAGCGATAAAAGGCAGAGCTAATGCTACAGGATCTGGAGGACAGAAGTCGTTAACAAACAGCATGAAACTTTCTAGAACTGGAACCTTCTTTTATAGAATCCTATAGATCTTTAAGTTTCAGGTTGATGAACTAAGACACCAAATAAGGCCTGTGATGGACGAGGGACCAAACTGAGAGATACCTTCTCTTCCTCCATTGCTAACCTACGCAGGGTTTCTGTGTCCATGGCAACGCCTTTCTCCTCCACCATCAGGCTGACGAGGTCGAGGGGAAAGCCCAGGTTGCGATGCAGGGACCAGGCGATGGATCCTGAGGCAAGCCGGGGTTAGAGTAATGCAGTGCACAGTGTAAAGAGCGTGTTGAAGGCCGAGATTTACCTGGGAACAGCCGCTCCCCGTCCATCCTCTGCAGGGTTCTGTCGATGACACGCCGGCCCTGGCTCAGCGAGGACAGAAACTGGGCCTCATTCTCATTGATGACGTCCATGATCTGCGAACAAACAATGTTTCAATATGAGTTTTTGCGGTCATGAGACGCCCAGTTACAGTACGGCATGACGTTCTCGTCGCCTTTTCTGTCTGCATCACCTTACCCTCTCAGTCTCTTTGGCCACTTCAGGATAAGCATCACCCTTTAGGGGAAGAAACAGACACCATAAATAAATAAATAAATAAATAAATTTATTAGTCAATCAAATTTGCCAAAATGAGAACGCGAGAAGTTGGGCGATATGACTATAATATCAGTAATGGACTCTTCGTAGTACGCAAAGGTATCAGTATATACAAATATCAGTCATTATCATGGCAGGCAGCTAGGGTTTACTGTAAGTTTGTGAAGCACGACTTTACACGATTTTACACTCCATGACATGTCTGTAAATCATAATGAAATCCTGCTCGCCGATTAATCGATTCCCACAGAGACTAAAAACGATGATCAGCACCACTCAATACCAGCACCCCATTCAGGTACCTGAAGATCTTAGTGACTCGCATTTGGCATTTCACTGCTATAAAATCTTTTCTACAAAACTGGTTTGAAATGATGTTAAGTGGCGTTAAAGGTGACACTTACAAAGATGTGGGCCACCATGGGCACAAGTCTAGCCAGAGACCCCGGGGGAGACTGGAGCACCTCGATGGAGAACCGCACAGCCCGTCGCAAAATCCGCCGCAGGACCAGCCTGTTAGCCATGTGCGGGCACATACACACAGACACATAAAGATAGATTGATCTCCTCAGCAAACACCCTGAGGCGTAGCCTCAAAGCTAAAATGACAGACACACTCACTCAGCTCCTGACATCCCTGGATATACTCCATCAGCGATGCAAACGGTCAGAGCGCGGATGTGGTCGGCGATAACGCGGTACGCCATGTCCACCCCTGACACGTCCGACTCTCCAGTCTGGCCACGGTATTCTGGGCATTTGGAGCACTGAGGTGAAAGAGTCAGGAAGAACAATCTGAGCTTTGATCTTACAGGCGAATGACAGCTGACAGGGCTCCTGCGGTATAGGTAACATCCGAATAAACTACATTTCCCATGATTCAATACACCCACTGCAGCAATGCCATATACACAGGCATGGGACTACAGACTCAAGCAGCTCGGCTAACCCAATGTATCTGGACAAGGAGTACATGGAACACCAGCACAAAACAGGAAGGAACATGCAAACTCCATTTCAGATGGTTGTTGTTAGTCTGGATATAAAGGTAGATTTAGATGAAAGTGTGATGCATGCAGCGTAATTGAGTGCTGACACCTGGTGGATGGAGGCCAGCAGGGGTGTGAAGAGGTCGGTGTCGTAGTTGGAGCGGTGGCCCTGCAGGACGGCCAGCAGCCGCTCCAGGCCCATGCCGGTGTCCACACTGAGCTGGGGCAGTGCACGCAGGCTCCCGTCGGCCTCCCTGCAAGGCGGACAACAGCCAGCAGCATGAGGTGAGCTGCCTAAACGCAGACGCCCTTCCAAACAGCAAGCAGAGCTGGCGGCTCTCAAACCGGCTTCGCCTACTCCAGCTATGTCCTGACCAGAGTGGAGTTTGCAACCGATCAGCACATTTTCTCTGATAGAGAAACATTCACATAAATCCAATCGGAGCAGAGCAGCTGTCCTTGGTGCCAACTGGCCTCTGGTGTGGCAGGATGACGTCGCCCAGGCGCCCAGACGCCCAGACGCCCAGACGCCCAGACGCCC
>JAODLD010000047.1:17236598-17250327 GCA_026781065.1 Mormyrops boulengeri
GTACCACCACGTACCACCACGTACCACCACATACCACCACATACCACCACATACCATCATATACCACCACATACCACACTGCTTATGCCTAATTGTAACCTCTTAACATAAAACATAGTTTAGTCTTTAAACTCTTTAGTCTTTAAAGATACTACGCATATTATAGAAATACAGTTGCATTAACATTAATCTACGGCTGTTTTTCCACTGGCATAAAAACTGGTACTGGCGCCGAATGACATCACAGTGTGAAAAATTGAAAAATGGCTCTAGTGTATTATAGGGCTGGGTGATGTGCGATATTAATACCAACATTGCATGATATGCACATCCAATTCTTACACTGCTAGTCAGCTATATTAAAATAAGGCTTTTTCTTACTTTCAATTCTATATGGACATTATAGCACAGGGCGTTAAAGTTTTTGCTAAAATATTTTATAGGAAGGAAGGGAAAAAAAAAACTTAACAAGCTTTGCAATTTTAATTATTATTCCTTTATAGATTCTTTTTGGACCGTGGGACCCAGTGGAAACCCACACAGAGAGGTCCGACACCCAACCCAGGGATCAAACCCAGGACCTTCTTGCTGTGAGGCAGCAGCACTAACCACTGGGCCACCATGTCACCCTCGTTTTCATCCGTGCCGTTTAAATCACTCAAAGATGGGTTTGTGAGAAATTTATGAACTTTTTGGTTTCATAAATACCCCAATATTTATTACAACAAAATCAAATCACTATATTTATAACAAAATCACACCCCTAGGACAGCATGCTGTATGCTATATGCCTGCTGTATTAGTATATTCAACAAAATACTTTTTAATTTCTTGTCATACCATCCGGGTCTTTTTGTTGTATCTGTTCTTACAACTAAACTGATGTTTTTTTTTTACATTATTTATCATTATTTTCTGAGTTTTCTTGTATTGTGTTTCAGGGGCAGGTTATTTGCATAACCTATCGACAAAGAAAGTGTTTCACGTCCGTCCCCAAAGTACCGAAGTACCAAAGATGTACTTCAGCTGGTTTATCACTTTTGGTACAGACATTCAACTAGAAGTCAATAGAAAAAGCGGAAGTACCAAAAGTACTGTACTTGGTGTGGTGGAAAAGCTCCCTAAGATAGAGCCACAATTACCCTAAACATACCAATTACTTCACTTAAATACTGCATGACATCAAACAAAAAAAAAAAACACCTGAGAAAAGTCCTCAGTACAGAACCACACAAAAGGAACATGTGAAAGGATAAGATCATGTGATGAGATCATGTGACACATACCCCATGCTTAGCCAAATCTCCCGTGTATCTCTGTCAGGCTTAAGACCCAGCCTCTCGTCACCGCCGAAATAGGACACGTAGAGCCGATCTGGTTGGATGCCGTAAACCTCAGTGAGAAGCTGCCAAGCCATGGCGCAGGACTCTTCCTGGAGGTTCGCACAACAGGGCACTCTGTAGTCTCACCACGAACAGACAAGCTCTACGATTCGACAGAATGGCTGAATATTTAGGGGTAGTACAAAAAACACTGCAGTCCTACAGGGTAGCGTCCTCCACGCCCTTTTGGCCACTTCTGTACAGGTGATTGGTCGCACTACTATGGTGACCACAGCATGTCAGACTGCCTAACCTTAAAGTAGTCGCCGAAGGACCAGTTTCCCAGCATCTCGAAGAAGGTGTGGTGGTAGACATCCCGGCCAACGTCGTCCAGGTCGTTGTGTTTGCCTCCAGCACGGACACACTTCTGGCTGTTCACCACTCGCCGGTACCGCGCCATCTCGCTGCGGGGATCCACCGAGCCCAGGAAGATGGGCTTGAACTGGAAAGGGGGGGGGGGGGGTGGCACAGGATCAAGCCACCTGCTGCCACTTGCTGAACACACCTCACCAAATGCTGTCCTGAGCTAATACCCCAATGGGGCATCAGTATTCACCTCACACGATTAGGCCTCTGTGCTTGTGATCAAAAGGTTGCCGGTTTGAATCCCATGAGGTACCTTTCACATGCAACTGAAAGGGTCCAACCATCTAAGTCACTAATGGGAACTTCTGGGAAACATACCCTGTATGGCTGGAATAGTAGCTGGATCTGTATTTGGCTCATAAACAAGGTCATTAATCCCCATTTTGTGAGACTTGTGAAAGAGTTGACATGCTTTCTGACACTGCCAAAGAGATCAGTCCTGGTATGCTTTTCTAACATGCTCCAGGCGTGCATGTTAGTAACTCCAATACCGCTAACACAAAACAGTCTGACTGCTACAACTAAGCTGTCATACTCCCGGCCACAAAAGCAGAGCCCAGACCAACCTGGTTCATGCCGGCATTGACGAACAGCAGGCTTGGGTCTCCCCGCGGGCGCACAGGGGAGGACGGCACGACCCTGTGCTGATGTCGATCCTTAAAGAAATCTATAAACAAACGCCGCACATCCTTCGATGTAAGTACACTGATCTTCTGTGCGGATGAATATAATCTACGTCCGTTCGTACATGTTGTCGCAGAGATATATTTACGTGAAATTCTAAAAGGCACGACAGCGGCCATATTTACAGTAGAAGGGCCGGAGTTGCTAAGGGGTCAAAGTTGACATTTTCCTGTAACCAATCAAGCTTGAATGTTAGAGATCTTCGAGTTCTGATTGGATATATCTATAAATTATACCCGCCCTAATGGGCGAGGTGGCGTGCTGACCAATAACGTGCCGCCAAAGGAAGAAGCGTAAAATCCCAAAACAAAAGGCACGTGTCGTGTTTGAGTCATGGCGGGAGTGTGCGTGGAACCAAAACGGGTTTGGGGTATGCCGGATGTATTTTTTGCTACTTATATAATATAGGGTATGCCGAACACGTTGGCAAAGCGACAGCATATCGGGCTGTCTGCAAAATATGCTTAGAATTCCATATAGTGCTGAATATTTTCGTTGTTCTCCCCGAACATAAACTTCGGAGGATAATTAAAGGAGAACTCCATCAAATTGCAGGTTTGTCACTCATTACAGAAATGTTTATTGGTGCAGGGACCGAACGTTTGATCACTATGGATAAATGTAGTTGTCGAAATATTGCAGGATTCCATAAACAGTCATTTGTAAAGTAAGAAAATAAATGTATCCAAGCAATGTGTAAAGTTAAAAAATATTTTTTCAATTATTTTCTTTTTTAACTCGACTGTGGTTCGCAGTCTTGCGCTTTACCACTTTTGGTGCGGCTTTTTTAAGAGCCATGGCTACCAATGAGAGATTAACCTGAGAAAAATTAGCCGTCTTAATTTTCACAAACACTGTACGCCGTGCGTAACATTTTTTTCTTAATGGCTTCCAAAACGATAAAGAATGTACCCCAACACTACCCCAAGCCAAGCCGCAACACGAGACTATGCCATGCGGTCCATTGTTTATGTTTATTAATACTCTGTATTTGTTAATTTGTTCGTAGATCGGAAAATTTAAGGTTGTAACATTTGTTACCTTTTGTTTCCACTGAGAGACGTGCCGCGTGACTCATTTCCCCGCGCGTACAAGTTCTCAGGTCGGCGTTCCCGGTTCGACTTCTGAGATACAGATCGAGTTCTGGGTAATTTTTTTTCGAACTGGTTGGTTCGACTTTTAAGAAATTCGATTTCTAATGAGTTCGAGTACTGATGTACCATTGTACTTGAACTTTTATTTTTGTGTTAAATGCATATATACACATATCACATAAAACAAAATCGTATCTCAATCCCCCTTGTTTACCCATTGTGGCTCTTTGTAAATCTTGGTTCAGACATTTAGGAGAAAATGGTTCTTTGCTTTAAAAAGGTTGCCGACCTCTGCCCTAACGCTTCTACACTTTATATCGGATTTTTTCGACTCGAGTCGCAGATCATGCGCACCTATGGTTCGACTAGTCATTTGTTTGCAAGTTGCAACATGGACCAAACAATTCTTTAGCATTGCCAGTAGATAAACGACAAATAATGCGGTATTTCATGTATAACATGACCGTAGCAACACATCTATCGACTACAATAAGACTGTATCATCTATATGGTGTACACAGCTTGTAGACAAAATGCTTAACCTTATGACCAGGATCACTCTATTATTACATATGGACTCTATTTGCTAATATTTACTTTATTTGATTTTTTATGGATCTTATTACCACTGCACAGAAACATTATATGGATGAAAAATTACACCTGAACTAAGTGGCAGCTGGTGGTCTTTCAAACAGGGGAAGCCGGCCAATCCAGCAGCCCAGCATTCTGGCCAGCCCACTGCCCCATTCACTCCCAGACACGCTGAGCTTCCCTGGAAATGACGTCTTGAAGCATTTGTCCAATAAACGTCTAGCTTTGCTGCACTGAAAACAGAAGTGTCATTGAAGTCCAGTGAAACTGCACTTCACTGGGTTTTATTGGACCGTGCTGCCACAGGAATGTAATGCATGAGAAAAAAAATCACATTAGACAACCTGTAAGAAATTATTGCAGATTCTGAATGAACTAGCCATGAAGTTGAACATGTTCTAACATGCTCTTTGTAATACCAATGTAAATACAACAGTACAAATTTGACAAAATGTTTCGTCACATTCTAGTGGAGGCACAGTTTCCCTTGTAGTCTTACAGCCGTCACTGCTGCCTGAACATCTATACCTGACCAAAGATCTAAACCCCAAAATTGAGGCTACACTGACAAAGGGCAGCCGAGGTGAATATGGAGCCTACAGCTTCCATCTTGTGAACACGGCTGTCTGACATCTAAATGTATTCTTCGGATATTTTTGCAAACTCCCCAGGAACATTGCACAGGTTAGTAAATCTCAAACTGTGGGGTGTAAGATCATTTTCTGAATATTTTAAAATAAAGTTTATCATTTATAACTTCAGCTAGATCACACTCCTCCCTGGGAAGGTCTGTGCCAAGGTCTTTGAGAGGAGAGTCCGTCTGTTGGTCCAGCCTTGAATCTAGGAGGAACGATATGGATTTCATGCTGGATGAAAATGGCATACGACCATGTCCATTGGACATCCTGTGGGAAGGGGGGGGGGTGTTTCAGGAATATGGGGTGTTGGGCCTGATGCTGCAGGCCGTTAGGTCCCTGTATAACCGGAGAGGGAGTTTGCCAGTAGTAAGTCAAACTCATTCCTGGTGGGTCTTGGACTCCCAGAGCTTCACTTCTGTTCATAACAGTGCAGCCAAGGAGCTGGGGGTCTTGTTCATGAGTGAGGGAGGAATGGAGCAGAAGACTGACAGGTGGACCCATTAAGCGTCAGCAGTTATGAACAGAGTATTGAGCCAAAAGGGTGTCTGAGCTCAGCCTTAGTGGTAGGATGAGGAGCTCGGACATTCGGGGGGGGATCAAAGAGCCACTGCTCCTCCACATCGAAAGCAGCCAGTTCAGGTGGTTCGGGCATCTATCTAGGATGCCTCCTGGACGGCTCCCTGCGGAGGTGCTTTGGGTATGTACAACCACGGTGGACGTGTGGGGTGGACATGTCAGGTCCTCAGAGATGTGTACTCCAAGGTATCTGTAGCTATTAACTCTCGCCACCAGAGTCAGCGAATATCTTAGAGGCCCTTGTACTTCCTCTGCTTCTCCTTCCTGAGCTCCAAGACCATGTCCTTGGTCTTGGAGATGTTCAGATGCAAGTTGTTAGCCTGGCACCACAGAGGCAGCTTCTCCACCTCATGAAAATGAAGCTCAGTCCCAGGTCCTGGAGCTTGGTGACCAGGCTAGGTGGGGCTATGGTGTTAAAGGTGGAAATGCAGTCCATAAACAGCAGCCTCGCATAGTTCCTATCCCGATGTCCAGGTCGGAAAGGATGAAGTGCAGATAGCACCATCCATGCCGTTGGTGGGCCAGTAGGTAAGCTGATGATGGTCTGAAAAGCTGTGCAGAGATAATCAGATGAAGTCTTTCATGATCCTTTCAAAGCAAGAGAATGGATGTATGAGCATTTTAAATATATTTTCATTCTACGACCAGCACATGAGCTCCATAAAATTCGCTTTTTTCCTTTTGGACCGTAACAGAAAAGTTGTTTTCCAAAACTATGCTACAGTCTACTTCACTTTTTCCTCGCCACAAGGCGGCAGCACCAGTCCTCCTCTCATTCATTCTTGGTGCCTGGTAACCGGAAGCGTCGCTAGTGCATGAATGAGTGAATGAAAAGGAGAGAGAGTTAGTGGTGCGTGTGTGAAAGTGGTGTGGGGGCGCCTGGCTCTGACTAGTCGGGCATCTCTTGGTGGGGGGAGATGCGTCTCGGATGAAAGAGGAATGAAAAGTAAGATTTTAATCACAGCTAGATATAAACTTAAAAATGGAGAGAGAATAGAGTGTAATGCACTTGTGTAATAAGGCGTCGCAGCTCGTGCGCCCCATCCCGGTGTCGCCATAAAACCGGCGTCTTCTCTTTCAAGGACTTTCCTCGGTTTCTTAGTTTGATCCGAAGCTGCGGCCCAGAGTCTCCCGCGGCGTTTTTTACTCTTTTTTTCTTCTACCCACTTTCGGCACTTTTGTGGTTCGGTTTCCCCGCTTTGGCGCTCGGTTAAAGGGAGAGAGAGCATGGAGGTGGCCGGGGAAGACGCGGGACGGCGGCGGGGGATCGGCGAGGGCTTGGCGGCCCCTGGACGGAGGGAGAGGCCGGGGCGGCGGGCTGCTCTCATCGCCGTCGGGGCGCTTCTCGCCCAAGGTAGGAGCCGTAATACCGCTCTGTGCAATAAAGCGAGCTGCTTTGCTTTAGTTATCATTGACTTGATAAGTTACTAACTAATGAAAAGTAACGTTTAACGCTATTCCAGGCGTACTTTGGAAGCTCTGCTGAATACCCTTAATAATTGGCATCCCTAAAGTATTTCTTTACCCCCGTTTCTGGAACATCTACGCCGATAAATCACCAGTTATTGGTAATTTATAAATAGTACCTGTGATGGTTGGATGAGCCCATTGGTGTAGTGAAATAAAGGAAGATAACAGGACCTTACAGGAGCAGAAAGTACGTGGTGACTGAACAAGGGCAGCAAATGTTAACATGTCACTGCTGGGCAGTGAATTAATTTCCACCATTAACCCATTAATACCCCCGGCTAGGAAACGTCACTTGTGCTTTTCCCTCTCATTTTTTAAAATGATTTCTCTTTGGCTTTTAGCTACAATATTAAAGATGTTTTGTCTTTATGTGTCGCTTTAGTCATCTTGGTGGAATCATCGACTTCATCTTAGTTCATTCATGATAATTGTAATGCCAGTTTTCTGATGGACGCGGACCATTATAATGATGTGACTACTTTCTTGGGTGCAGTCTTTTTTTTATTTTTTAAAGCATCCATAGGCGGGGGTAGGTTATGTTGTGTGGGGGTGGGAATGAGTGGGGCTACAGAATGGAGCATCTCACCTGAGCCGGTTTTGGAAGGGGGTGGGTCTTTCCCCCTGTAGGAAATTGCCGACCATTTGCATGGGGGTTAGAAATGTAAAACAACCAAGGACTGGACACTTTGCAGGTACTTGTGGCCTCTCACACTCTTTACGACTATTGGGGAAATGTCTTTATCATGGTAATTGTGACCAGTCCTGGGGAAAACACCGACAATGGTCACAAAGAGAACTGGTTTCTTTAAAGTGGCGAGAAACCAGCCTAGATCAGTTGCCTTTATTTACGTACCTCTGCCAAGGTTTAAACAGAGTAGTAGTGACTAGGAGTTTGTTATATCTTTGTATGACCCATTTTAGGAATTTTCTTGTTTTGAATTCATGCAAAACATCATGTTTATGGTGTAATTTGAAGAATGTATATTTAAGTTATCTTTTAAATACCTTTATTTTTTAAGTAGAAGCCTAGATCTGTCCTCCTGATATCGTGTTGCTCACATACAGAATCTGCAGCTTTCTTGATAGAATTTTTATTTATCGAGCTCTTATGAATCTGACGCCATTGTGCGTCGTTGCAGAGCCACGTAATTACTTGTTCATCTATAAATAGAGAGTTCAGTTTATTTTCATTTGCAGGCACTGTTTTGATTTTGAGCTGATAACGTATCCAACAATCACACACTTTTGTCCTGAGCCGCTATTCAAAGAAGCGAACCGTATTCACACAGTGTTTCTGAAAAGGCCGCTAAGAACATTCTGGTTTAAAACACTCTGTCCGTTACTCTGCTTTTGTTTTAAACTATCCCTCTGACATCGGTGTGGACAAGTAGTTAAAACTATATGATTATACTTAAGCTTAGCATAAACTTTATGTGCAGTCGAAGGAAATTTACAGCATTTTTACTCCATATGTTCACTTAGGCGATAAGATATATTTAATAGAAAGTTGGATGGACTCAAGTATTTATTTTGGAGAAACATAAATCCACAAACCTTTTTTTCATGCAGTCAGTTAACCGCTGGCTTTAGTAACATCCCATAATAAGGCCAGTATGTGTGGCTTTTATTATTAATCTTTTGCTGCACCTTTAAGCAGTGCTAAGTGCATTCTTGTGTATGTGGGAGCATCCTGTTGCGCATTAAAAAAGTTCTGCAACTTTTTATTAAATTTACTGCCATTTAAAATAATTTATGTGCTGTTATGAACCAAGGAATTTTCTATATCAACAGTGGTCACAGAATCTTTTCTTTACTGATAATGTTCTTGCCTTTGCCTGAGACCTATAAGTATTTGTTCTCGGGCAAAACACAATGAATGGATGCACGTCTCACACATAAACAGACGCTGGGCCCTTCTGCTCCTATGGCTGTGACATGTAAATAACTAAGATGACGAACTTGTAGGGTGTACAGGTGCATGGAGATACTTTTCCATCCTTACCTGCGTGAATCCTGTTAAATTACAGACTGCCGCCCTTCTCCCCCCCAAAATTAACAATGCCTTGAGTAGCTTTCCATTTGGTATAAGTGTCTGTTCAGTGGTCATTCTGGTTATGAGCAGCACCCCACTTTTATAAGAGGTTCTTGGTTCCCCATGATACTTGCTCACTGACTGCTGCACACAGCCCGAGTCCTGAAGCCCCTTTGGTGTTTCTTATCCTGCCTGAGTACCGGTGACTTTAAGCTGAGACCCACTGAAGCTCTCTCAGTTCGCGCAGATAAGGGAATCGCGTCCCCTGTCACTCTGACACACTGACCTTCTGTCAATCCAGAAGCCGGATTTGCGCTATCCTGTCAATCCAGAAGCCGGATTTGCGCTATCCTGTCAATCCAGAAGCCGGATTTGCGCTATTCTGAATGAGTGGAAAGTACGTCTCTTTAGAAGTAGCCCAACGAAAAAAGGCCTTTTCGCCTGTCTGTGCTCCTCTCTTTTCTGATTGGTTGAGTGTGATTTGTTAGTTTGTATGCTTGATCTATAGAGTTTGGTGTGAATGTACATTTCCTTGGCATACCTTTTGAAGTACCATTAATATTATGGTCAGATTTTTATGACTCCCACACCTTGAGGTATGAATAATGATTTTTTTAATAGTATAGCTTTATTTCTTGGTGTTTAGTATGTGAGCTCCATTTTTTTTAGGCATTTAACACTGATAATATTTCTTGTCTATTGTGTGGACTTCCTCTGAGTGTCATGGTTATCTTTGCATGCTCGTATTAGTGCCTGTCAGTATTTCTCACGGTACCATCCTGTAATGCAAATAGTCTGGTGACCTCTGTAAAGGGCAGCCTGGTTATAAGTGTTGTGTGCTGCCCTGCCCAACGTTATGTTTCATGCTTCTCTCCATATAAGGCGCTTTCCCAACACGGGGACCTTTGTCGGGAACCCAGAACTTTTGTTGCATTCCCACTGCAGGAACTTGGCCCGATTTGTAGTTCCTCTGAGGTAGCTCCTGAACCTTTCTTAGGTTCAGGAACTTTCTTAGCGTGATGGAGTTCTT
Organism: Mormyrops boulengeri; assembly: GCA_026781065.1. Taxonomy (NCBI): domain Eukaryota; kingdom Metazoa; phylum Chordata; class Actinopteri; order Osteoglossiformes; family Mormyridae; genus Mormyrops; species Mormyrops boulengeri. Next base: position 17,246,465 of record JAODLD010000047.1, read on the forward strand.
GATTAATGTTCTTATTTTCTGGCTTATTTAGGTATTTTATTGTCACATTGAGTGCAGTGACACATGGCCCTTATAGATTTTACTGAGTACTGAGCAGATGGAATTATTTTTCTGTCTCAATTACATAAAATGCATTAATGAATACTTCTCTCACTTGTGTCTCCATATTCCTGCATCAGAAAATAAACTAATATAATAGTTATACTTCTGTTTAATATCGTTGGTGCTGAAACCTGAACTAAAGATGTTCCCATTCGAGAGAGCCCAGGAATCCTGAACCTGGAAAACAGTTTCTGAACCTCAGTGACAAAGCGCCTCTAGCTTCCTTTACCCAGAACATTTTTTTTTTGCCCCAAGGGAAATCAGGAACTTCCCGGGCGGTCATGCCGTGGAGTCTGAACGGCGCTGCTTTAACACGATGCCTCTGAAGTGTTTGCCTGTATTTTTATCCCGTGCCTGTTAACTTTGTCAAAAAGAGTCCTTAATGTTTTCACTCTAGGCTTCTAGCATGTGATTGGTAATGCCTTTCATTTGCAGTCCATGATGTTACTCCAGTGCTTTGAAAGCTTTCGGGGGAGGAGGGCAGTTCTGCTCATGTTCTGCCTTTTCCTCTGGCTCTCTCGTTTGCAGGGGAAGCTGCAGCACAGTGGCCCACAAACATCACAGCAACTGTTACTCTGCACTGATGGGGACTTGGAAATATAATCTATGAGCTTTTGTGTCATTATTGCCAGCACTTAATGTAACAGCAGGGGGCGCTACTTCAGGTTTCAGTGGGTCCCCCCCCCCCAGCCGTGTCCATAATAAGGTTTATATCTTGCATTGCTTTACTTACCGGCCATTTACAATTTCGTGTGAGTTTCCTCGGATTAGGGCGTCTCCAAGGAACGAAAAACCGACCAATGGAAAACACCGTTTTGGACCACTTCTGGTTTTGGATCGGCATGTGCCGTCAATCAGACGCCGGTTAAACTTTCCCAACCTGCTAGTATGTGGAATTAAAACTGGCGCGATCCATAGTCACACAGGAACACATCAGTCAAGAACCTAATATGAAAATATTTCCTCACAAAACAAAAACAGTCTTAAAAATACCATATGCCTCGGGAGGGAGGGGCGGTGGAGAGTCTGCTTTTTGGCTGAACACTGGCTCGTCACCGCTGCTCAGTCCCGGCTTTGCGGCTACACCTTTCTGTGTGTGTCGGTGTTGGGGATCATGTCCCTGTCGCCTCTGGGTGGCGCTGAACCTGCCGGGAAATGCTGACTGATGTCCTGGAGCCATGTGGTCCATTTGTCACGGTTTGATTCCATTGCAGCCCGTGCTAGGGCCCAGCTGGGCTTTGTGGGTCCGGGGCTGCCCCGTGCAGCTGCCTGTCTGTTTTTTGAGGTATCCTCATGCCTGTAGAGGGAACAGAGATGTTTGATAGTGGGGGAATCAGGTACGCTTATCTCTGACAGGCTATGAAGACCTCGCTGTGCTGTGTGTCCGTGCCTGAGGCCTCTTATTTGTGCACGGCAGGAATCGCACTCTACGGCTGGTGTTTGCTCTGTCAGGAGTCTTCATTGTGTTACGACCCCCCCAGCTGACGCGCATTTACTACACCATCTTTGCACTTTTTGGATTGCTTGGCCGTGAGTCTCTGTCTAATGTTGCTTATTGTAGTCTCTTTGGTGGGGGTTCGTCACAAATAGTTTTCATCCCCATCGACATCCCGGTGGAGATATGTAGCCTTTGAAATGGGGAAATGGGCCCCGTTTGGTCCGCAGGGACATGCGGTGTCCGATGTGATGCCGGCATGCTGAGCCCTGGCTGTGATCTGAGGCTGAGTACGAGATCTGGCTTTTAAATAGTATTCGCTTTCAATCTGATGTTTGCCATCTGCCTTTGAGTGGCCTTTACAGGTGGAATAAATACAGATACAACTATAAATGTTTATAATCTGGCTTTTAGTCGAAGGTGTAGCACAGTTCTGCTCACTAAAGACCGTTTCAAAAGTATTTATAAGGAATTGGTGGATAAACAAATTAACTGAAAACAATTCAGCTGGGCAACATTTTAAAAAACATATTGGTTAAACCTGAGCTTATGTCATGAATTAATTTATGGTTAACAGAAGCAAAACCACAAAATAAAAATAAAACAAAAATCTTATGTAAGAGCTTTCCTGAATCTGTCAGTCTTTGGGAATGTGGCGCTAAATGCGGAAAAGGTTCCATTTTATTTAGTGGTGCATGTTGCTCTGTCTCCTGTCTCACCACACCACACCGTTTCAACTCTGGGACGCTCCTGGATGGACACGAGTATAAAAGCGTTTTTGTGAGGTGATGCATGTGGCTTTCGTGACGATGGGTGAGCGCTCTGCCCTCAGCGTATTCTCTCTGCCATTTCGTGCCACAGACAGTGTGCTGGAATCCGTCACGGTGCTGCAGACCTCCCCGTCTGGCCCTAATCCAAACTAGCACTCTCACCTCATCGTGCCCCAAACACCACATTTCTGTTACTCTGGGGGTTTCAGTCCTGTGGATCGATTGGTTGATTCCTAGACTGTCTTGATCTGGGGGAGCGTCACTGGCACTGTCAGAAACTGACCATAAACGGAGTATTCTTGCACTGGGCATTTCGATAAACTTACAGGAGTATAAAAATCTCTTATGCTGCAGATGACAATCGATGTTAATGTGACGTGTACGTGTTCTTACATGGAAGAATGTTTTTGTTGTTCACTATTAATCATTAGCTGAGGTTTTGCCGCCTTGCTACTAGAACCCATTTATAAACCATCCGCCTTTCCCTTATAAGCAGAGATGTGTTGAAGAGCCAAAGCTGACATGGTCACCTTCCACATTAAGGAAAGTGGAGCGACGGCAGTGCGGCGGCTGTGATGCTGGGCTGCAGGCTTTGAGAGCCGCCCAAGGCGTATCGCCTGGCCTCTGTAGTATTTCTCAGCTTTTCTTATATGTCTTTTATCTTAATAGAAAATGTGTGTCTGTCAAGCATGAACATCTAGGCTTCCAGTCACCATCGGAAGGAGTTGCCCGGGACGGGGGGGGGGGGTGGACGCAGACGTTGGGCCCCGCAGAGGATACCACCCAGCGGGAGGCACCTTCTGTTTCAAGTTTGTCCCACACGTGTTGGGACCGGCTTCAGTTTGTTCTAGAAGGAGTCTGGGTGGCTGGTTGTGGCAGTTGGGCGGGTCTGTCGGCTTGGGCCCGACCTGGGGCCCTGTCACTGAGTCACCGCTCTCTGCTGTTAGCGCCGTGCAGGCCTGCCGTGTAATAATCAGTGCTAATAGCATGCTGTGTGTGTTACGGGAGATTGCCTTCAGGGCTTTCTGACTTACCAGAGCATTGGGACTTTACAGGCAGCTCAGCATGTAGCTCTGGTGTGCAGAACCCGTGAATCAGGCTACATACATTTTAAATGGTTCGGTAATTTTATAGCAGAAATCTTTCATTTTTTGACTCAGCTTTACTAAAGCAAATTGTATACAAGAAATGTCACAGCTCAGACATCGTCATCATGAGATCTGGCTCCAGAATAAACTGATGTCAGTGGTATGAAGTTTTAAAACTAGCCATTGTTTTCCCCGAAGTGTGCCGGTGGGGCGCGGTATGAATAAAGCGACGGTGTGTGTCGGGTCCGGCTCTCTGCGCCGACCAGGGGTGACAGGTTGCTTAGCAACATCTGTTTCCCAAACGACTTCCTGCCATAAAACGGCCCGCGTCATTTCATTGGCCCCCTCTCCTGTGGAAATTACAGCCCCCCTTATTAGTGGGACTAAGCAGGCTGTTGGGGGGGGGGGGGGGGGGGGGGGGGGGGGGGGGGGGGGGGGGGGGGGGGGGGGGGGGGGGGGGGGGGGGGG
>JAODLD010000047.1:17250337-17265345 GCA_026781065.1 Mormyrops boulengeri
GGTGCTTGCTGACAGCATTTTAATACCCCCCCACCCCATGCCCTGCACTAAATGCTGCTCTGTCGTTTCGCAGTGATGCTGGTGTTCCGCATGCCTCTGTCTTCGCATGCACTTCCATAATTATACACATACAGGGTTGTTACTAAAGTCGCCCTCTATTGAATGGTTTATTATTGTCTCTGGGTTGTTTTAAAAAAAAAAAAAAAAAAGGATAAATTTAAAATCCAAATTTGAAGTTGTGTTTGGTTAGAACTATGTAACTACAGTTGGAAATAATGTGGTCACATAGTTCAGAATTTGGCAGAGTTGATTTGAGCCTGTCCTGGTTTACAAGGCAGGAGAGGCTCTTAAGGGAGGCAAGACATAGATGCACAATACAAGTAGTAGGATTATAGTTTAATGGCATGTCACAAAAACTGTCCAGTTTAGGACACTTTCTTGTGTTGGCATCCATACAGCCTTGGCTGTGAATGGCAATCTCTCTAACCGGTGTATGTGTAAATTTAGCAGTCGTTATCGTTTATGGGGGTTTTTATCTGGCCGCCGTTATCGGATTTGGGTGTAAACATGTCGTAATAAAGTAGGACCGCGGCTCGTCTGGAATGTGGAGCGGGTTGCCGATCAGGAATGCCGTCACATCAGGCCGGGCATTTTCAAGGTCAGCCGGCCGTCCCCGCGTGGCAGGATGACCGGATATCACCCCGATGTCCTTTGGAATCCCGCGGAGAGCGATAGGAAGCTGCTCTGCCTCTCCGGTCCGGGTCGCTGATCCCGCTCCCCGGCGGGGCTCCGTCAGGAAGAGCGAGAGCCGGAAGGCCTGCCCTCGGAGCGGCCTGCGCTCCTGTGACGTCTGGGGGCCACCTGGCACATTCTTGTTGACAGGGGCATTCTAGAAGCACACAGGAAGGAAACGCATTTGGTGCAGGTGACACCTGCTGTGGTCCGTTATTAACCAAATTTTCCCGAAGAGCCTCTAAACGGCCTCTATTAATGTCCAACATTAAAATCTCCCCTCTCGCCTGCAGCTCCGCTGCTTCGGTGAGGGTGAGTCCAGCCCAGACTGTTTTGCGGGACGCCGCTGCCATAACAGGCTGTAATCTGCATGTTCTGAAGTTCTTTGGGGCCGGATGGACACGGCACTCTGTCATCAAATGCTGGTTAACAAGAGACTTGGGTCAGTGTGCTGCCGTTGTGCAGTGTGTGTTTGTTCAAATGCTTCTGTTCCATGTTCCTACTCGTGTGTGTTCAGTTTCACCCTCTGCAATAGTTCTGAAATATTATTGCATTGGACATCTGGTTAATCACTGTATTCTCCAGTCTTCCAGGAATTCATATGGTTTCTAGCGCTGTTCAACCCTGTCCGCTAAGGCTTCGGTGGTGCGCTGATAACTCAAAAACCATTTGAAGGATCTTTTTTCAAACTTTGCACAATCATTGTATAGGCGTGGAACTGAAGCTGATAGAATTGAGACAGATTGTCACAAAATTGAAGTCGCACTGCATAATGATAGCAACAAAGGGCAGTTTTGACACTTGATACCGTTAAGATGATCAGATGTCAATAACTGTTGGATGGAAAGATCTTTTTCAAACTTAGCAGAGGCATGGGGGGGGCACAAAATGGAGCTGATTAAATTATGAGACCGCCCCAAAATTGAAGCGACACCAAAGAAAGGGTGAGAGCAGATGACATTTGACTTTGTGAATGTGCAAAAACATTATCTGAATGAAAATCTACACCTTATTTAATTTTCAGACAAATTGAGGCGTAAATGCTGCTTATGAATGTTCTGTGAATGCATTATGAAGGTGCACTGGATGTTCTTTGAATGCATTATGAAGGTGCACTGGATGTTCTGTGAATGCATTATGAAGGTGCACTGGATGTTCTGTGAATGCATTATGAAGGTGCAGTTAATGTAAAGAGTCACCAAACTTATACAAAGGAATACATGTAATCACCTGATTGTTGGGGAAACAATCTGCAAATTGGAATTAAATGAATATACTTCAGACCTACATATAGCGGCAAGGACTTGCAGCATTCAGGTAAAAACACATTAATTAACTTTCATATTTCCAGGTGATCCATACAGTCATTGTAGAAATTGTACAGATTGATGTGTATAGGATGAGTACAGCTTTGATAGCAGGACCAAACGCTAGGGCGGACACACAGTGCTGCCGGGCGGACACACAGTGCAGATATTTCGGCATACATTTTTTCATCTGTATTTACTATAGTTTAACATATTAATAGTATACTTTAGTGCCGCATACCGAATCATCGCGAGAACGGTGAATAAAGATGAGGAGATGTGGAATTGCGCGAAGTTGCACTTACTGGTAGTTCGCAGAACAGGGGTGGGCGATCTGATCCAGGTTTTTGGGATAACCTTGAGGTCAGCTGTTCAAACCCAGGTGTGAGGACTCTTCAGCCAGTCCATCCTGTGATGAATCAGTAATCTAATTTAGGGGGCTGCAGTGAAAACCTGCATACACAGCGGCCAGTCGCGGATAAGAGTGCCCACTGTTTTAGAACGACCTCACAATACACAGCAACAGCACAGAGACGCGAACACGGCAGACGAACGCTGGCAGGTTACACAATAAACGGGAAGGCTCACACATGGTAGGATAATTGCACGATGGTTAGGGACACGTCAGGATCACACATGCAACACTGGTAAAGGTACACGCCACACTAAGGAAACATAACACAAGTACTAACACTTACAACAGATACGCACTGGGGCTATTTACACTGGCTCTCAAGCATGCTGGGATGTTCACAACCCACCGGCACTGCAATATAAAGTATATAAAGAGCTTGTGTATCACAACCTGTATCGATATCGGCAGCTGTGTATCTGAATCGGATCGGCCCACCCCTAGTTCAAAGTACTAACTGCATGTTTTTTTTATTGTATTTTATTGATGGTCACCCAACTGGAGGAGGTGCTTAGGTCAGTGTGACGGTTCATAAAACAAGTTCAAACTACCTCTCACTGATCCCAACTCCTCCCCATCAAGCCACCCACATAAACGCAGATGTGATATTGGTCTGACTCAGTTGCTCATTTTTGTCTGTATCGTTACCTCTCTTAGCGGGAGTGGCTGTGTGACTGTCATTTTCTTTCCTGTTCTGATATACTGTTTCAGTGTGTAAGAGACAAGCAGGCGCAGTAACAATACAGGTTAAGAAAATATCAAGGCATTCACCTTACCAATCATCTCACTTACAGAAAACACACAATCCTATAAATGTAGCTACTTCCGTATAGGTTTTGATGACCACAGAAACATTTTTTGAGAAGCATCACGTTCTAGTTTCTGTTAGGTTTACTCACAAAGACATGGTTTCTGAATGTTTGTGATAATGGGAAATCAATTGGGTGGCTACGCTTTGTCCTTGAAACGGGACTGAATGTTGAAGGTTTTCACTGAAGGATGTGGGGTATATGAGCAGTGCAGGGCCAGGAAAGTGCCAGATCCCAGGTTGTTCCACGCTGTCAGGAAGAGCCCACAACATCTCCATTTTTCTGCAAACTCATCTGTGCTGCTTGAAGCTGTACAGAAATATTTTTGAGTATTTTATTGTAAGCTTAATTGTAGCCAGATATTCCCGATCATTCTTACAGCATGACGCAAACAATCATTAAGGTTTCTCTTTGTGCTGTGTTTGGTCTTCACCAGTATTTTTGTCACCGCACATTAAATAGTTTATAATTACATATCATGAAAAGATATGATGTGGATTGTCGTAGCACAGGCATTTGAGAATATCGTTTTATTTTTTTTGCAATGCATTGTGCTTTAATCTTGTTCCCGGGCTGAGAATGAAACCTCATTTCATGCAGATCTTCACCATCTCTGTTCCTGTAACCTCTCGGATAGGGCTGGGCGATGCACAATATCAATACCAATATTGCATGTTATGCACATGCAGTTCTCACATTGCAAGGATGGCTATAGTCAGCGGGGATGAGCTCAGGCTTTCACACCTTCATACTGTCCATGAGAGGGCACAGGTGTAGGGAGATTCCCCAAAATAATTTTCTCTCTCACTGGAAACAAAATTTAGCAAGCTTTGAGATTTTAATGACTGTTCATTTTCAAGGTTAAGTATATGTTAAAAAAAAAAGAGTTTAATGTTCACCGCTGCTGCTTTTGCGTGACCCTTGCATGCGCTCTCTGAGTCACTCATAATCATTTTCATCCATGCTGTTTAAATCACGTGCGTTTGTGAGAGAATTAATAAAATAGGTGGGAGTGGGAAAAGCGCAGAAGAACTCGCCGTTTGCTTTTTGCCGTATGGAAATATTTTGGATTCCATAGAAATGATACTGAGCAAACAACTCACAGCAACAGCACCGCTTATCTGACACTGTCGGTAGGCTGTAAGTTCACTCTTGTCATGATTTATTTTGGGCAAATATTGAACTACTTTTTTGCTTTATAACTATAACAATATTAATTGCAAAAAATTCACATCACGATTCTTGACATTTTTTTCAGTGGCGTGCAGCCCTACACCATGTGATTGATTCCTTAATTCAGGGCTCTTTGCTTGGTCTCGAGTTCCCCGCCTGTGATGGAGCCTGACGGGCCTCTGGCTCCGCCGTCTGCGGTGTGTCAGTCACCAGGTCAACATGTCTCAATTATACCACGTCCCCTTAAAGCTCGCTGGCCCAGGCCAATTGCTGGGCCCCCACCCCGTTCATGGGTGGCTTCGGTATTATGCATCCCAAAGGGCTCCCATTTCACGGCTTACGTGTGAGAGGGGCTCCGCTCTGCTCTGTATGCTCACTTCCCTGCCAAACCACATTCCTTTATGGATTAGACGGACTTTGTGTTTAACCCTGAATAAAGGAGCTCCGAGCTGCGGCTGATCATTGGCGGGCCATGCATAAAGGAGATGCGCAGGAGTGGCTCAGCGCCATGAAGGCTGTCCTTCCTTCCTCAGTGGCTCTCCCACCTCCTCATTAGCCTCTGGTCGCTCCCCGAGTCTTTCTACCTCCAGTTCTTGCTGCTTGCAGCTCAAGCCCAGCTCCCAACCTCAATGCTGCATAGATCGTGCAGAACATGCTAGTCGCTTTTTTATGACTTCATGAGATTGATGTGCTCACATGGGAATGGTTTCCATGCGGCTATCAGTGTCTGCGATTCTCTTGTCAGCAGCACAGGGTGGTTTAAAACTGATGTAATCAGAGGTGTTCTGCAAGACTGACGTTGAGTTATCTGGGTAGAGGCAGTCAAAGCAATGCGTCATCTGTCCTTCTAGATCATCTGGATCAAATAAGTTATGCCGCGTAGGAAGTTCTTAAGAGAGATTGTAGGCCTAGTTGTGTGGAGGCTTAACTGGAAGATGCCATAGAATCACCAAAGGAGTAAGAAATTAGTCACCGTCATCAGCACCACACTGTTAAGGTTATCGGGGAATCCTCTTTAGTTATCAGTTTTTATTCAACACCTAAGCAACTTCAAGTTGAATCTTTCTCTGTTGGTTATGTTCTTTACTGGGTATATGTCACTCAGGCTGTTTTCAGTTCCTGCATGATGGGAAGGTTGCCGAGTGTGTCTCCATATGCCAGACTCTGGAATGGCACCTGAAGAACAGGATAGAAGGTGCAAGGTCTGAAAGTAGGACTTTAGAGCTGCTTGTAGGTTCAACAGAGGACCCTTGATGAGATTGATCCCAGATGATCGGTACTGAGCACGGTTGGTCTGGCTGAAGTGATCTTGGGAAATTCTTGTTCAGTTGACTTCCCCTTTAAATAAGATGGGGTGGCATTTAGCCAGACTTGTTGGCAGCTCAGTGCTAATATTTATGGTTATGCAGTGGGCAGCATTCAAGTGTTTCTGAATCCTATAAACTATACAATGCATGCTTGAATACACTAGTATTCAGATGTACGTAGTATTTATTTTGGAAAATAAATGCTGATTTGGAACGGGTGTGCACCGAAATTAAGTTAAGTCAAAATGAGGGTTTCCTGTGTTGGTTCTGTGGCCATACAGGTCTGAGTGAGAAGTAGGCCTCTGTTCTGATTGATGCTGTCCTCCCGGCATAGAGTGCGACACATTTGCCCACAATGAGACAATCAATTGTCGATATCAGTGTAACATATATCTGATTTACTTGGACGATGTCTTTCTTCAAAGCAAAAGGAAGCAACAGTTGGGGAGCATCACCAGAAGTGATCTTCAGCACTGGTGGAAATTTCAGGTTCAGAAAGTAAAAATCCAGACCAAGATTTTATTTCAACCAACCAGCTGAGTGCTTTGTGACTGTGACTCCTTATACTCAATAGGTTGGTTGAAACAAAATCTTGGCTCAGATTATATTTAACAAAATATTTTTGAAATTTCTTGTCACACCATCCTGATCTCATTCTTGTATATTGTTACGGTCAGATTGCTCTATATATATATTTATTTACTTTATCGTTTATTTTCTGATTTCGCAACAGTTTTCAAGGCGGCATTTGTACTGTGTTTCAGAGGCAGGCTATTTGCATAACCGATGAACAAAGAAAGTGTTTCAAGTCCCTCCCTACAGCAGTGAGGTTCCAAAGAAGTACCCCTGCTGGTCTGGCACTTTCGGTACTGGAACTTTTGGTGCTGGTACTATGTAAAAGCGCAGTGCAGCAGCATAGAGTGTGCCGATTATAGCGAAATGCGCCTGGCGCTTAAACCTTACAGCTGCATTCAACAGTAATATAACGATGCAGCTAATGCTACAAGCCAGATGTCCTCGCGTTATACAGGCAAAGATGGTACCTGGAACGATTGCTTGAGTCAGGCATTCGGGACTGGTAATCAGTATGGAGAGATGAATATTGAGTCCTTTCTTGAAGTATGGGGGGGGTGTCTACAATCCCAAGGCCCAGGGGACGCTTGTTCCACCACTGATGCCTGGATCTTAAATTATTTTTACCTTTCAAGTCACTAATTCTTAGACTATGTGATGTAGTGGAATTCAGGGCTCTGAAACGGGCGTAGAGTCAGCTACAGGATGCTGTTTGGCAGCCAGAAAGCCTGCGTGTTCAGCGGAGACATGTTGCAGTGTGGATCCTGAGGGTACTTGGCCTAGGAGTTAATAAGCAGATTCATATGGATATTACACTACAGATTTATGAAATATAATTTGGGATTTCAGTCTCTCTCTAATCTTATCTAATTTTACAGGCTTTGATTTCTCTGTGGTTGTCACTGTTCTCTGGAGGCATAACTTGGGATTCACTCCAAAGTCGCGGTGGAGACCGTCTTTCAGTGACATTTTTTTGATCTCCACTCAATTACCGAGGACTTTGTCATTGATAGCAGGCGGAAGGATATTCCTTGCATTTTAAGTGTGATTCTTCCTGGGGTACAGAGTAAGAACTTCCTGTTTCGTAACTTGATCCATACGTCCCCGCCCCCCCCCCCCCCCCAAGGGGGAGGGCAAGGGGAAGGAAGGAAGGGGTGGTGTGTTTTTGATTTTTTTTGGGTTTTGTATAGAATTTTTGTGGGCGAGCACTCTTTTTGGGGGGGCAGGTTGAACAGCGTCGGGGGGGGAGCATTCCTGACATCCAGAGCGGATTGACGAGTCCCATCTGGCTGTTCCCCTCCTAACGCCAAGCCCCGGAAGACAGTCGCAAAAGCAGCAGTTATGTTGCAGAGGGCCCAGGTCAGGACACAGCCTGCTCGCACCCTGGACCTCTGGCCTGTCCTCACACACCATATGCTGTCCAGAACCTTCCGGGGAGATTCGTGTCGTTACGCTGTTGCTCAGGTATAGTGAAATTAGTTCCTCTCTGTGTTATCTCCCTCCGTTTCTGTACTGAATACATACGTAACCCAGGACGATCAACAGGAACCATGAGTGGTTATGAGATGTGCCAGTCGGCCTGATGGTCGTAACTTTTTAAATGCTCGCGGGCTAAAAGTAGGACCAGGATCCGCTGCATTTCTGCTGCTGAATGCTCAGTAACGGCAAACCCCAGCCTGTGAGAGATTTGTTCTGATGGCTGGTTCATTCCTGGATGGGCCGCTTCTAGACTCATTGGTAAAGGATTATGATGAGGATATGCAGACCCCACTCAGCTTCCATGTTTATGTTTCGGTTCTCAGTCCCTGTCGCCTTATTGCTCCCCTATATCAGAGGTGTAAAGTTCTGGTCCAGAGAGTACAAATCCAGACCAAGGTTTTGTTTCAACAAACCAGTTGAGGACTCTGTGAATGTGACTCTTTATGCTCAACTGGTTTGTTGTACTGGTCTGGATTTGTACTTTCTGGACCTGAACTTTCCACTTCTGCCTTATATCTTGGCTTTGTGTGTCTGTTCTTTAACTCCTGCTTGTTCTCAGCGTTTTCCTAATTCCTACTGAGGAATTTCTTCCTCAGCTCTGCAGTTATTCTCCCTAATGATTGCTAGGACCCCTGTCTCACAGCCGACCAAATGGTGCTTTGTATTTGGAAAGCGCTGTCATTTGTTACATGGTTTAAGACTTTGCCTCGTATCCCGAGGGGGTTGAAACTCACTTAAACTTACTGTCACATGCTTACAACCAGTCCTTAGTGTGGTAAATATAAAGGATTTACACAAGACCCTCCTTTCAATATCTCTTCCCAGTCACCCTCATTTTAATCACTCACACATTTGCGCAGCCGTTTGGATCTTCTGTGAGTTTAAATCTAGAAGCATCTCATACAGAGAAACTTGCAACACTTTTAAGCAAATCAATACATATCAAGTAAATTAAATTAAACATGGACCAGGCCAAACAAATGTCTTTGTTGTATGCAACTGTTTAACTGGTTAATTTTCATTGTTGTTCTGACAATAAAACCCACAAAAGAAAACCCGTATTGTTAATATGGTGCCTAAGACATGTTTTGTCTTGGCTTTTGGGGGGGAGTCAAGTTCTTTTTTTTCATATTTTTTATATTAACTGAGGCTGCTTTTATTCAGCCTGACTTTAAAAACAACGCTGAGCTTACAGTATCAGACCGAATGAAATGTGAGCCCCGCAGGCAGTAGCAGATTTACGTTTACATGTTTTACCATCCATAGTTTAAAAAAAGGAGACGTGATCAGCTTCATATCTAAACAATCGCTGCGCAGTGGGCTGTTCACAAAGCATTTTAAACTCAAATTATACTGGGATCCATGACTACAAAACTCCAATGACTCAAACACGCAGGAAACGCTGAAAAGGCCGCCGCTAACATGCCGAAAGAGAATGGGCCGGCTCATGCAGCCGTGTGCTTACCTAACATCCCTAAACAGGAATTTAATCAAACATGATCTCAACTATACACTTCGGGCGAAATCAACACTTATCGGTGTAGGTCATTGTTTCTCAAACCAGTCCTCGAGGACTCCCAGACGGTCCACATTTTTGCTTCCTCCCTGTTCCCTGCCAGACAGTCCTACTGGGAGCTGGGAGGGAGCAAAATGGGGACCATCTGGGGGGATTGAGAAACACTGGTTTAGGTAGCTATAGAGAGCCTCTCTGCATCCCCTATAACCTTTTTGTCCTTCAAAAAGTGGAACCACAGGTACTAACTGGCATCACCGAAACAGATTCACCTTGGAAAATCAGTCATTGTTGTATGACCTGGATCCCTCCAGTTTTGAAAATGATTACTGGAATGAAGTACGGGAAGCACCAATAAAATTCCACAGTTGCTGTGCCACTGAGAGACTCCTGACAGAGGATCCTTATAGACGTTACAGTCCCTTTGGTTATGTGCAGATGTTTAACTCGTGGAAATTAGTGGGAGAACATTTTAAAATGAAGCACTTCTTTACAGTGTGTAGTTAGAGTATGGAATAGTCTTCCTGCTAGTGTAGCGCAAGCTAAAACCCTGGGTTCCTTTAAATCTCAGCTAGATAAGATTTTAACAACTCTGAGCTATTAGTTAGGTTCTCCCCAAACGAGCTTGATGGGCCGAATGGCCTCCTCTCGTTTGTGAATTTCTTATGTTAATATGAATTGGTTTGTATAGCTGTGAGTTTACCTGCAACCTCCTGATGTTGCAGATTAACTGTTAACATGGATTTCCAGTAAAATGCTGCACAAAAGTTCATTTCAGTAAGGTTTGGCTTTTGTTGGGTTTACTGTGCGTCAGTTTTCGAATAGAAAGTCCTCAAACAAATCTAAACAAATTTTAGCCTGTGCAGAGCCATCATTGAACTTGATAAACTCTTGTGATAGCCGTCTGCTCCCCATGCCCCCAGCTGGTCTGGTTGCATCATCAGGCCCCTCTCTGCGTCAGTGTGGCCTTCTGAAGCCTGGTGCCTCTCCATTCTCCAGTGCCTTAAGTGCCTGTGAACATATCCTGGGGAGCAGGAGATCTGATGCTGCTCCCGCTATCTGGAATCGAAGGAGTCCATGTCACTGGAGCGGTAGAGTTGCAGAGCACAGCACTTCTTTTAAATGCCGCTCCTCACATGCAGCACTGTGCAAAAATGTTACGCTGCCAAAGAAAATTTTAAATTGTTTTTGCGTTTGTGCAAAACTATGATTTGATGTATGTCAAAGTGTGTTAGCTTAGCCATTTCAAAACCTCTCTTAAAACCACCTCTGTAATTGCAGGAACTGTCCAGTACACCCGTGAATTTGTTGACTCATCCACTAGCACACCATGTTTGGCTAATCAGTGCCTTATCAAATTGCTTAATTAATTAAGAAAGCTGGTGGTGAAATGTGAGGAACACATGGAATGGCTGTGGTGCCCATGGGGGAGGTTTGGGAACCAGAGCATCATTCATCTAGCTGTTTAACAAGAGTGTCGGTAACTTTTCCGGGGAAAAGAAGACAAGTAGTAATTCTGTAAATGCCAGTATTGATATCTGGACATTATGAAAAGTTTGGTAGTGCCCAAGCCTAATCTCACCCATCTGACTGCCGTGGTCTATGCCATGTGACAATTACATGTGCTTAACATGTGACGTCAGTATTAATATCCCACGTCGCCCTGCCCTTCTACACACCAGAGGAGGACTCCATTTACTTACAGAACAGTGGTACATAATCGCCAGCTTTTTGCAGCTGGACAAGTGATTTGTAGGTGGACTGAGCAAAAGAGAAATCATCCTTAGGACTTTCAGGTAGTTTACGAGCTTCCTGTTGTGAACTGCAACCTTTGGGTCAACATGTTCTGGTCAGATTACCATGGCTACCTTTCTTGTAACTCCAGCCTCGTAATTAAGTGTAGCGAGCCTCAAAGGACAGGTGGTCTGCATTATCATCAAGGCATTTTATTTGACATGTCTGTTATTTCGTTTGACCCATTTTTTCTTTCACTTGCGACAAATTGGGCTGCTTGAGGCTGTGGCAAGTTGGCCGCCATCTGAACCAAGAATTCAGGCTCTAGTGCCACGTCCCCTTTGAAGTCATTAGTCGGGAGTAGCTTCAGATCGCCTTCCTCCCTTAAAGCTGGCTCTCATTTCATTGTCTCCAGCACCACACACAAATCAATCAGTCCATTCCCTCAGACACAGATTGGGCCATTTTTTGAAATCTACAGAAAAGGACTTCCAGGTATCCAGTCAGGACCATAAACACACCAAAAACCCCAGCTTGTTAGATTTCTTGCAGGAGCATCAGACAGTGTCTTGTTTTGAAAATCACGTGAGGTAAATTGGACACCGTAGAGTTTGAAGTGAGTGTTCTCTAAATCATAAGTTCAAGTCCAGACAGCCTTTGAGGAAAAAAGACATCCTGTGGATTTTCCGGCATCCAGAATTTTCAGTCTTCCAGATGTCTTGTCCGGCTGCAGTTGCGGCAGGCTCTCCCGATGGACCATTGCTTATTAATGTCTATTAAGCGTCATTGCAGCAGGACAGAAATGTAAACACAAGAGCAGAAAGGACCGAGCAGCAGCTCATTCCTTTAGCTGGCCGATACAGTGGGCAGTAGAAACAGTCCACACTGCCTGTCCTTCCCGCAAACTCCAGCTGCTTCATGTTCCCTTGCACAGGATGCACAAGTAGCTTGTTGAGTGAGCTGAATGACCCGAGACAGAAACTCAGAGAAGGGAATGGGGATGGAATGTAGTTTGGAGTGGGGGGGGTGGTGGGGGGTCCTCCTCCCGGCCAACAAACCATGGAAGAAAACCAAACAAAGATGCAAATTAATTCAAGATGTCAATGAACTAGGAGTGCTGGGGGTTACAAGAAAGGCACCCCGGGTAACGTGAATGATCTCGTTATACCCTACATGGGAAACCGTGCCAAGCGAGTCCCAGCATGTGCCACCCGATCGACTGTTTCAACTAGTTAGTTAAAACACGTTTTTGAGGTTGGCTCATTCATGCTGCGTCCCTCGTTACTGTATCCATTTCGGTGAAGCACTGGGGAAAAAAGGCTCTTGCTAAACCCATTCAAACACTTGTTTTTTTTCCCCAGGAGAACTGAGACTGTCATTCTGCCATCCTGTGTTTTTCTTTGGAATCCATTTATACACACTACCATTCAAAAGATTTCGCACATACTGAGATTTTCTACATTTGCACGTTACTCAATTAACATTTACCAGAAATGCACTCAATATTCTTTGCTGACAAATATAGGGTATGTTCACCATTTGAATACCTTTATTGGCAAGAAAATGGCATATCTTAGATTAATCAAAGTCACCTCCTCTAGCAGTTATAACAGAAGAGAAAATTCGAGGCATTCTTCCTATAAAGGACATTAAATACTGCTCTGTTTCATGGGTTGAAACTGTTAACTAGTGCATTTAAAGTTAAAGGACAGACTAGAGTTTGATTATACCATCACCACACAACCAGGTAATAGGATGTCAGACATGCGCTGTTACATACTCTTTCCATGTTACAAAGGAAACTTGTTTTATTTGACTTATATTTTAATTTATAGCTGTTGTTCCACTCCACTTTCTAATGCTTAACAAGAATTTAAAAATTGCTGTTTACGAAATAAAAGGAAAAGTGGTAAAAACCGGTGTGTGCAAAAACCTTTGGCAGATAGTGTATGTGAACACTTCTGAAAACCATCTATAGGATAGGTTTTCTATTATTTTATACATGCATTAACTTCACATAGAGGCAATGTTTTATTTCAGCTGTGTCTTGGAACAATACATGTATTTTTCATAAACATGTAAAAAAATGGCCATAGTTCAGGCATAGTTACTTGTAATCTGTCCAGACTGGATTGTATGATAACGGGAAGGAGCGAAGAGCGCCCCCCTTCCATCAGATCAGCATCTGTCTCGTGAGGTTTCCAGGCTGTCCTTGGGTGTAGGCTAGCCTACAACTTTGGGTCACGCTGGCTGTGCTAATACCCAGTTTGTTTCTGCTTTCCTTGGCCATTCACGTTTCCCCTAATCCACGTCCCACACAGTGCCGGCTCTGTTGCAGAAAGCGGCGTTTCAGTTTAGCCCTGTTTCGGCAAACCGTAAATGCCGCCTTTGTTGCACTGCCGTTTAGAAAAGGCTGCAAAGACTTGGCAGCGCCGTATATTGGCGGTGGCCCGACGAGATCCACCATAACTGGCAGGGCTTTGAGAAGTGACTCCTTTGTGGGGCCTTGGGTTGACGGGTGCTGTTTTGTCAAGCTCCATCGACCCCAACGGAAGCAATTTTGACTTAAGAGCTCCCAAAAATACCTGTCAAATAGCTTTTGAGTACACCTTTAAACACAGTCATTAGTGGAAGTACATCAGATTGTTACCTCTGGCTCACAGGATAGACTAAGTCGAAATTTCTGGGTGGTCTTAGTCATATGGCTGTAGCTTCTGGCGGAGCGTATTAGCAAAGCATGTGCCTCTGGCCTTTTTCTTGCCTTGCTTCCTGTTTTGTTAGCGAAAGAAGCAGCTATTTGGTAGCGAAAATTCTGTAGATCTGTAGTCCGATGAGCTTTTAAGTTTTTACTCCGAAGGTGCGGTTCCCTTGTGTTAGTGGACGTTCGGTGGCTAGTCCTTGAAGCACAGCTGCTGTGAGGTGGACAGAGCTCTGGGAACAGCTGCACCGGGAATCTCACCGGCAGCCTTACAGTGGGGATGGTGCAAATGCTGCAGACATCTGGTGGATTTGGTGTCGCATCCAACATTTAATGTCAGATGTATTTATTTAGAACATAACTGTTCAATATTTCAGGGCCCATGTTTTTGCTATAAAGTGTCTGCAAAGTTTTATACAAAGCGTAAATGATCCTGGACCTGCCTGGCACCAGGCAACCCCCCCCCCATTGATAACTCCGATGTCTGCACACACCCTGGATATATGATCTTCATGCCTTTTGAGGGTTTGTTTTCCATGCAGCAGGAAAGGGGTATTAATTCCAAAAATCACAAAAAGGTGAAACTGAGACGAGCAGCAGACGTTTGGCATGAGCTTCGGGATAAAAATCAATACTGTACATTCCGCTTTCTCTTCAGGCTTTAGAGAGTCATTCGGCACAGTCTGAGTACTTTAAGTACAGATAAAAACACACACATTAAAGATGAATGGCTTTAGGCAGGATCAGCCAGCCCTTTATTGAGCAATTTCTTATTTTTATATATAAATGGCCTCCTTCCCTCTAAACCCAAACACTGCACTGCAGCCTGGCTGCGTCTAATGGCTTTGAGAGATTCCCAGCTCTGTGAATCACTGGTGCTACAGGCTGTGGTTAGCCTGAGCGCTTTATGTGGACGCTTCGCTTTGGAAACGCTGCAGCTGCGGCAGGCTTCGTCCTCCACCTCCTCCACCGTGCGGCGATCCAGCGGGGGCTCGTTATACCCAAACCGACATCTTTTTGAAGATATGGCTCACAGCGGTGGGGGGGGGGACAGCCAGCCAGCCGGCGAGCGTGATGGCAAATGTGTCCCCAACAGGCCGGAGTGGCTGGCAAGGCTGCTGAGTCGCTTCTTAAATCTCTAGAAGTGTGTTTGGATTTTAGGCCGGCCGCGCCCGGGCGCCCCGCCGCCGCCCCCCCCGGCGCGGGGGGGGGGGGGGGGGGGGGGGGGGGGGGGGGGGGGGGGGGGGAGTCGGGGGGGTGGGGGGGGCTGC
>JAODLD010000047.1:17265445-17280770 GCA_026781065.1 Mormyrops boulengeri
TCCTCTCTGCCTCTGTGTCGCTCTGATGTGGCCAGTTAACATGATCTCATATTGACAGATCAAGACAGTAAATGCCTCCCCAGATTTTCCTTGTGCTTCGTCTTGGAGGCGAGTCGGCATGAATTTCTGGTCCTCTAGCGTAATGGCTGCCTCTCCGCATGTGTACCCGACAGGACCCCCTCAATTGCCGCTGATCTTTAATTAATCCCACAATGTGTGAAACCCAGGAAGTTTGGCCTGAAGTTCTGAATCTTGAACTGATCCACTCTGATGTGAACTGAGCCCCCACCCCCAAACCAGGCCTTTGTATACTTGGCAGTACAGGTTGTGTGCTTGCCTGATGTGCACATGTGCAGATAAGATGATTCAAACTCCCATCTCACCTTAAGCTTTGAAGCGCTCGTGTTATAAATGTCTTACTGTGTAGACCCTAGAGGCCATGGACAGTGATGACAGGCCGGCCACATGGGCGACAGTAACGGGTAATTCCTTCTGATATAATGATTCAGTCAAACTCGTGCCAGGAGATTCGTTTCCTGTTGGATCGCATGTTGGTTTATCGCAGAGATATCTCTCCCCTCTGTAGTTATGAGGTGTCATAAAAAGTGAATCTGAATTGGGGGACTGAGGGGGCGAGGGGGGGGAGCTGCGAGCTGTCTGGTCTCCTGACACCAAGCCACCAAGGCTGACGTTGAGGTTACCCGAAAGAATGCAGCTGTTCCAGGCCTGGCGGGGCTGTCCGCTCTGCAGGAACATCTCCATGGCTTATGAATTTATCCCTAGCTAGTAACTATTAGTCATTGATCTCTTCCCCCCGTCTTCCTTCTAGCCAGGCCTGAATGATGTCATCTTTGTTCCTGTCCTCTCCTGACTTGGAGCTTGTGTCCCAGGTCAATTTGCATTTCGCATAAAAAAAAAAAACTGTAGGCTGAAAGCACTTGGGGTGTACTCCTGTTTAAAATAATTACAAGCAAGTAAATCTTTTTGTATTTGTAATTATGTATTTCATTAATATGCTAACATTTTGAGATGGAACACATCCTCTGGTCCCCTTTCTTAAAGATGTGCATGTTAAAGTCCTCCAGCAGATCAATGGAGTCCCCAGAAGGGGCGTCTTCCAGCCCCCCCTCCAAGGTCTCCAAGAAGGCCGGATTCTCTGGACTGGTGTTCAGAGCGTACGCACAGACAACTGTCAGAGCACGCCCCCTGACGTGAAGTCAAAAGGGAGGCGACCCTCTAACATTGACGCACTGGCATTGAACTGGGGAGGCTATCAGCAAACCCATCCCTCCCCAGAGTGAAATGGAGTCCAGCCCTCCTCCAGGAGTTTGGTTGTAGAGACAATTTCTTTGGACATCGCTGATATATTATTTCTCCGTGTCTTTTCTGACTGACTGCTGCATTGTTAGGATTTCTTTGTGAGGACAGAACCCATTTCTTTGTCTTTACAAACTTGCAATGTACACTGGTCAGCCATCTCAAAAGCATAACTCTTCTATTCATGGACCAGGCTTGGGCAATATTGTTGTCCATTAAAGGAACAAACTATAATTGGTCTGCTCTCGATTGAGTTATTAGGAGCTCGAATGGACAGTACAGCTATGCCAGCTGTCTCCGTGCTCCATGATCGGGAATTGGGCGTCAGCTGTGTGTCTAAGCCTTGCAGTGGACCAGTTGTCCTTGAACCCCCTAGTGACAGACCCAAAGTTTCCTTGGAGTAGAGTTAAGGTTTGGTAAGTAGGAACCCTCTCCAGAGCTCCTTGATGGAATTGTCTCAAGGGTAACACCTACAACTGTATTGCAGAGAACATGCCCCTATGTAGAGAGGGGGTCAGTGCAGCTTGTGATGTGGTATTTGTGGAGCAGGTGTACACTGAGTGGTGAATTAAAGCCCCACCAGGAGGTCACTTACTGCTCGTGTCTGTAAGCAGGCCAACCAGGTGGGCTCTATTGCTCTAGCTACTTTTTTAAATCGCTGTTTTATTTCCCCAGATTCATGTCTCTGTTGCATGTCACACTGCAGAGATTTTAAGCCTGTGAGTGTGACAGACTGTGATCTCGCTGTCGCTGTAATGACAGCATTTTGATCCATATCGGCTTTTATTGTGAGGCGTTCCTGGTCCTGCATTATAGTCCAAGTAAGGCTTAACTAAAGCCTGTACTTTTTCACTGTTGAGGCACATGTCCTCACGGCTTCCAGGTGTTCAGAGTGCAAGTAATACTAGGCATAATTTCAGAGATGAACAGATTTCAGTGCCTCTTAACCCAGGCAAGCCGAACAGACTGGATTTTGTTACTTTCTTAAACAGCCGTTTTGTGTTTTACTTTTTGTTTTTGTTTACTCAATGTTTTGGTAAAGGAATGTAAGAGCCAGTTTCATTCCTTTGAATATAGTGTATCCAGTGTAATGTCTCAAATAAACTGATCCTAAAGATGAACATGAAGAGCCCCCCTCCACTGGCATTTTTTTGCAGTTCTTATTTACTCATGAGAAAGACAGATTGTGTCGCTTCCAGTGGCTTTGCATTAAACTGGGCTCTTGCACTGTTTTTTCGCTCACTAGTGATTCCTCGTTTTCAGACAGCTGGCGCTGGTCGGAATAGCCCCGGATCCAGATGTGGATCTGCTCATGGGAAACTGTGGACTGAACCACATGATGTGACGGGCTCTTTTTGAATAGAATCTTGGTTACCCGTGAAGTTTTGGATTAGCAACCTGAGCTGTGCTTTTAAAACCGACACTAATAGTTGTTACATCATACCACAGAAGAGTTTCTATTGATTTGGGTTTGCCTTGTGTGTTGTGCCGTTATACTGGGAGTCCGTTTATATGCACAGCTAAGTTGAGCTACAGTTATAGTTTGACTACGTCTTTTAATCGGACTACTGCCCATGTCCCAGTATACATCGACGTGAGTGAAATTGATTTATTGACGGACGTATGTCCAACTCCGCTACAATAGGTGGCGATATGGCTCCTTTCAGCTTGTTAGTAAAGGGCTTTTTCCCGGGTAACCTATTACGTCACAGACGTAAAAAATAACATTAATATTGATTGATGCGCAGAGCACCTAGGCCAGTTTGAGTCCAGTTGAACGTATACATGCAGGCATAAATCGATTCCCAATCGCGTTATGTAGGTGTCTTAGTCCGACTAAGAGAAATTCGATTTAGTATGATTTCAGTCGGACTAACATGTTTACGTGTACTTTAAAAATCCGGTTTTAGATGGACTGGCATAATGATTCGATTTTCTTGTTGTGTATGTAAAATATTGTAAACGTATTGACTGTTGGTCTCATTCCTCCACACGCCTCACATCATGTATGTTTAACTCCTTGAAGGTATGCAGCGTCGATCTAATTTCAGGTCACCCTGACACTTTCCCTCCTGGCAAAGTAATTCATATTGATTGAGTCATAAATGTCAGAGATTAAGTATGGAAGCATCAAATATGCATGGGTATCCCTGTGCTGGCAGAGGGGCTCATTAAGTGATGCCCGGTTATCTGTGTTGGCGGGGCCATCGGGAGTCTCTGAGGAGGTTTTCGCTTGTCTTATTGGGGGGGGGCTGAATGCTTCGCTCGAGTACAGAGTCCTGCTCATTTCCAACGGAGATCTTACACATCCACTTTAAATGAGAACCTGCTAGAAGTCCCAGAAACACACACCCTGCCCGGCTTGGCGGTTATGTTCTGCATTTGACAGCTCGCATAATATATTTCTGGTGGTTGGTTCCCCGGGGGTGAGAAGGGCCTTTAGGGAAGGCCGCTGTTCAGCCGGCAGTCATCCTCTCTGATCACCATCATATCCAGTCCAGTCCATGTGGCTGAAAGACCAGTAGGGCTCGACGTGTCCCGCAGAAAAGCTTCCCTCCGTTTGGTTTCATTAAGTGACAAGATCTGCATAGAAAAATATCAAACTGCGCAGAATTCTAATTTGCATTAAGATTTAATCAACTCTGCTACTTAGAGCTTTAGAAATCTGTAAACCTTCGAAAACATAATGAAGTTCTGTGCTGGCATTTGCCATTTTCAACAAGTTTTGAACTCCTCAGGTAACAGATCTCTACCTTCCTTAGACAATTTGAGCCTCAGAATGATTCTGCACTTTATCCCTTTTCAGTTTTGTTTGCCCTTTGTTCACTGAGGTTCTCGGGGCCTGCTTTTGGCTGCATGGGATCACTGTACTTTTTTGTTTTGCACAACGCCTCCTAGAGGATTGGAGTAGTTAAACATCAGCCCATGAAGCCCTCACAAGTAATATTTCTATTCTGGAATATTTGTCAGACTGGTGGAAAGAGAGGGCGTCATGACGGAGACTGTGTAGGTCTAACGTATTGGTGTCGAGCCCCACTTGTGGGGCTGTTATCGAGAACAGACGGGACTGCATTGGCCACTCAGGCCGTCTCAGAGCTTCTCACCCCGGGACCCTGAGAGCCCGGCCTGTGTGTGGCCGTATATCCTGGCACAGGCTCTTTTATTAGCTATGCTGGAACGTTAAATCGGCCATGCACGGCAGATAAAGTCACTCGTTAATATAATACGAGAGGACAGGCCCTCTGGGGGTTGGCCAGTATTGAATAGTTTGGAGTCACGGCAGAGAAGGCCGTGCTTGTAGGAGAGGACCCGTTGGAGAACAGTCCCGTCTGGCCTCACAAACCTGGGGTGGGTCTCCCAGACCTCGTGTTCAGCGGGACCAGAGAGCGGCGCTGGCTTCGTCACACTCACTCACTATTTCATCCCCCGATTGCTGCCCCGGGCTTTTTTTTCCCGTTAATGTGTCTTGCAGGCATCTGTTGGGGCGGGAGAGCGAGTGATTTCTCGGGCAGTAGAGCGGCAGCGAGTCTGACGCGATGGCCCCCGGGAGAACACACAGAGGTGTTTCTGCTTGGCCCCTGTGCTTCACGTCGTCCGCGATGTGAAGCGAAGAGTTGGGCACCTCTCGCTTTTAACGCAAACCTCCTCATTCTAGCGGAGAAGGCCGATGACTTGTACGAAGGCGGACTTTTGCTTTGAAGCCTGATGAAGTTTGGCCGATTCTGCAGGTCACCATCTACAGCCTGTTATTTTAGCCGCATGCTTTCCTGGAGTCGTCAGTGTCATGGTAGATTCATTATAGCCAGGAGCGTCTTGGGGAGAGCCGGCCAGCTTTGATATTGAAGTAGCGCCCCCTAGGTCCTTGATTGTTCACTGCTACTCCCCGTTCTGTTCTTGATTTGCCTTGATTGTCTGTGTCTGTCCGGGGATAACAACATTTGCCAGCTGTGTTGTAACTGGAGGCTCGCAAGACAGCCAGCTGTGAAAGCCATTTTCTGTGCAGGCGTGCTAGATTAGCAATACTTCGTGAGGCACTACCTTTCAACGGATCTACATGAAATGTTTCTGTGCTGCAGGGCACACAGTTACTCTAAAATCCTTCCACAGCCAGCCTTTCATTGATAATTGAAAAAGATACGAGTTTGACATTCTGTCTGTGGAGTCCATTGGTTCTTGTTTCAGGTTCCCATACAGCAGAATTCCAGTCTGCCCATCAGGTGTTGTCTTTACTGGGTTTCATGGTGTATCCCCGACCATCTCTGACTGTTAATTACCCAGAGTGACAGAAGCTTGCTTTACCAACCCTGATGAGCTTCACAGGCTCTTGTCTCTCGGCAGATGGGTTGACGATAAACGAGAAGACATCTTTTATTCTGATGCCAGTGTTTAAACGTATGTGATCTATAAGCATTTGGCCCCCTCCCCACTCCAGCTCAGCCCTGCTTTTAATCAAAGCAGCTCTGAAATGCAGAAATGATGGCTTTTTATGGGCCCTTAATGCATCATACTTGGCCCCAGCGGCTGGAAAACCAAGGGAAGGATTTAACTTCGAATTCTTGACTAAAGGGATGGAGCATGTTTTACTCTGCGATCTGTATCCCCTGATATTTCAGTTACTGTTCATCGTTTTGTGCTCCGATTCAGAACTTCAACAAACATTAATATCTTAATATATAAGACTATAGCACCGTTGTCTTTTGCGACTGGAGTTTGTTCTTGGCTTCCTGCCCAACGTCACAAACAGCCTAATCTCATGTCTTGGTCTTTGTTTAGCAGACATTGCTGTTGGCTATGAAAAATGACGAGCAGCATGTTTAATAGCGGTTTCATTTGTAAATGTGTGTCAGCGAAGCGGCAGAAATGTCTTTCCTGAGCACAGCATCTTAAGTTTTCGGGAAGTGTGTAAAGTTTCTTAGGTCCTTCCCTGGCCCTGGAGTTCAGGATCTACTAGACCAGGATCAAACAAGTGACACTTCAGTCAGGCTTAACAGAGATGCAGACTTATCATACTCTAACATAGGTTTTCCTTTCCAAGACCCTTAACCCCCAATTGCTCCAAGGACTGGCTGACTAAGGGTGTATTCCCACTTGGCCCATTGCCCTGTACTGTGCCTGAGCACGATTGTCCCCCCCGGTCTGTGCTTAACATTTCGGCCCTGAGCATGCTTTCATTTGTGTGTTGCATCCAGTTGTTCCTGAATTGTCGTCCCAAATTCCCAGCAAACACTGCACCTCTGCTCTATAGACCAAAGTGATCCCTTTGCCATAAAGTTTATTAGACTTTAAAACCTGACAAACGCGTGATGCGTTGATTTTCACGCCCATTAATCCCAGGCTCGTATCTTTGGATAGGTACAACGAGCAGACGTGAATCACATATTGTTGCAATCGAGAACTTTCTCGATTCATTCGTCTAAGTGTGCTAAAGTATTCCAGAATAATCCTGTGCTCAATGACTCATATATTTCCAATATTTTCTACCAATACGCACCCCTAGAAATCCATAAAACAGGTTTTATTCACATCAGACAGAAAACAAAACACATATTTGCTTCCACAATGATCCACGTACTACCCTTCTGGGGAAAACATATAAATTTTATAATTTATTATAAGCCTACAAATAAAAAATGCAGCATTCTATGTATTAGGAAGACAATTACTTGATATTCTCATTTAGTCACAAAAGTTTTTATATGTATGTTTGTTGAGCTTCATCAAGACGGTTGAAATAAGGTTTACATTAAACAGTCTTACTGAATAACTGCCTTTGTCAGACGTTACCACTGGTTCAGTGACTGAGTGCTGCATCCTATTTGTAGTAGGTGTCCATACTGCAGGAGCCTGTGAAGAAGAGGTCTAGGACTTGGCTGGCTTCCTCCTCTAGTCACTTTGCCGTAACATCAGGAGTGAGTCGGGCGCCTGTCTGTAATCCCTGAGGTCTGACCGCGTTTGTACCTGCAGCTTGGTGAAGCTCCATAGCCTAATACAGAAGCAGAGATGGTCCCCAGAGGTGCAACCTCATGAATAGGGACCCCCCCCCCCCTTTCATCTCTCAGTGTTTTCCAAGCTAGCTATCTAGTTTAGTGGTGAGTGTTTTGTTGGATTCTGAGAAAATTGATGGCGAAGTCAACCAGTATTTTTGGGGGGACCGTTGATAAGTCATTGCATTTCAATGGATAATTTCAGTGCTGTTTTTGAAAGAAATTGTGAGAAAGCATAGGTTGGCTGAAAAAGTAAGAAATGTCCTTTATTTAAATGGACTTAGAAATAAGTTTGCATTGTTATGAGACACCTTCTACACTTTGCTCCTGTCTTTGCACTTACCGCCGGTCCCTACCTTCAGTGCACCCTGGCCGGTTCCTCCGGCTCTCCCCCGCCGCTCAGCCTCGTCTCTGATTGGTTGGCAGATGCCGCTGCTCTTGTCTATCGCCAGCCAGCCCTCAGAGTGAATATGACCCAGTGGCTGACAGCGAACACGTTGGGGGAGGCGTGCTGGTCCTTACCCATCCTGGCACGGCTTGGCTTTAATACGTCGACTGGCTGTTAAAAGCTGGAAAAAATGGCTCTTTTTATTAAGAAGGGCCTCAGACGTAACCCTTCCTTTGATTAAAGCTGCGGGCCTCTCTCGGTGTCGGTGGGGCTCATTTCACGCGTGATGTGAGAGGGCCGCTCAGCTGTCAGCAGCCGCTTTATGAGCTGCAGTCACATCTGACATGCTGCCGCACAACAGCCATGATTAACTGCTGGCTTATCTGCCGCCTCGCCTCCCTGCCCGCCTGTGGGGGTACATCCCGGGCCAGCCCCGCACAATCACCAGGCGCGCTTACCAGGGAGTCTGCATTTGTGGGTGATTAGAAAAGCGACTCCCAGTGTCTTATTTTGTTGGGGATGCGTTCTGCTCTCCCGATAGCCAGATGCATAGCCCATGGCATACAATGCAAGATGTAAACATTTGATAATGTTGCTCAGCTAATTTTAGAGGTGGATCTCGTTGTGCCCTTGGTGGCGCGTCCCTCCCCCATGTGGTGAGCCCCCACCTCCACACATCTTGAGCTAAACCCGTCTTCAGGATCCATCTTGTTTTTCCTTCCTCAGTCTGGGCTCGAACTGCAAGCTTATGCAGTAACTTATCCATGCTACTGCAGTTACTCCAGTGTTGCAGTGACACCAGTTGTCCACTGGGGTTTTTATAGCTGGTTTTTCAAATTACATGTTAATTTTATATTGAATAAACTTTTTAGACAATGCATTGTGTTTACATTTCACGCTATTCAGTTATTGCTTAAGGCCTTGTATACCACATATTTTTGTTGGTACTAACAAAGACAATGTGTGTTTTATGTACTTGGCATGGATTTCTGGCCTCTTTGTGCATCTGAATGTTTATACAAGTAGTATTTTGGGGATAAAAAGGTTTCAAAAGCTCCTGGAGACGGCCATGCTGCTTACAGTGACGCATTGTTTCACCGCAAATATTTGTTCTGTTGTATGCAGTTATTACCTGTCGTTGCCTGAGCACAGGGACCAGTCTTGTGGCTGTCCTTATCTTAGAAATGATGAAAGAAACCCTTTCTGGCACTGGACGTGATGGTGGTGGCGGGGGTGTCACTTCTCAGCCGCTCTAGTTGGGAGCAGACCGCACTTGTACATTTCCCGCTGAGTTGTTTACCTGAATGGCAGCGATCGGGGCGGTAATCCGGTTCATTAGGCCGTGTTGAGGCAGAGTCCTTTGTCAGCCTCGACGTCTTGCTTTTCAAAGGAGTGGTGATCATGCCAAAGCTCCACCATACCACACAGAACTGAGTCCTCCTCCCATGAAGTTCATGTCAGATACTTACTAAATAGTACAACAATATCCTGGGTTAATTAACTGCACAGAAGCTGCCTGTCGGCCATTACGCTCCTTACACTGTCTGGCTCATCTTAACATCCTGTTGATTTGATACGGAGAGAACCGCGGATGATTTTCTTGGGGCAGCAATTTAACACGACATCATAGCCTGTTTACCAGGGTGCAGGGCCTCGCTGGCGGCAGAATTGGGTGATCTAGGGGCCGCAGTGTCCCGTGACATCGAGCTTTTATGATGGCCGCTTAATTAAAAACTGGACATGGACGACTTTTAGGCTTTAAGGGAAGGAAGTTGGGCATGTTATGCCGAGTATGCAAGTGCTTATTTTCAGACCCATTGGTTTCAAGGTTCATCATAGCCATCTGCCTGATCAAAGGCTGGAAAAACGTGGCATGGGTCTCTGAGTCATAATTACCCTTCCCCCCCGTCGGGAGTCCAGCTGCCAGGGCAGGAAGCTGAGGAAGAGGGGCAGGGAGGACGCTTAGGAACAGGCCGTGGGGGGCGCCGCTCACCGATTTATGAGTCGTGAGAGGGCCCTTTTGGGGTTGCCTTAAGCGAGACTGAAACCAGATCCCAGAGAGTGATGGAGAGTGAGATGAGAATGGGCGGTTGTCACGGCAACGCCAGAGCACTGCTAAAATCTCTTCTGAAGGGTTTGGATGGGGTGTAAGCAGGCTGTAGGTGGAATAGAGGGCCGACACTGGGATGCGGGAGGCTTGGAGCTTTGAAAAAGAGCCCCCCCCCAACATCCCAAAGATGAGTCTGTGCATTATTTCTCAAGAGTAGCTGGAAGTGCACCTCCGCCTTCTCAAGCGCAGCTCAAACGGGCCCCGGAGCAGGAGGGGAAGCCTGATTATTCTAAGAAAATCCCAGCCATATCCCACCCCGAGAGCAACCGTTCACATTTTAGTGCCAATTTGAAAATGAGAGATAAGAGAATAAGGTTCTTTTGAAGGTTTGAGACTCGCAGAGCTTAAGGCTAACAAGCAGATGAGTGTGATGCCACATGGGTGTTAGATCTGTGTGCCGCCCTCCCTGCACCTCTGGTGTCTGAGGCTTCGCACTACCCACCGGGATTT
The DNA here is from genome assembly GCA_026781065.1 of Mormyrops boulengeri. Taxonomy (NCBI): domain Eukaryota; kingdom Metazoa; phylum Chordata; class Actinopteri; order Osteoglossiformes; family Mormyridae; genus Mormyrops; species Mormyrops boulengeri. Next base: position 17,275,695 of record JAODLD010000047.1, read on the forward strand.
CCTTATACTGCATGCTTTGTCATTTATACTTAATCTTGACCAAGCAAGCAGAACAGTCATTGCTAATGCTAAGACACTAGACAATGATTCTCTCTCCACATGACACAGGCTGTCCTACTTCATGCTAGAATCGATTCGTTAACACCCGTGCAGTTATGTTAAAATGCGTAAATTTTGGCAGAGCGATAAAGATGGTGTTACTTTGTGGAGAATCGCCACCCTCAAAGCTGTGTGGTGGCATCCATCCTGTGTCTCCTACCCCTCTCCTGTAAGAGACCAAGGTCGGTTTGTGTGGAGCAGGAACCATTTCATACAAGGCTGGTCTTAAAATAGAGCTTCCAGTATGAACAGCAGTCAAGCTCGTGTATCTGATGTAGAAGCTCTCAGATGATGTCATCTGGGATGTAGGGGTCTGGATAGAACAGGCTGACCGGGACGTCGGTCCTGAAGAGCCTCAAGCTGCAACACGATCTCTAGTCGTGCCGTGGCCCTGCCTTCTCAAGTGTGCATCTGTTGATTACTCCGTTTCATAACGTTTTTAGCGGGGATGCCCCGCATATGTGCCCTTCGACAGTGTTAAATGCTGTATCTTACTGGTCCAGTCTGTCTGGTTGTTCCTTAAGCTTTCAGTGAACCATAAATAATTGATCAATACCTGCAGGGCTGTACTCATCTGTGCTTTTTTATATTGTGAGAGATACAGATACAGTTTAGTTGCCTTTATTCTCTCTCCTCCCTTCTGGTAAGAGCTCAGATGTTGGCCTGTTTGCCTCTCGCAGTTTTTAAATTTGTTGCGGTTTTCAGCTATAGGGTCCTAATTGTGATTCTGCTGTTCAGTGGCTTGGGCCAGCCACACGTATGGAGAACAGACAGCAGAATGGGACATGAGGCCTTGACGCCGTCCTAATCAGCCCCTTACTCCATAATCTGAGTTGGTGCTTTATCTGTGTGTTTGTGTTTTTTTTTTCCCCCCCTTGAAAAGCGACCCACCTTAAAGCTTTAGGGCTCTGACCTTTTTTCTTGCACAAAAACGGGGCAATTAATAACGGGGTGACCTGGAAACAGGATTAGAAGTAATTTAACGTCTCGTTTGCGTCTCCAGTGCACATTTGGCACTGTCACAATGGCTGGATTTCGCAGTGAATTTAGACACCAGGGCTAACTGCTCTGTTTTCCATCGGATTCCGCTAGCTTTGACTCGCGGTTTTTTTTTCTTTCTTTTTTAGTAAATTAACGGAAGCAATACAGAAGGAAAGTCTCGGGCCATTTGAAAGTAGATGACTGCGGAGTAGTTATGCGGTTTTAATGAGGGGTGGGCTGAGGCATCGCCTGTCTCGTGACACCCAGACCTGGACATGGGCGGGCAGGACCCCCAGTATTTCCGCAGTGTGTTGGCATGTGTGGCAGCCGTGCTGTATCAGCGATGTGACACTACAGCCCTAGGGAGGGTCGTCTGTGGCTCAGAGGTTAGGCCTCGCTCATACCCCAAGCTTTGCTCTCCCATCATGCAGCGGGAGAGCAGTGACATATCCCACCATGCAGCGGGAGAGCCGTCACGTAACCCAGCATGCAGCAGGAGAGCAGTGACGTATCCCATCATGCAGCAGGAGATCCGTCACATATCCCATCATGCAATGGGAGAGCCTACACATATACCCCATCCTGAAAAACGCATTCCAGTGTAAATAACAAGTAATGTTTTATTTCTGCCATGCGCTAGGTCACACAGCAGGCTCATTTCAGCCTTTAAGTTGTAAGTTAAACCGTATCACTCACCGGAGACACGGGCGCTGAATTGGCCGCTTCATTACGGTATCTAAAGATTTGTGGAGTACAGAAAAACAATGGGCTGCCGACTGAAGTGCGGCTGTCTGCGGGCTCCTCCGCGGAGCCCTGAATGCCCTCTTTGTTCTCGCGGAACATTTCAGAGGAGCGATAAGAGTGCTGGCCCAGAGTCCATGCTGCTGAATGGTCAGGTGGGCTGAAGTGCGTGTGCGCAACCAGCCTCGCCTGTGAAAAGAGGCCATTGTTTGACTCGGGTGCCTAAACGCGTTAGCGCCCCCTGGCTACTTTATGCTAATGTCGTTAGTGAGGAATTCCCGTCTGCCATCAGGAGAGGCTGCCAAATCGCCGCGGGTGTAAGATATTTGGCTTTGTTTGCGAGTCTCCTGGAAAGCCACACAAGTTTAAACGGTCTGGTGATTCTGGGGAGCGGTGGTGTCGATGACGGAGGCGCGAAGGTGTGGATGGCGTGAAGGCGTCCGAAGGGAGAACCGCTGGCCTTCCTCGCAGTCCCCGTATAGATCGCTTTCCTTTGGAGATCCGAGGCGCCGGAGCTTCTCTGAAGGCGGGGCACGCCATGCGGTTCGTGTCTCTGACCAGCGTACTGGATAAGCGGCAGCAGGAGATTCCTAATTGTTATATAATCCAGGATATTTTGTTGTTGTTGATATAGTCTTGGAAATTGCTGTAGTCCCTTTCTTTGGAACTTCAGATTAATGTCATTTGCAATATTATTTTTTTTAAATGCTGCCATGTCATGCAGGATGATTATGATGATTTTATTTTTGCCTCGCATCAGCTGCCTTTGTGTGTTTGCTGCTGCCCCCCCCCCAGTGCATTTGTCTGCTAGGTGTTCTGCTCCTTTTTTTTGGGTGAAGCTCGTTCATACCAGCCATCCATGGCAGTGAGCTGGCGCCACACACTCCCCCACGCTGCTGTGCAGATTTACCCCCCAGGTGTCCCGCGTGCTTGCGGCAGAACAGTGGTGCTCACATGGTGCGCGTTACTCCGTGCACCATGTGACCTGCTGCCCGCAAGCCTCCCACTCGGCTGACAGCAGTCCGGCGGAACCAACGGCAGCACTACAAAGTGCTCTCATGTGCAAAGCCATCTGTGGACTTTTAGAAGAAAATGTTCTTTTTTTAACGTTAAATAATGGCCTAGTCTGTTTCCCTGCTTGTCCCTGACTTCCTAGGGATCTGTTTACAGGATGTTGGGTTTATTTTCATGCCTTTTATCACCCTCCCCATTCTCTGACGGTGTGAAAGACCTTCTTATAGCCGTGGGGATGCCTCCATCCATCCATGCACATTTAGCAGATGATTTAATCTAAATTGACACTTTTTCATTAAGCAAGACAGTCCCTTGAGCAACTGGGGTTTAAGGGTGTCGCTCAAGGGTCCAACAGTGAAACCACTCTGCCGACCATGAGATTACAACTGGCGACCACACGTTACGGCACAGTGTCCCAACCCACTGAATCATGCGCTGGGGTGCATTACCGTATTTTAGTACAGTGACCCTTACTGATCGTGTCACTCGGGTACAAATCCATTTATAATATTACATTTCCGAGACCGAATTCAGCTGACTGCGTGTCGGTGAACTAAGCTGACGTCGTTTCCCGGATGATTCACCTGATAGTCCTTTAGAAGAGCTTTGCTTTCGTATCTCTGCTTTCAGGCGGTTTGTAACTGAACACTGCCTCTGGTTGGAATCTCTCTTATCCAGCCATGTCTGAATCCTCTTCGTTGGAATATCGTATGCATGTGTACGTTTCCGTCGCCCTGGCTGTCGGTCCTCGGCGGGCGTCTCTTAGGTGGCCGCCAGCTGTCGCCGTTCGCCATTCTCAGTCTGCTGCGCCCGTGTCTAATGTGCCAGCGCGCGTGTGCTTCTGCAGCCGTGTGCCTGCATTGGCCTGCGCGCACATTCATGGGGAGCCAGTCCAGCTCACAGAGGGCCCTTGTCTCTGAGCACCTTAAAAAAAAGCCCTCTAGTTCTTAAGAGGCTTTCCGGAGTTTTCCAGAAGGTCATGGTGCATTTTGGTCCTGGATGGCACATGGGGGAGTTTTAGGCAGAAAGCTTTCTATACGCTTTGTGTGTGTGTGTGTGTGTGTGTGTGAGAGAGAGAGAGAGACCAAATGTCCCCACCACGTGATGAATACCTGAATTCCTGGTCCCCATAAGGAAAAACCCCATTTCCAAAAAATCTGTAAATGCAATAAAAAAACTAAAAATGCCAAAGCTCTTGTATTTTGTTTGGTTACTTATGGATATGGTTTGGGCTGGGTGGGGGTTACGGTCATAGTTAGCATTTTTCCCATAAAAATGAAGGAGTGGTCCCCACAAAGACATGATTACAGGTCTCTCTGTGTGTCCGTGTGTGTGTGCTGCCTGCCTGCCTTTGTTTACACTCTGCATAGCATCACCAGGTATTTCTGCTTTCAGCTGTGAGTGGACAGCAGCTACTCTGTGTCCACTGGAAGTGCCATTAAGGAAATGAACATACTCACTCCCTAATAAGTCTCTTTGCTCTGCATGGCTTCCCCGTCCTGCATACCTTGTTGAAATACTTTATCTGAGCATTTCCACCTCATTATCCCCCCATCCCCCCAAACCCCGGTGGTCTCGGCTTGTCTCTGAAGTCGCGTTGCTCCTGAAAGGACCGTTTGTGCGGGACCGCTCGGCCGGCCCTCTTAGCATGCCAGTACCCGCTCACTCCCCGCGGGGTGACCGTCTCTGTGCCCAACGGGGCCCACACCACCCACAGGGTTCCGGGTGAAAAGCGGGGGGGTGAGAGGGTCTCATTTGTTTTATCTGTGTGGCAAATCATGGTGGGACACAGGGTGGAGGTAGGGCTGCCCATTTAGCTGTCCCTCTCAAGCCCCATTGACAGGACAAGCCTCAGCTGTCGTGTGAGCATTAACCTCTCTGTTCCTCTGGGAAGAGGACCCATGATGGACCCTTCATAGTGGCCTCTTTTGTGTCTGCCTGGATTTTCGCTATTAGTGATGTCAGTGTGGCTTTTGTTGGTCGGACCTGAAAGTCTGCTTTTCAGCCAGATTATATTTTGTGTCACCATCTCTGTGCGTGGGGGGGGGGCTTAGGGGGAGGTTTTAAGGCACACATGAAACGTGGTTGTGGAGAGACAGCTGCTCCTTTGTAAGCAAAGCTAATTCTTTAATTCCTGAGACATCTTTTGATTTGGGGAGGGGGGGGGGGGGCCTTTTGTGGTTTGGTTAAAATAAAAACAAAACCCTTACAGGGAAATTAAAGGGGAAATGTACAAATAAA
>JAODLD010000047.1:17290011-17310024 GCA_026781065.1 Mormyrops boulengeri
GCGCCCCGCCGCGCGCCGCCCCCCCCCCCCCCCCCCCCCCCCCCCCCCCCCGCCCCCGCCCCCCCCCCCCCCCCCCCCCCCTGGAAACCCTGTACGTACTGCTGCCACCTTGGACCAGCTTCAAGGCCGCTGGATATATTTAGAGCGTTTTAGCCTCCCTGTATAAAAAGTAGAATCAGAGCAGTGTTAGATTAATGCTACATTTAAGGAGAGTGCCTCTGAATGCTGGCTTTTTCTGGAGCTCATGGTATCACCAGCCTCATGCTGGGGTTTGTTCCAGCAGGGTTCTGCCCTCAGCCTGGCTGTTTGATCTGGTGACCATCTTTCCACCTCAGATAAGAGCTTCCCTCAGGCGACGGTGATCCCTCAGGACCAGGTGGTGCTGCGGAACGAAGAAGCGGCTTTCCACTGCCAGTTCAGCGCCGAGCCGCCTCCCGTCGTAGAGTGGTACCACGAAAACGAGCTCGTCAGCAACAAAACCCGGTACCCTTTCCGAAATAAGCACAGCCAGTGCTGTCAGCGCTCTCCGGGCCCGTTTGGTTTTACGAAAATGCACCCTGTAATGGGACCCCTGTAGTTTATGGTTAAATTCGGAATTTAAACACCAAGTGGAAAAAGGGACTGAGACAGACAAAGTCTGTTTGTTCATTACATGAAAACATGAAGTTTTTGGCATGATTTAAGGTGGCGCTATGGATTTATGATCTGACATGTCCTCTTCTGGGTAGAAAGGCTTCAACACCGACTGACGAGAAAAACGATCTGGGGAAGAGGAACATATTGAGTTCTGTTTCATTTTTTCAGTCCCACTTGATAACAGGTTTATGTAGGAGTCATCGTGTTGACGTGAATGTAGGAAATAAAGTTTATAACAATTTATTGAGTTATCCTTTGCATGGTAACAATAAAAGCATGTGTGGAGGTCGTGTGTTTTCACGAAGTCTAAGGAGTTGCTGGCTTTGACAAATGAGGATGTTTATTTTTCCCATGACGGTAGCAAATTCTGTGGTCTGACCTGACTTTGGGGGTGCTGCTCCTGCAGGCTTCCTGTAGCCAGGCTTGGGCTTAAGGGCACAGGAAGGGGGTGCTTTGGGCCAGCGCTCCGGCTGCGGCCTTTGGTGGCCTTTGGGGGTTGATGGTTGGGATCCGGGGGATCGCTGCCGTCTGAGTGGTTGACAAGCGACGTGTGACGGGCCACGGTGGACCATGTCTGCATGTGCTTTTCCTTTATGGATGAAAAGGGGCTTTCACGTTTTAGCAGAAAACTTCTCTTGGGCAGGAAACTTGAATCTGATTTTGGTTTCCATTCCCTGTTCTAGACATCGATTATTCAAAGCATGCCATCTGTGTTTTTGGGCATTCAGTGTTCATTTGCCTCAGGTTTTGAGTGAAAATTAGCAAATCTATGGCTTGGGGTATCCTGATATCAATGAGGAATTTATGCAATTTATTGAAGTCAGTAAGTGCATAAGGACACACATATATTTTGTGCGAGTCCTGTAATAGAGGTCTAGGGGTGATGCTTTGGCTATAAATTTCAGCCTGGATGTTATCAGGACTCTGCATTTGGCTGACGTCCTGTCAAGCTTCTGTCCATCTCAGTGATGCTCATAAGTGAAGCTGGGGACTGGAAGAGTGTAGCAGCGAATGCTGAAGTGGCTGAGGTGTTGCCGTGGCGATGTGATTGACAGGCACTCAGAGTATTGTGTTGTCAGTGGTGAGGGCTCTATGTGTAATGGGTTTTGTATGGGGACCGGACTGAACTGACTGACTACGGTATAAGCTGGTGAATAAAATATGTCAGAGAAAAGGCACGAGGTTCATTCTTTCATGTAAGATCTGTTGATCGTTATATTCATCATGTAGGAATATATGTACAGAATCTGTGTGTTTGTATCGTTAGTAAAACCAATCGTTTTCTCGTGGGACATGTCAGATTACAGAGTTCGAGTTTTGTTGTGATCTTATATGCTTATAATGTTACCAAAGTGGACATTTTTGAATTTTTTTTTATGGCCTGATTCATTGTTTTAACCACACTTTTGCTCACATTGTTTTATCTTGAACAAATTGCACAGTTTTCTGTTTTCTGCAGAGAATTACACTGGATTATTCTGAAACCTTCCGGATAAAAAGAATAGGTTTGATATGACAGGCACATCCTGGGCCGGCTTGGCCAGCTGTTGCCTGTTGGTTAAGTTCCCTCGATGGGAGTGACCCGCCTTCCTCTCATGCGATTGGCTGATTCGGCTGGTTTTAAGCCAGTTAGTCTCTGCAGCTGACCTGACATGACATCTGTCTGTCTCAGTCACCTGTCATCAGCAGTCACCCCCGGCGGGGGGCGGGGGGCGGGGGGCAGGGGGACAGCTGCAGAGGACTGTAAAATGCCACAACGCCCGTTGCTTTCCCTCCCTATCGGCAAACATGCGGGCCGCAGGCTCTGATTTCAGCCTGTGAGTTTGTGTGTGTTTCTCTCTCATTCCATGGCCTGTTCCCACCCCGGGGTCTTTGCTTGTGTGTGTTTTTGGTCTTTGCTCCCTTTCACAGTGCCGAGATTCATAGTAATTATGACTCTAACAGCTCGGGCTGGATTTTCTGGGCTCCTGCACTAGTATTTTCCATATATTCCATAAATTACTGTACTGTGCCTATTACAGGTGAACCATAAATCATATCAGCCTGCTTTTAATAGAACACATTACTCTGTTTCAGTGGTGCTTTAAATAGCTGCAGAGAATTCGGTATTTAAAATGGGCGACAAGTGTATTCTGAGCATGTGACATCGTCCCGGCCCTTCAGAACTATTTGATAATTAAATTTATTGATAATTAAGCTACTGCAGGGTGACAAGTACATGCAAAGCCTCACTCATTGGTTGATGTTGCCCATGAGTAGCTGGATTGAATGTGTAAAAGCCCAGGCTAACCTTAACCCCCTCCTCCCCCGCAGCGTGGTCATCTTCACCAACGGCACCCTCCTCATCACCCAGGTGAAGCTCCGCAGCACAGGACTCTACAAGTGCATGGCCCGGAGTCCACGGGGCCCTGCCGTCACCCTGCAGGCCACCCTGCGATTGGCTGGTATGAGAACGAGGCTTGATACGCCCACACCGGGCCAAACACAGACACTCCTATGGAAGGATAAAGGCACGATTCCTTATTCCCATGGCCACTCGAAAGGTCTCTGTGGAAAGAATGATGAATATTCAGTTTACCTGGGTCTAACACGTGAAGAACAAAATGCATTAAAATCAAAAATCGGCACTCTGTGCAAGGCTAATAAGAATTATGAAGTACAGTAATTTGGAGGGGTCGTATCATTCTAGGCTAAAGATTCTGTTAAAGTTTATGTTTAAAGGGGAGGTGGCGTTTTTCAGACAGACACCAACACACTCCATTACATGATACCACCCGTGTCCTGTGCCCAACCGCACACATCAACCCCTGCGTCCTCCTGTTCAACCTGAAACCCACCTAAACACCCTCGTGTTTAACTGAAGCCTTAAAATGCTGTTTTCCGCTTGTTTGATGCAGGAATAGCTAAGCTTGCAAGAGACACCGTAGTGTAGCATTTGCCGCTTTAACTAGTCGGATCATAGCTCCGTTTAAGTGCGTTTATCCCCTAAAAATCTGATCGTAATCCGTTAGTCTGACACGGAGTTGTGCCCTGGGGGTTCTGGGTGTTGAGCAACAGGGAAGGATTCTTCCAAAAGCTTTTTTTCCCCCAGCAGAACCTGATGTGGTCCTGCTGCACGTCACAATCTGAGCACGGTTCCCAGAACGGCTATCGGCCATCAAACGCACGTGGGCTGACCTTTGGGAGTAACAGGCGCCTTCCTGCACAGATCGCAGTGATTAATGTGGTTTTATACTGCGGTGATAGTCTGCCCTTAAGCTTCGGCCGGTAGGGCTTGCGGTGAAGAGGTCTGAATTAGCGGATATGAATCATCACTTAGCACCTCTGACTACATTCTGCCTGCCTTAATGATGCATTTGCTCCCCAAAGCACTTTTTATCACCAAAATCTCAAAGTGCTGCACAGTAAAAGCAGATTTGCTGCAACCCCTTTTACCACTAAGCTGACATCGAAGGTCTCGTATAAGCGAGATGTTTGAGTTCCATGTGTCATGTGACCCCCTCCCCCCAGCCTGTCTTGGTTCCTGACGATCCCCGTTTCTTTTTCCCTCCTCCACACCCCTTCTTCATGGTCCCTCTCTCCGTTTCGCTCTGCCCAACCCGCTCTTGCAGAGATCGAGGACATGGGTCTGCCCATGACGAAGACCTTCGCGGTGGATACCATGCAGCGTGTGGCCTGCAGGCCCCCCCGCGGCCACCCTGAGCCGGATGTGTGGTGGGAGCGGGATGGCTCGCCACTGCCCTCTGAGGGCCGCGTCCGGCAGGACGGCCTGGAGCTGGTCTTCAGCCCCACCCAGGGTGGCGACTCGGGAGATTACATCTGCGTCGCCCGTAACAAGGCTGGCCAGAGACGGCAGCTCCTGACCATCACCGTGGCCAGTAAGCACGAGTGCCCTCCAGGCTGCAACCCCCATATGAGCCCCCATAGCTCCCAGTATAGCTAGACTCTGTGCTCTGCCTACATCAGACCAAGCAGAGGTGGAAATTTCAGGTCCCGAAAGTAAAAATCCAGACCAAGATTATGTTTCAACCAACCAGGATGAATACTCTAACTCTGACTCTTTATACTCCACTGGTTGGTTGAAACAAAATCTTGGTCTGGATTTTTACTTTCGGGACCTGAACTTTCCACCTCTGAGACCCAGTATAAGAAAGGAAGTGACAGGGCGGACTTCAAGTTACTCCTGGGCCGGCCTTGAATCTGTCCCCAGGCAGCACAGTCCACTTTAGCCCATCGGGAGCTGGGAGGGAGCAAAAATGTGGACCGTCGGGGTCCCTGAGGACCCGGTTGAGAAATATCGATTTAGGGACTAACTGTAGGTGTCTGGATCGCTGGATAAAAGCGGCGCTGTTATGGGTTGCGATTTCTAAGGGGATGTTTTTATGCACATGGACCCTGCGAGGGGGCGTGTCTCTAGTGGCAACATAGTATGCTCTCATTGGTCCCCTTCCTTGACTGGCTCCTGGCTGGCGTCTCCCGGGTTGCTCTGAGCTGACGGGGGTCGTTTTCTCCATGTGTATGTGGCAGCTGCTCCGCAGTGGGTCACTAAGCCTGAGGACAGCCAGCTGGAGGAAGGCCGACCGGGGTACCTGCACTGTCACACCACGGCCACCCCGGACCCCGTCGTCACCTGGCACCGGAACCAGGCCCCCATCACCGCAGAGGTGAGGCTGGATCGCCCCCCGCCCAGCCTGATACAGTGTTCCAAGTAGGCCTTAGTGATGCTGGTTCTTCGCTGATGCCATAGCAACGGTGTGGTAGCACGTTCATTGGGTCAGTCTGACAGGAAATGCATGTCAATACTGTCTATTCTTATAGGAAGTTTACACACTGAGACACATGGTGGCGCTGTTTCTCTTTCGTAAATTCATTGGGATAATGATGCCTCCTCTACTCTTACTCCCGCTGGCTTTGCAGCTCCCACCCATAGCTCATGTCAATCGTTATTCCTTGGCTGTAATTGGCTGCTTAATGCATGGTATTAATGTTTGGTAGGTGGGGCTTGTGTATTACACAGCCTAACACTGCAGTCCTTTTCTGCTTCTAAGAAATATTGGTATATTAAAAAATAAAGCTCACGTGAATGAATTACTCCCGCATGCCAGATTTTGCGTCTCATCCTTGCTTGGGTGTGTGTGTGTGTGCGTGCGGTTGTGTGCGGTTGGGTGTGTGTGTGTGCGTGCGGGTGAAACGCGGTATGTTCAGGAGTATCAGTGTCAGAAACACCTGATCCATACTCTCATCCTGAACAGCGCTGATGTGACAGGAATAGGCATGTTTTCCTTATCCCTGCTGCCAGCTAACACCCCCCGACCTTGTGATGTCATCTGTTCTGCCCGTTGACCCCCTTTGTCCATCCTCTGCCTTTCCCTCAGGACACACGCTTCAAGCTATTCCCAAACGGCACGCTGCGCATCAACAGCGTGGAGGTGTACGACAGCCAGGTGTACAGCTGCCAGAGTCGCACGCAGGGCGGGATGCTGCAGGGCCTCGCCCGCGTCCTGGTGCTGGGTGAGCATCCGGACCGCGCTCGCTCGCACTCAGCCGGCCTGTAGAGGGCACCAGTCTGCAATACTATGCCAGGATGTTTTAGAAGGCCTCATTGTCATTGGATTTTTTGTTAGTTTATCTAAATAGTTTGCATATGTTCCTCTGAGACACACCGTCGTTGCACTTTTTGAGTTAAAGACTCCGAAGGCAGTCTAATAAGATACCCAGCTGTAAAAAGGACAGGTAAACATGGTGACCCGTGGCCTCTCTGCCCTCCCCCAGAGAAGCTGAAGTTTACCCCCACCCCTCAGCCACTGCAGTGTCTGGAGCTGGGTAAAGCGCTCACTGTTCAGTGCTCGGCCAAGGGTCGGGAGAAGCCCATCATCCACTGGACCATGTCAGGTGGGTGACACCTGTGGGGGGCTTTGGGTGGGGCGCTGGGCAGGGTGGCTCCATCGGTGCTCTGACTGCAGCCTGTCGGACCTGAGCAGCCCGAGCGCAGTGACGAGGGAGTCGGCGTCTGACAGGCAAAGGGAGCAGATTCCACCTGGGTCAGGACACATGAAAGAATGCAGTGAAGCAGAGATGCAGTGAATTTCATCAGTTCTTTCACACAATCAATCCCCAAATTCCTGCAGTCATGTAGCTGTGCTTCCCTGCTTAAGGCAAAGCTGCTTCTCTGTCGCCCCCTGCAGACGGCAGTGCAATCCCCCCCCATGTGGAGCAGAATGGTGGCACGTTGCACTTCGGCAGAGTGAGACGCAGCGATGCGGGAAACTATACGTGCATCGCCTCCAACAGCCTGCAGGGGGAGATCCGCGCACCGGTCCACTTCGCTGTAGCAGGTAACTGGCTCTCTGGTTCCCTGAAATTCCGTGGGGCAGATGAAACCTTAGAGGGATGTGAATTTTATGGAAGGGATTTTATCAAGTTCACAGTAGTTATTCAATTCACAGTAATGCTCATCTGATCCAATGGCTGATTAGTGCCTCCAGTGGTAGCATTGTACAACTGCAGGCTGCGGGTTTGTTCGCTGCATGCTTCTTCCTCCAAGCAGTGCTATGCAGCTAAAATGGGAAATAAATGTCAAACATTAAATGTGAACATCAGAGAACCTAATATCTGATTAATAATAGTAACTGATAGCTCTGATACTCTAAGGTGAAGCTTATCCATCAGTCCTCAGGATCTTTAGCCTCAAATACTAATGTCACATGATCAAAAACCATTTTATTATCAGTTTGGTGCTAGTTCTTACACACATACACACACTTATGTATGTTAGTTTTGTGGACGGTGGGGAATTGAGGCTCTAGCCCAGTGTTTCCCAACCCGGTCCTTGGGGACCCACAAATGGTCCATGTTTTTGCTCCCTCCGAGCTCCTGGTAAGTGGGAGGGAGCAAAAATGCGAGCCGTCTGTGGGTCCCCAAAGACCGGTTGGGAAACACTGCTCTAGCAGAATGTGTTCTCCTCTTTGCCAGACACACCAGATAGGGTTTGCTTGGCTGCTGTGGCCGCACAGTCCGCTCTGCAGGCCTCGCCAGTCGCAGCTGCTTACCTTAGGAGCCCCAGGCACTTGGTGCCCCCCGCTGTCATGGTGACTCTGATAAATGGGACAGAGGTCCATGGTTCAGGCCTGGGGGCATCAGGAGCCTTTAACTGTGGGGTATTCAGGCCCTTTGATCCATTCGATATCCTCTCCCTCTGGACACCAGGACCCAGCCCCTAGCACGATCTCCCCTTCCACAGTGGGCTTTAAGCTTTGCGTCCTGCTGCACCTACAGACAGTGATGAAGGGACCTGGGTTCCATTAATGTTACGGCAAGTCTGTTTGTACACAGTCATTCTGAAAGGCCAGGAGAAGCAGAACATTCAGAGTCTTGGCTCGTTGTGCAGAAACTCTTATGGTTTTGCTGCCTCTAGACCTCATGTCTTCCATGGCAGGAGGGAGGGCCAGTGCCTCACTGTGACGGTGTGGCTCCTCTTATATTGCAGAGTACATTCAGTTTAAACTCGGACCGGAGAATACCACAGTGTACCAGGGACACACGGCCATCCTCCACTGCCAGGCCACCGGCGACCCCGAACCTTACATCCAGTGGAGAATCAAGGACAAGTTTCTGGACCCCAGCACAAGCAGGTGAGGTCCCCTGCCAGGGCACAACCCACACTGACCGGGAGAGAATGTACCACACCTGCTTATAGCTGCTGGAGGCAGAGATCAGGGCTCGTTTGGCGTTTGGCCCTGATGATGCGTCACTCATCGCTGTTTCCGGCAAACAACGCAGGTGTCTGTTGTGAACTTCGTTGGTGTTCGTTTGAAATCAGTGTTGTTGGGCTGTTACTGGCATTGATACAAGTATGTCATCATTTCCCCTAACAAATCCAGCTCTAGGGGTAAAACACTGCCGTCCCCCGCACTTCAATACGATAACAAGAAAAGTATTATATAATTATATAATGTAACTCAACAAAGGTGGACTGAAGTTTTGTTTGCAGTAAAAACTATAAGCTTTCGTAAACCTCTGTCAAAGTATTTCCAGACATCACTCCGGCTGCACTCTTTATCGATAAAGCACAGTGGTGAAAGCTGTCGCTTCTAAACCAGTCAGCTTAGTAACACGCCGTGTGTGATGCTACACTTAGGTCTAGGTGTGGGGATTGATAGCCTATGAGCCTCAGAGTTCAGAGCACACTGGAAGTGCAGGCTATAGAATCGATACCAAAAAAAATGAGTATTGAAGCCTCTTTACTCATAAGAATCGATACTTTAAATGCTTTTGACTACTAGGATAGGCTCAGGACTTCCCAAGATCAAGCTCTTTGAAAATTTGCTGATGTCGTTATCTTCCGTCTCTTGCATGACAGGTTTCAGAAGATGCCAAACGGCTCCCTGGTCATCCACGATGTTGGTACGGAGGACACGGGCAAGTACGCCTGCATCGCGGGTAACAGCTGCAACATCCGCTCCACACTGGCAGAACTCTACGTTGTGGGTGAGTCTTGACTGATACCACTAAGACCTACGGAACTACATGGCTTTGCACCAAAACAGGAAAAGAAACAAATATTTCTGAGCCCATATAGTTTATCCGAGGAACATCTTTATCTGAAGTTCAGTGACGGAAGGGATTAATGCCACCTGCTACCTTTAGCATAGCCCATAACTAGCAGCTACGGTGGGCATTCTGTGCCCTGACTGAGACCCTAATTCAGGGCACAGAAGTGTCATGCGATGGTGTTCGCTTGCTGTGTGATTCCTCAAATGTTGCCTTGTGTTCTCAGAAGAGGAAGAAAATGTGCCTCGTCCTCATGGAGAAAGTCTAACAGAACCAGAACTGTCCTTAGAGGTCATCCTAGTATAGATGAGTTTTCGATCCGATTTCGAGCAGACAGGAGGAGAATTTGTCAGCTGGACTGACTTGCCGTGTTGCTGGTGTCGTTATAGCAATGCACATTCCGTTTGCAAGGAGTGCACTTTGGAATATTTATTGACTTGTGATCAACTGGCGAGTCCTGTGTTTTCAGTTCGCTTAAGTGCAGTGCCTTGTTCTCAGTTCAGTATCTGGATACAGAGGCCGGAATATGATGTTTTTGGACCTTGGTTGAATGTTTTAAGGGTCTCTTCCATGGCTCCGTCTCCCCAACAGAGAAGCCGGTGCAGCAGCTCATTGAGGAGAACGAGAAGGCGCCGTACAAGATGATCCAGACCATCGGGCTGTCAGTGGGGGCGGCCGTGGCCTACATAATCGTCGTACTGGGCCTCATGTTTTACTGCAAGAAGAGGCGCAACGCCAAGAGGCTGCAGAAGAGCACCGAGCGGGAGGAGCCTGAGATGGAGTGCCTCAATGGTGGGTGTCGCTCAAGGATCAGAACGTGGGGTGGTACCCTGCACGCGCCATCTCAGCAGCGCCATCTAGAGCCTGAAAGTGGAATAGCAGAATGAAGACACAACCTTTAGGTTTCAATTGTAGGATCTTTCAGCTGTCGGCCCCCACGGATATATAATTGTTTTCTGTTCAAAGCAGCTTTTAAACTTGGAATGTTGCTAAAGTCTTGCTCTCTTTACTGAAAGCAGGCCGGTAATATTGAAAGCAGATGATTTTCTTCTAGGGATTTTCAGTGAACTATAAAACCTGAGAACGGGGAGAGTTTCCACTGGATGATTCTACGTTGCCTGGAGAGATGCAGTCTAATGCGGTTTGTGCTGTGCCCTCTAGGGGGTGCTGTGCAACAGAATGGCCAGACGACGGCTGAGATCCAGGACGAGGTGACCTTCACTAATCTGGCCAGCGGTGCCGTGGCTAACAAGCTGCACTTCCCTCGGGACAAACTGCACACCATCACCACCCTGGGTAAATGTCTGTGCTCTGAAGAATGCCGGGCCCTTTATCTGCCCGGTATAAGAGTCATGTTAACAAATGAATGTGACCTGAACAATCATCCATGTACATTAAGTGTTCTACTCATTTATTATGTCAGCACTGAGCGCCGTTAATTAGTGGTGTGACACTGAGTGCTGTAGAAATACGACGTAGTATTCCTGCAGGTACACGTGCATACATGCAGAACATCACTCTCCTAAATGGACCTCTGTCCTTCAACACAGATTTGGGAGGTTTGGGTTTGATATACTGAAATCGTGCCTGATAGATAACTGGTTAAAAAATGCAGCGTTGACTGTCGGGCCGGCATAGGAACGTGGGTGATGGGGAGATCGGGGTGTATAATTTGACTCCATTGTTCCCTCAAATAAATAGACCTTTGTATTTGAAATATTAAGTTGTGCATCACCACCCCCCCACAAACTCTTTCCTACATGGTCACTGTCAAGAAGCTCTGCAGGAAATCACCCCCCCGCCATCCTGACACTGCTAAAGACGATGTCAGCACTGACTTAAACCACTTGGCTTGCGGTCATATGATGTAGTTCCCCGTCCCCCCAAGTGGATCTTGTACTTATTCTGGTTTTAATTACAACATAGAGATGATCTTGTAGAAACAATAGGGAATGTCTGGGGTAACATCACTCTTGGGAATACTGACTGTTCACAAGGCGTTCTGCATCACTGTATAAAGTCTGAAGTTGTTACCTCAGTTCATGTGATGTTCTCCAGGCACATTCTGAGAATGTAATTCTTTCACCAGCATTAACGTAAAATTAGGGAAGATAAAACTTTATCCATCCCATGGAATATTATTGCAAGATTTAAAACGACAAACAGAGCTTAGAAATATCCAATATAAAGTAAAAATAATTAAGTTAATAATTTTCAATGTTGGTGATTAAGCTGTAAGGTTGTCTGCTGTGTGATCTCGCTGTGATCAGAGGGGATCTCTGCTCGCTGTGATCATGCCAGCCGTTCTGGAGCTTTCCGCCAGCAGGTCCGCTCTTGCAAACACGCGTGAGTCACGTGCCCATCCTGCTGCCTGCAGGAAAGGGAGAATTCGGGGAAGTGCTGCTGGCCAGAGCCCAGGGCATTGAGGAGGGCGAGGAGGAGACGGTGGTGCTGCTGAAGAGCCTGCAGGCGCGAGACGAGCAGCTGCAGCTGGACTTCCGGCGCGAGTGCGACATGTTCGGCAAGCTGAGCCACCCCAACGTGGCGCGGTTGCTGGGCCTTTGCCGGGAGGTGGAGCCCCACTACATGATCCTGGAATACGGGGACCTGGTTGGTGCCGCCATACCTGCCGGCTCATGGGGCCTGGGGTGGATTTTTGCCTTCTCTCCGCCTCAGATTAATGCTCACCTGTTGAGAATCCGCGGAGCCGGTACACGTCTGCCCTTATTCCGCTCCTTCGTCCGCAGGGGGACCTGAAGCAGTTCCTGAGGATTTCCAAAAGCAAAGATGACAAGGTGAAGCCGCAACCTCTAAGCACCAAGCAGAAGGTGGGTGTGCCTGGAAGCCATCGCCCTGCCCGGCGGCACGTGCTCCAGGGGGACAGCCGGTCCCATCCACTGAAGAAGGACGCGAAATGATCACTCTAAGACCTATAAATAGCGGAAGTAGGAGAGGCCACTTATAGCTGATGGCTGTCCTCTGTGATGTAATAGCTGCTAAAGCCTTAGAGAGATGTTATTATGTAAATGTCCTCCCTCCCCATTCCAATCACAAACAGATCCTGACCCTCTTCTGTACCAGACCCACACACACACAGCTTCTCCAAAAGGGGGGGGGGGGCGAATTCGGGCCAAATTTTTGATATTGGTGAATAAGGAGTGGACCATAACGCTCCACCTTGTCCTCTCTCACGTCGTCCCCCAGGTGTCCATCTGTGCCCAGGTGGCCCAGGGCATGGAGCACCTGGCCAACCACCGCTTGGTGCACCGGGACTTGGCTGCACGTAACTGCGTGATCAGCAGCCAGCGCCAGGTGAAGGTGTCTGCCCTCCGCCTCAGCAAGGACGTCTACAACAGGTGAACGCAGGGAGAACATGGGTGGTGGGGATGGGGACCAGGGCGGGGGTATGGCCAGTGGGGAGGACAGGGATGGGACGGGGCGAGGGGGGACGCAGGTGGTCGGGATGGGACGGGGCGAGGGGAGCTGGAGCTCACTTTGGCTTCACCAAAAACCGTCTTGCATTCACACTGCACTTGGTGCCGAAAGGGTTGAACGATGGCGTCAGTGTGTGTGTGTGTTGTTGTGGGAGGGGCCCCATTTGGGTAGTGAAGACAAAATGGAGGACCATGTCAGATGATATGAATGAAAGAATTTTTTGAATGCTTACATTATTTTTTTGTTTTATATGTTATTGTTCCTGGGTATAACCCAACACAGTTCATTCAAAATTTCTGAATGTCCCGCACTTACCTTGAAAAGCCACACATGCGGCAATCGATTGTTGTAACAGTGTAAATGTATACATATTTCGTGTGTTTTTGCTACTATAAGAAATTACTGTGCATTTTAACCTTTATATCGCAACTGAAGTATGAATTAGCATATAAAGGTTAAAATGCATAGTAATTTCTCGTCAAATCGCCGCATAAAATGCACATAAAATAAGTAGGGGATGCTGAAGCCACTACTGTGTAATATGCATTAACGGGCTACTTTAATAGGGAGAGTGAAGACAAGAAAAGAACGAAACATTCTGGTAAACCTTTATTTTACAAATATACAAATGATCAAGAGCTATGTAAATCTTTCACGTGGAATAAATAAATATATGTCCAGACACGAAAGACACGATAGGTAAATTTTTGTGAGTGTCATTTTTATTGCTGTAACAAAACAGACAGCTGTACGTTATGAATCACTGGTTAGTATACCCAACCGGAATAAAAGGAGCTGACCCTGTCTCACTTTGTTAAACCGGAAAGCGGTGACTCGGGCAGGGCTGCCCCCTGGTGGAGAAAAGTGAATTTTTTAATGGATACGTTGTATTTAAATACCATTTCCTCCCTCAAGTTTGCTCCCATGGTCTAAAAACACGTAGTTTGGTTAGCTGGTGTCTGATAGTGTGTGATTGTTAGTGGAAGTACCTGTTAGACTGGCATCCCATCCAGGGTAACCCCAGCCGTGTCCCCTGGGCTCCCAGCCCACTCGTTTTCCAGGCTACTGCATAAGCATTTGTGGAAGTTGTGGATAGATGGGTGGTTTCAAACAACCATTTTGATGCGTTTATGCAGTCAGTACACACTCCATGCACTTCATCTCGCACGTCATGCTAAAATCTCAAAAATGTTTGTGATACGATAGCTAATCCCCAGGATTATGTCATTTGCATTTTTACTACTTTTTGCTGGTTTATAAATCTGCATTGATGTTTGCATGCACCAGATTTGCAGTCATATTGCTGCATACACAAATCTTGCGCTGCCCCTGACCTGTGTTGTAAGGAAAAGGTGAGCAGGACTGTCTGCATACTCCTCCAAAACCAAATAAAATGAGTATTTAAAGCGTATGACCAAGTGTCATTCATGGAGGGCAGCGAAGACGGTGAGCAGAAGAGCAGATGTGTGATCCCCGCCTGACACGTTCTGGTGTTTGTCTGCACACAGCGAGTACTTCCACTACCGGCAGGCCTGGATCCCGCTGCGCTGGCTGCCGGCGGAGTCCGTCTTTGAGGACGACTTCTCCACCAAGACAGACGTCTGGTCCTTCGGGGTGCTGATGTGGGAGATCTTCAGCCTCGGGGAGCTGCCCTACACCAAGCTCGGCGACGATGAGGTTCTGGAAGGTGAGCACCTCTTGTGGTTCTGCACGTTCTCTGTTCTCCTCCCGCTCCTCCCAGTCAACACCTGCTTTCCTCCTCACAGGCGATTAGTCTTTGCAGGGTTCTTAGACTCTCAGCCCCCATTTTACCTTGGGAACTAGTTTCTAGTTTTATTAGATGATGAAAGCTCAGTAGCCACTGGACAATGTGACCCTCACCATGGCAACCAGTAAATCACAGCCTGGTGACAGATGTGCTCTCTGGAGCACAGAGCAGTTCCCTCCCTCAGTCATGTCACATCTGGTGAACGATCCAGTCCAGAAGCGCTGGACTCGTCACATCCCTGCCCTGACCAAACCACCAGGGCCAAAACCTGGCTTTTCGACATCAGCATACGTGTGTCTCCTCGTAGCGGGCTCGCTCGGGTCAGAGTGAGGCCGGATCCTCAGCATAGTGGGTCACATGCCACAATGTTTGCAAGTTGGTTGAAAATGAAACCGGTGTCTGCAAAGCCTCTGTAACCACGAGCAATCAGCAGCTGGCTGAGGGTAACGTCTTCCAGATGTTGGGCCTCCGCGGGTCCTAAGGTACTGGAACACGATGAAAAGAATCGGAATATTTATTACCACAGTCATAATCTAAGCATTTATAGAGTTACATTCATTTAAGTCCAAAAATAGGATAAAAGCCTAATCAGAGGTTTAAGGGTTTTGATTTTTTTGCACATCTTTGTGCGATTTTGGTACTTAAATGTAATCAGGACAAACTGTAATGTTGGCTGAAATCACTCTGCTCCCCTATATGTGGCGCTCTGTGCCCTCCCCCCCGCTTTACGCCCCCGCCGTCTTCTCCTCACCCTGTGCTGTCACGTTTCTCGCAGGTCTGCAGGCGGGGAAGCTGAAACTGGCCAATCCTGAGGGCTGCCCCTCCAAGGTCTACAAGCTGATGGTTCGCTGCTGGGCCTGTAGTCCGAAGGAACGACCCTCTTTCAGCGAATTGGTCAATACCTTGGGGGAGGCGCCTTCTGACAGCAAAGTGTGATCATGCGGAGAACCTCTCCGCCTCTCTCGGAGGAGAAGGAGATGGGCATGGATTATACAACCACAGAGACTGTGTTCCCGTCTGTTTTTATATAGATGTAGTGGATGGGTTAGACGTCAGAAGAAATCCCAGCGCGGCAACCAAACCACCAACATAATTTATGTCTTCTGGCCACGTGACTCCAGAGGTTTTAAAATTCTTTTAAGATATCTCCATACTTTTCATCCTTGCCTCATGAAACCTTTGGATCTACCTCTAAGGGACACAGCTGTGGCCTGGCCCCGCCCCCGCCCCGCCTCCAGGAGTGGATCAGCCAATCAGACGTGCACCCGCATGTGACTGACACTTTGGCTCTGGTGGCTCACATGTGCTGGTGACAGCAGTAGGGAATTTAAAACCGTATTAGTTAGATTTTGCATTAATTGTAACTGAAGTGTTCTGTTTAAAATAATATCCATGTCACAGAATTGGATGCCAGATTTAGAGCACCTCTTTTTCGAAGAGGACATCTTACCCCTCTGAATTGTTTTAGTGTGTGTCAGTGTGACGGGGCGGTGAGGTTTGTCAGCCATCTTTCACTGGACACGTATTTCTGGTCGACTGCTGATGGTCGCCGTTGCCAACGCAGGCAATGTCCAGGTTAAGTCATGATTTACTTTTACTTTACCGTTGATTATGGCAGATTCATCCACGGTACCAGGATGCTCTTCCACACCCGATCTGGGGATCAGTGTCCCAGCCGCTGTTTATAATGTACAAATCCATGCACTAACCACATCTAAACGGGGGAGGGAGGCGGTTGTACTGTTTTATATACATACATACATATATTCGTATTTCTTTTTTGTATTTTAGAAGGATTTTCAGGAGCCTCTTTATTTATTGTGAAGGTCCCTGTTTTTCAATATCAGTTTTTGTCCAAGAACTATACTGTTTTTATTTTTAATTATTTTTTTGGGGGGGGGGGAATTTTCACATTTTTCTATGTATTTGGCATTTTGTAATACAACAAATATCATAGTAATCAGAATGTATTGTACGCAGACAGGAAGGGGAGATGTGGTATGACTGTAGGCCACCGTTACACCAATAGTTAAAGTGCCTGGTGAATGAAGGATTTTTGTGCCGATATTCAGTCTTTGGAACTTCAGATGCATCTTGTTTGATTTTTTTAAATGTAATTTTTAATACCTTTTTTCCAAGTTTAGCCTTTGCTCTCGGTTTTGAATGTGCAAAATACACACCTGGTAGTTGTGTGTAATCTGACTGCTGGGCGCCGACACTTAGTTTACCTGCTCCTGCACAGGGACACAGTAGCCATGATTTGTAACTGCTGCTCTCACAATAAAGGTTCACTAAATAAAACAAAAAGCACAATGGCTGTGTTTAGTGTTCCCTGTGCGACCTGTCTGCATGCCTCACGGTTACATTAGTACATGGGTCCTGGGTTTTTGTCTCTGCTTCTTCTGAGGTCTGGATTAAATCACTGAAGTCATTGAGAGACGTTTAGGCATGAATGTAGCCGCAAACTTTGGGCTCCGTTACATTGAACCGGCTGCTTTGCAGTAGATTTGCTTTAGAAGTGAATCAGATAAACAGTGTTTCAATCAAGTGGCCTTTGTCACACCAGCCACATTCTAGGAATACTGTGGCACAGGATGCTGTTCCCCAGGACCCCACGGTACAACATGCAACACCAGCGATGGCCAGGGTCTCATTATACTTAAATTACCAAACACAGGACAGTGTGAAACGGGGCCTGGACACAGGATTTATATACGTGTGCAATGTGCCTGTGAAGAATAAGTAAGCTATGCGGCACAACCGTCTGAAACAATTATAGGGCCTGTAGTAGCTGTCAATAATCAACACATTCACTAAAAATCATTTGGTTTTCAACATGATCCTGAATCTCAAGGTTATGCATTGTCTTGTGAACAAGAAGAGCGATGGAGTGCTGTGACAGATGACCTGGCCCCCACAGAACCCGGGGTGGGGAGCGTGATGCATGGAGGGCCGGTGCGGGTTTCCATTTAGTGACTTACAAGTGAGGCAAATAACACGTTATAACATTAACTTATTCAGCATAACATACATATATATATACGTGCCGCCAAGGAGTCGACTAGGTGGAAGTGCAGCTTGGCTGAGCATCCTGTAAATGCCCAGTGTAAGCGGTACTGGCGCAAGAGCTACACAACTTTCAACAGTAGAAGTGTTTACAATCTCAACCGAAAGAAAAGGGTGCCAAATTTTATTCATAAGCACAACAGAGTTAAATTTACTTAAACAGCATGTGACCCTTTTCATCATTTTTGGGAGAGTTCATGATGGGAGATTATTATTATTATTATTATTATGCGTTTAATTTATAAAGCACTTTTCACTAGAACAAAATCTCAAGGTGCTGACATAAAGATCTATATTTATTTTACATATATCATGTGTAAAATAAGGTGGTGTCTCTAAAGGTGTTAAAAAGGTTTATGCCTGGGTCCTGATCGCCTACAGGTTCAGAAACCCAGTTCCAGCCGCACGCCTGGGATCATGCCCGCTGTTTCGGAAGGGCACCTGGAGAAGCTGTCGCAGGCCTGTGGGGAGGGTGGAAGTAATTTCGTCCCAGGCCCGCAAATTATGCTTGCCGGGCCTGCTTGAAAGTAGGCAGATCAGGCAACTTTCTCTTTCAGTTGAGAGTGTAAACAAACTACAAGTAAATATCTGAAGCGTCTTGCAGATGTGCGTGGATCGAGTGGAAGGTTTGAAGGAATGAGCTCTCTTTGTCAGATAAAAAAATAGCGTTATAAATGAGTTATAAAGTTATGAGTTATACATGAAAATGATAAGAGAATAAAATATAATTTCTTAAGACTAATTAATCCAGTGAAATTTGACAGTAATATTCGGAGCTTTTAATGGAAGCCCCTTAAATTTTAAAATACACACAGGCCTAGTTCATTTCACGGTCTTTGTACGTTAGTAGCGTAAAATGACCAGTAGATGGCGCACTGTGCAAATTTTAAAAGTCTTTTCAAATAGCACGTTACATTTATTCCTGTAAAACGTATGGTGTTTTAAAGGACTAAATCAGGGAGTTTCATTGCTTTTCTATTTTTATGTTTAGTTAGACCTGATTGAGCTTTACATTGAGTTCTGTGGATTCATTTAACACATGAAATAATTCATTGCAAAAGATCCATTGTAGAAGAAGAGAACTATGTTTAGTCACAGTCTGGTGCCTTTTGTTCTTGTGCCATAAAATGAATGTGCTGTCATGCATTCAAAGGCCGTGAATTATCCAATCATCAGTAATTCTGACTGGTTTCTGGCCCCTGAATAGTTATGTAATTTAATCATCAATTAATCCTTTACTTAAAAAGTAAAATAGCAGTTAAACCAGTTTTGTGAGACGCGTAACAATGACACAAGTTGCAGTCATCTAAATGAAGTTTGCTCCTGTATAATCTGAAGGTCCAGTGTCCCCCACCTTGGTGTAAATTAGCTTGCGAAGACGGCACGCTAACGCCTCTCCGCGTCATAATGACAGGGCCACTGGCGTGGGGACAAATCGGACTGCCATCTTCACGAGGTGGAAATGATCGCTCGCAATGCAGATAAAGTTAGATTAGTGAGTAAAATGTCTCCAAATTCTTACCTGTCTACAGGCTATTATCTGGCTACTGAAGTGCTATCTTTGAAATCACTGTCCATTTTCTCCCAGTCTCAGCCGGGAGACGCCAGCTTTCATAGATTTAAGCGAATCCTTCAACTTGAGACACCCATACCAGCTGTCTAAATTTAAGCCTAACATACATCATCTCTAGTACATGTAACTGAGGCAGAGTTTACACTCCGTGTCGTGACAACACACGTAGAGAAATGCTGGTCTCAGCCGGGCAAATTCTTGGCTGCCGAACCATGGAACCTTCCTGAGAGGACGTTAAGCTCCTACAGTCCCTG
Source organism: Mormyrops boulengeri (assembly GCA_026781065.1). Taxonomy (NCBI): domain Eukaryota; kingdom Metazoa; phylum Chordata; class Actinopteri; order Osteoglossiformes; family Mormyridae; genus Mormyrops; species Mormyrops boulengeri. The sequence continues at coordinate 17,309,294 of JAODLD010000047.1, forward strand.
CGCCAACATGCCTCATTGCCGTAACGGAACCGTGATCCCCACTGCAGGATGCACATTGCTGGACTGTAATGAAATCCAGCAGGCACTAGGACCCTCAGGGCCAGACCTACTGATCCCCTATCTTATTGTATTAAAGTTAAAAGACACGGATCTTATATAAATGTGTGTTTGGCCATGAACCCGTGAGACTGGGGGGAGGCTGGTGATGAGCTCACACTCATAAGCCACTGAGTCTGGTTTCCTCTTTCTGCACCCAAATCCCCAGTTGGCTGTTTTCATGTTTGTTTTCGCCCCTGCTGACTCTGAAATATCTGCTTTTTCTTAATTTGTTGTTGGTTCCTGCTGTTTTTATTAAACCTGCCTCTACTTCTGTCCCCCAGGAACCATCCCTGTTCCCTCTGCCATCACAGGGCTCTCCCAGTGATCACATTGGGCAGGATTGTGTTGACATTTTATAAACAACCAAATGAGCACTAGCAGTCTAATTTATTTTTCGACTTATTTCCTAAGAGTAAAACTTAGAGAAATTACTCTGCCTGTTTAACTGCATTATGAGTCCTGCATTGTTGGTGTTGCCAAATCATGTTAAATAAAATGTTGAAGTAAATGAGATATTTATATACTAAGAAAAACTTATTGTAGATTTTATATTCAAGCAAGAAAGAGAACATTTGCAGGGGCTAGAGTCCCCGGTGAGGCACGGACTAGAGTCCCCGGTGAGGCAGGGGCTA
>JAODLD010000047.1:17310124-17325447 GCA_026781065.1 Mormyrops boulengeri
GCAGGGGCTAGAGTCCCCGGTGAGGCACGGACTAGAGTCCCCGGTGAGGCAGGGGCTACAGGCCCCTAGCGAGAATGTAGGTGGTTCAAATGCCATGGTTCTGGTGGGTTCCTTTTTCTTTTCTTTGAGCTTATTTTAATTTCTCGTGGCCCTAGTGTCTTTCTTAATGTATTTCTTTTTCTTCTTCTGAAATGTCTATTAAGCACTTTGTAAACCCTGGGTTTAAAAAGTACTGTATAAATAAAGATTGATTGGCCAGCTAATATTGGGACACAAACGTTCACTGACTCATTCACCACTTAAACACTCATTAACAGAGGAGCACCACTATTTTTAAGACCCTTCATACTTTTTTGTGCAGAAAGAACATGGACTGATTTAGCTCTGTGTTAAAGAAATATACAAATACTCTTTGGCTTGTTTGGTTATATGAAATGCCGCTTGCTTTTTAGCCATGATCTGCTGTAAGTGGTGTTCTCTTCCTGCATGGCTGTGCTATCTCCACATGTAAATAGATTCTTTTGTCGCCTCGCTGTTAGCCTGAACCCCCCCCCCACGCCCCATCGCCTACCCCCCACTCCATACAATCTCACCTCCAAACCTGTGCCGTGCCAATACCACCAGCGATTAGGAACTCCTCTTTTATTATCGTATCGTGTCAAGATCTTACAGCCTTCTGGCACACTTTGCCTTCCTGAGCCAAACATAGCTACCTACAAATTTAAAACTCCAAAATTCTCTCTTTGGATATAGTGTTGTTTTCGTGACGGCTGGTCTGTGGATTCTAAATTCCCAGTTTCTGCTCCATGTGTCCACCTAGTTTAATTTATTTCACGAAAAAAATGTAAAATGGACAAAGAATTCAGAATTGTCATCTAAAAATATTTAACCTGAAAAGAGATTTTATTACAACTGATTCATTATCACTCATTTGTAAGTGAATTTTGAGGAACTGCAGTAGAATACTATGTGGGTTATACCTCTCAAAACGAATTATTCAAAGTAGTGTGATTAAGCACCAGTTAGAGTAGTTATTATTTATTGCAACCATGAACATATGCTATAGCATCTGACATTTTCCAGTCAGAACATGTAGCCCAGAATCTTGTAAATTTTTACCATAAGCTCTACAACACAGTCTTCATGTTTGAAAAGGTCTAATCTAATCTGATGCATCATCCACTTCAACAGTTTCTATAGCAACTAGCAGACAATCTGGCATGTTTTTGAAGGAGAGTGATGCGGACCTTCTGACAGCTTCATTCTCACCTTGGCTGCTTTGGTCAGTGACGTTTTCCACACTTTTTGCTCTTTTTCTCCAAAGGTCACTTTCCATGATTTATGAAAATTGATAATGAGTAATGACTTGAATCTTCTAAGGCAATTTCCAGTACAGAAACTGTGGATGGCAAAAAAGTTTGTTGTAGTCCGTAATAGTGCACACTCTCACACTATGGGAAATTTAGAGACCAGCTCTCCTAACCATGTTTAGGGAAGACTCCTGGCCAGTCATCTGTACTGGCTTCATATCATTTCATTTCATTGGTGGATTATACAACTTAACCAATTTTACTAGTTAAGTGTATTATACTTGTACATAGAATAAAATATTCCATCCATAGAAACTTGATATATTTCATACATTCCCATTTGCTCCATTTTTCTTGTACTCACAGAAGGTTTAGCTGGATCTAAAAAATAATCCTCACAGACTCTTGGATTTGGAGAAGACTGAGATTACTGCACTATATCTCACTTCTCATGTTTCTGGGCTCCACCGATCTTCTTTTTATTGCTCCAATAAAGCATCATCATTTGACCAAGATTCTTCCCTGATTTAATGATTCTCCTGGGAAATAAAAAATACTGCTCTAAGCTACATTGTGGGAATTAACATTGTTCTGCGTGTAACATTCACATGTAATGTAAGCATTACATATTCTACCCTTTTAGTTCCCTGATATTTTATAAAGTTATAGCCTGTGATGCTTCTGAGATGATCCAAAAACACACAGATTAATTGGCCTGTCACACTGAACTGACATGTCATAATGTTGTTTTTATATAAATAATAATCTGCTGGTCATATTAAAGGAAACTTAGACCAGTGTCATTCATCAAGACCCAATAGAATGTAATGGGTAAAGAATGTCTATTTAAGCCTCGATTCCAAATGCAAAATCACTTTGTATTAAGATTGGTATGCAAGCCACTGGATTGCAGTTCCAAGGTCAAATTCAAATTCCTCAGAATGACACTTTTTTCCCTCCAAATGGCTCTCTCACAAGGTCAATTAATTACACACTGGCTATTCCCTTGGACCTTTATATCAAGCCTCAAAAGCAGACTAGGCTTCTCCCTGTTTTTTCCAGTGTATCACTTCTAATCACGCATAAGAGGAAGCCTTGTCCATCCGTTTTGCGTTGTTCTCTTGTTGGGAAAGTTACACGTGGCTGAAACAATCAACAAGCTGGACTGCCCTTCATGACTGAACCAGTCAATCAAAAATAGGTTTACCACCTAATCCATCTTAGGGGGGACACTTTGAGCTACTTTGGGTTTTATAAACTACTTTCAAACTGAAAGGCTCCTGTGTTCGGCTAAATAGTTCAGCTCTTCTTGTGCTTTGACTGGTTAGTTTCCATGAAAGAAAGACTCATCCAGCTGTTTCACATTAACATTAGTTACGCGTGCATGATTATAGGAGACTGACCAGTCAGCACACAGCAAGAACTTGGTGTTTAAGCAAAATTTAGCTCCTTTTGATTGAAATGGTAGTTTACAGATCCTGTCCTGGCACAAAGTGACCTTTCCAACATGGATTAGGTGGTAACCCCAATCACAACGCTAACCGCTAATCCTATAGAATATTTCCTATTGCCCATCCTCTTTCTACCTTGTATTGCATATTACTTACATTACCCTGAGGAATACTTAGTGTTGGCACTAACCATTTGAGAGGCCATCATGGTCAATCAGAAAGACCAGTCATCAGCTTTGTCACCTGAGAATACTGCTTTATTCTGAGGGAAAAAATGTCCCAGGACCTCTGGGTGTGTCGGACTTTGCGGAGTCTCATCACTCAACAGAATGGTGATAGAACACAAAACTGGCACAGTAGGTCACTGGCCCGCTGACTGATGCTTCACTGGCAGATCAGCCACAGAATCGGAGGTCCTATGAGTTTACCATAAGTGTAGGACTGGTGTATTTGAGTACAGGAATTGTCCACACCTTGTGTGCTTGTGTCTCTTCCCATGGTTTGAATTTCCCCTGAAGTGTTTACTTAGTGTGTGAATGAGTTTACTTGTGAGTTTGACTAATGCATTTGTATAACAGAAAACACTGTTTCAGTCTAGTTTAGTGTAGAATAGAAAATAACTATGTAAAGAAAAGAACTTTACATAGTTATTGAAGTATTTATATGAAAGGGTGATTTAATAATGGGTTAAAAACCCACATTAGAATATTTTTAACTAAATAGTTTTTTGAAGAAATGTAAAATTATACAGAAGAAGCGATTTGTAGCAAATAATCTGCGCGATGAAGTTAATGCTCTGCGCAAACAGGGCCGTATTTCACGCGGACACTAGTTGCTTGCACGTAGTTCATAATTTACAATCAGTTCAAAGACAACCACTAGATGCTACGATGACGTATGGGGTGATCGCGTCCATTTTGGTATTTATTCAAATGACTTTGGTTTTTTGGCCAATGGTGGTGCAGCTCAGCATCTCAGTAACCAATACTAGCGCAGCACAGCGACTCACCATATAAGGAGAGCTAATGCCATAAAAGGAAACATTATATCTCTTTATATGGAGGAAAGTAGACCGGGGAAATGAGGCATTCATTTGTACCGCGTTAATTTATCTCTTAGGCCACAATGCGGGATTGAGCGTGCAATGCTAAAAACTAATTATAGAATGATTTCATCTAAATATATATAGTTATTATACGCCAGAAATGAAGACCGAGGAAATGTGTTAGTTTTTTCGGAGGAACTACGTGTCACGGCGGAGTAACACAGCGTGCGTAATGCGCGTTTTCCTTTTGGAGCGAGTGCGGCGGCTTTTGGAGGCAGAGGAGGTTGTGCCTGACGCGGCTGAGGGATGGCGTCTGCGGGCTCGCGTCACTTTACAAACTTATTTCACTAGTTCAGAAAGGAGTCTGGCTTCTTTATTTATTTGTTTTAATTCTCCTCTAGCGCTAGTTTAATTGCGTTTGCCTCATTTTGTGTGCAGTGCCTATTGCAGTCCCCCCCAAATAACCAGGCACCGGCGGCTGGCTGGTATTTCGAAAGACTTCGGTCTGCCATCTGAACATGTTACCTAGCCAGGCTGGGTCGGTACCAGCGGGAAACGGGTCAGCGTCCGGCAGGGATAACACGAGTCACGATTCGGGCTTCCGACCCGGCTCAGTCAGGAGGGGGCTGATCGAAGTGGCGACCGGGGCTGCGCGATCGGCGGACGGCTCGAGGATGCTGGGGGGCAACGGAGCGGGATTGGGATCCAGGATGGGGGTGAGGCAGGGTAACGGGGCAGGGCTGGCCGCCCTGCAGAGCGTCGCCTCCATCGGGGGGCTCGGCGCCCCCGGCGGCGGCAGATACGAGCCCGACAGGGAGATGGCCTCCCAGACGTGCAGCGGCTCTGACGCCGACTCGGACCTGGGCGACGACGACGACCCTATGAGTTCGAGACGGGCCGTTCGGAGAGGGGTGAAGCGGGAGAGGCCGGAGATGGAGGGCGCCGCCGCGGGGGCGGAGATCGGCGGCTCCGCAGGAGGGTACGCCGGCGTCCCCGGAGGGGTGGCGGGGGCCAAGCCCGGCAAGAAGACCCGGGGGCGAGTGAAGATCGAAATGGCCTTTATCGACAACAAGTTGAGGCGGTACACGACTTTTAGCAAGAGGAAGACCGGTATCATGAAGAAGGTGAGTGTCCGGGGACGGCGTGCAGCTTCGGGGCGTAAAATTAATAGAAATAACAGTATGGTAAAATAACAGGGATGTGTATTAATAGGTAGGAAAGTGTCCTGCCTACCCCTCCTCGGCACCGGGCACCCGGCCTGTCCGCACTCCTCTCTCGTACTCGCTTCCAGCTTGACTCAGAGTAAAACTTGTGGTTGGTCCGCGTTTCTGCCGAAAAGATGCATCAGATATCTCCTTTCGCTTTGACAGGCGTACGGGGGGGTCAAAGTCATCGCGATCACGTTTCCTTAGGCTGCGTTCTGCCCAGACGCCATGTGACATTTGGCTTCCCGTGGACGGGGGCTTCCTCACACGTGTGCCCGAGTCCAGCTGCGAGCCCTTGGCCCGGGCCCGGGTCCGGCACCCCGGCATCTTCCCCATGTCGCTTACAGGATGCCTTAAATAGAACAACAGAATCTTATCCTAACCCTAACCCCCCTTACATCCCTGCCACATTCACCCCCTCATGCAGGGGCGTCCGCACACAGCCTGGAAGATGCATCTGATGGCCAGCTGATGGGTAACGAGCATTCCTGTTGCATCGTGTAAACATAACATCAGCGTTTCATATGAATCCGATTATCAGGCCAAGCTGCAGTTTATGAGTAGAAGAACATTTTCTCTTTGTCATGCTCACTGGAACCAGCTAACCTCTTGTAAACTTAGTCTAGTCACTGTTTTACAGAATTGTTAGGGCTTTAACCGTAAAATACGTTAAAGTACCAGCCCCTTGCCAGTAATTTCTGTATGTTTAGGGCTTTTTAAATACAGAATTGTGCTGTGTATGGCTGTAGGCTTGCAGAGTTCTTATGAATGGACCAAACTGTTAAATCAGAATGTCTCAAAGGTGTATCTAGAAACAAGGGTTTTCCGATGGGTGGGGGCTGTACACTTTATTTTCAGACTGTTGTCGTTTCCTAGAGCACCATGTTGGTGACATGGGCCTGACTGAGGTCGCGTCGGCCTTTCTGACCCGGAGCCCCTGGGGTTCTGTACCCGCTCTGCCCTCTTCCAGTTCAACTCCAGCATTTTCTCGATTTTCCCCTTAAATTTTTTTTCAGCTTTTTCTCCGAATCCTAGCCTGTACATAATGGAACAGATTGCCACATTTTCTCAACATAGACACCTGTAAGAATTTCATATGATAAAATCTGACCTTGGTTTAGTCTCCAGTTTTCCCAGATTAGTATATCTACGCTCTGCATGTAACTCCTCAGAGGTTTAATTCCTGTGTTACATGGTGCCCAGTGTGTTTATACAGGAATTTCCTGCCTTCATGTTATAGCATAAGCATAATTAACGCGTATATAATGGATATTTTAACCTGCTAGGGGGTGGATAGTTAACATTAATAAAAGCCCAGTTCTTTTCTAGAAGTATGTTCATGTGAAGTACTTAGGTTTGAAGATACTGCACTGTACTTTCTTTTTAATAATCGAGTATGCTAGGATTTCTGTAATGCTGTCATGGTAAGAATAGGTGTAGCGGCGTTTACGCACATGCGCTGCAGGAGGAAAGGCTCTCCGGCGCAGTAGCATTAGCGGTTAGCTAGCTGAAACGCCCGGGCTATGCACATAGTCTGCGAGACCGATCCAGGCATAAAGTAAACGGCCTGAAGTGCTGGAGCTTGTGTGTTCCGGCTTTTGTGTACTAATCGCAGCTCTGTTTCAAGTGATGGACTTAAGCGCTGCTGGGATGTTGATCTTGATTCTGTTCAACTTCCTTGGTTCGGCCAGAAATCCTCAAACTTTTCCCCAAAAATCTGTGAAAAAAATCTTTTCTTATAAATGATCTTGCCAAGTTAACTCAAGCTTATGTAAACGTAAGCTTCCTGTGCAGTGTAATCGGATGGTGTGTTTCTCTACTTTTCTTAACTGGCGATATTCGGCTTTTATATATTTCGGCAGTTTTATTTGTTCTGGAGTGGAATGTTACTATAGGGAAGTGTATATGTGGCTATTGCGGCTTTGATGGCCGCATTTGTATGTTTCAGTGGTTCCATTCAATCAGTCAGTGCCGCTCAGGTCTCCCGCTCTTAATTGTTCTTGTTTATAAGCCACAAAATGGTATTTGGATGTACTTGTCAGGCACAGATCCCACTTCTGATCGTGCCCAGTGGTGCATCAGCTCATAAACCAGCTGAAGAAGCCGTTCCTGCACAGACGCTTGTGGGGAAGGTTATCGTGTCTCCTCATCCATTGATGGTGACATGTCACCTTGCCCAGAATAGCTCATCAAGCCAGCATCTTGTGTTTCCCGGGACTCCTGCCTACACGGCCTGAATCAGAAGAGGTTTATTAAGAGTGTCAAGGGGTTAAACTTGGATTGACTAGCTCTTTAAATGGACGAGTTTACTTTGTTAATTTAGCTCCATAGGCTATTCGTGATTGTTCATCATTGTGTATGATTCTGGACAGGGCTGTCCTGCTCTTTCCATGTGTGCTGGTCTTTCTACATATGCTTCACGCCGCCTTGTCTTTGGATCATCTTTGAATGATCTCTCTTCTACTGCTGTTGTCGATTCTCGCCCAGGGTATGGCTGGCAGGGGACGGGTCTTTTAAGAGCGTTTTGTGTTTTTTTTTTTCTTCCAACGGCAGTCTACACCCCCTGGCTTGTCTGGTACTGGCTCGGTCTGAGTGTCCAGTGCTGGGTCCACAGTGGGCACTTCTGTAGTTCTTTCTGCCCTGTTGCTTTTGTTACTCTGCATCTATCTATGTTGTAAAGCACACTGCCATTGACTCTGGAGTTGAAACTCTGCAGATCTGTTGGAGTCATGAGAATCTCGATTCCCCGGATATTTTCGAAATGGCTGTTGCTGTCGCCTTCTGCTTTGCTTGCTTGACGCCCTAATTTGTGTACCTGATGCTAACCTACGCAGCTATAGGAGTCGGCAGCTTGCTGCTTCAGTGTTTGGTGTAAAATACCTCAAGATGGCACCTCCAATACTAAGTTTGTGCAGTAGTGTCCAGGAACACCCCCCCCCCGAACCATTTGTTGATTGTGTGACAGGAATAAAAGATCACCTAAATTGTCAAGAATTTAATCCTATGTTTGTGGTTATCCTGCGAGTTGCTAAGAGAGCAAGTTTAAGTGGCCAAACTGAAGAGCAAGCCACTCAAGTGATGTCACAGATCTCATTAGTTTCCATTCTATCCTTAAGTAATCTTATTATAGGATTAGACTGACAAATGAGCTTTTTTAAGGAAGTAAATGATCAGTCCTTGTAGAAAATCTGCAAGCTGAAAAAGATTTTCGGGTGAAATTCTGAACTCTTAAGATGGGCTTGTTTCCTCCGGCCTGCCCCAGCCCTGTCTGACTACAGCTTGTTTAAACTTGAGTGTCCTTTAGAGTACAGTAGTTTTTAGCACTGCCGGTCATGTGTACAGGACTTTCTCATCCGTTGAATATACTTGAACGCCCCATATTTAATCCTAAGTTGTGCTGTTAGTGAGATTCTGGTTACAGTGTATTTGCTTAAATACTGAGCATTGAATTTCACAAACATTTTTTGTTTTTGAATGTTGCAGATGACCTGTGATTTCTCCAACCAATGATTGGAGAGACCCAGTGTCAGATGACAGGTTATTAAATTTGTTTACCTGGTTCTAGGCAATATTTTCCAGGAGTATTGATCTTTTTCGTTTAAACGGACCAGGGAATGTAGTATTGTCTCCAATCCCACAATGCAGTGCTGGGATCAGGATGTTGGCATAGGTGATGTGTGCCGTTGAGGCAGACCATCATCTTGTGTGTTTGGTCTTTGTCATGTGATATTGTAATAGTTGGAGTAATTTGTATGTCGCTCACGGTGGTCTTTATTGGATCAGGTGAGACTGAGAAAACATCGTAGTGGGAAGTGGCTTCCCCCAGCCTGTGGTATTTACTGCTGTATTTTCAGTATGCCATATTCCAAAGATGTCAGTTGGCTTGACAAGACGCCCCAGACCCCCCACCCACCGACGTTTTTCCAGTCAGGTTGATGTTAATCTTTTATTTGCCTTGCATCACTGCTTGGGCTGACAGATTTTAATGAGAACAGATAGTTGGCTGCTTTTGTGCCCCTAACAGTGATGGCTTTGTAGTGGGGGGAGATAGCATGCCTTGTTTTCCCCTCCTTCAGGTTGTAGAATTAGTCATCCGGAGATTTTTTGGCAAATGGGTAACAGAGTGGACAAGCGGATCGTAAGATCAGGGTAGAAGCCTCAGTGTAGCCTGGGTCCCTCACACACACATTACTGTGAACCATTGATCTTCATGTTTTCCACTTTTAGATAAGTGGCATCCATTTAAGTAGATGAGCGGTGATCTCCAAAAGCTTTCTCCTTGAAAATAGCTGACTGAGGTCTGAGCCTTCAGCTGTTGAGGGCACTGATGCCCATAAGACCATCAGCAGCCCGTCTCTGAGCGTAAGGAAGGTGCCTCTTCTTGGGGGACCTTCCAGCTCCACTCAGCCTGCCGCATGTTCATCACACCAGAGCTTTGCGGGTAGAGACCCTCCAGCTGTTCTCTGGCCTTTGTGTGGCCTATCCTTGCAGCTGTTGGGGGGGGCTACCTCCAGGAGGGAGCCTGTTCTACACTCACTGGATATGTTGCAGGAGTGAGCGGATCCTCGATGGTGAGTGTGGATGAGATTTGTAGAGGGTCACCCTCAGCGGGGGTGTATCTGAGGATTTTCAGTGTGGTTCGAGTGTGCCGTGCCAGAGTAAGCTGCTTGCAGTGGGAGGCAGGTTAGTCCAGGTTTCATGTGATGATCCCTGGCTTTGTGTGTGTGTCAACACTGGTGTGTGAATACAGTGCCGTTTAGTGGGCCTGGTTTATTGTTGAAGGTGCTGGCAGGTATGGTCCTGAGAGTACTTCAATGTTTACACCCGGTGAGAGGCTGATTTTATTCAAATTTCTGTGTAAAATCTGATATCAATTAGCACTTGGGAGATGAAGTGTGGTGTCTGAACACTGCTGTTTGTTTTAGATTAAAACAATCTCTAGCTGCTAATTAATTTCCAAGTAAAAATGTGAAGTGTCACCTAGTGAGCGGCGGAGCCTCGTCGCGTGAATGAAGGCTTTTTGGGACGGGCCTGTGTTTGGATGCCGTGCCGATTTGGGTTGAGGGACCCTTCAAGCCGGCTCTATCTTCTGGGAGCTTTTCTGTGGCAGTGAGCTTGTCCCCTTTGGTTATAGACGGTTACTCCTGTCTGCGGTGGCCTCATTGTCTTTTGGGACTCGGGTTTCAAGACCAGACACAAGGCTGTTAATGACGTCCTGTCTAGTCGTCAGTCATCTTTATCACTGACTCTATGTATATCTTTGTCAGTTTTGGTAAAATGGGGAGAAATTTCCCCACTTGATCTTTTAAACCTTATCCTGACCCTGGTTTCCTGTAGATAAAGCACTTTCCTGATTCAGCAGGCCCAAACTCGCCATTGACATTTCTGGTCCCCCCGTATGTATGCTTTCTCTCTTTGAAGAAATCATTGCAGTTCAGCCTACAGTGAGCACTGAACTGCGTTGCCTGTAACCTAATCGATAGCATCGGTTCATGGCTGAAGCCAGTGGCGGGGAGATGCCTCGTGTGAAACACCCTGGCCGATCGCGGGATACTTTATCGCCATGCCTGTGAGCATCGCCTCTTTAGTCGGTGCACTGAAGTATACCTGAGAGAGGCATTTAACCTGAAATGCCACATTTAGAAAAGGGAATAAAAGCTGTATTAAAGGATCAGGTTGTAACTTGTCACATGCTGAAAGTGTTTAATAGACTACAAGCTTGATAAGATTCCTGTGCTGGAGAGGGTCTGCATTGACACATGCTGACGCTCTTAACGAAGTCACCAGCGGGCCTGAGTAAATAAGGCTGTTGGGACTGGTATTGCCTCTGTTATTCATATCTTCAGAAGCTGGTGCTGTGAATCTGAAAACTAAAACCCAATCTTATCCACACCATGGTTATGCTGACACATTCAGTGGATTTATGAGAGATGGTCATAATGTCTTGGCAAGGCCACGTGTTCACAATCAAAACTAAGGCTATGATGTTTGCTAAAAATATAATGCGTGACCTGTAAATTCTTTGAAGCGGAAGACATGCAAACCTAAATACTTTTACTGCTTGATGGTTAAGCAGTTTTTATACTCCACAGTACTGAAGGGTGTCTTAGCCACCGTTATTGTATCATTCTGTGAATTTATAGGGGGGGAGCCCTTTCGATGTACTTTACATGTAGTTAATGGTCATTGGTCATGTGTTTTTAAATTATGAAATACAAGCTAAGTTAGATTTACATTTTTGCCGCTTTTCCACCACACCGGGTACCATATTTTCGATTCTTTCCCTTTTCCGTTGACTTCCGGTCAAGTACCAGTAGCAGAAGCTCCGCTACCTTGCATACCAAACTAGCCGGGGTACTTTTTCGGTACTTTGGAACTTTTGGCGTGAGTCTTGCCAACACTTTCTTTTCCATTGGTTATGCAAACAGCCTGCTTCTGAAAAACAATACAACCACTGTCTGGGGAAAAAAACAAACTCACAAAATATATAAAGAATTTTTTTTTAAAAAAAAGAGGAATACATGGACAAATGAGGAGACCAATCGTCAATTGCTATCAGATTGGAAAATTTTGAAATCGCTTTGTGATTTTGTTGTAGTAAATATTAAGATATTTTATGAAGCAAAAAATGAGTCAAAATAAATGCATTTCTCACATCTGTCTGGTAATGATTGAAGCAGGAATGATCGTCTCACAAATGCACGCAGTTCTCATGCCAAAGCCGTGGAGATGCGTTTAAAAATAATCATTTTAAATTATAATCTTGAAGAGGAAATTTAAATTGCCAAGCTTGCCGAGCTTTGCTTCCTCTGGCAGAGTAAACGTTTTAGCGTGACCCACCCCATGTTATGTCTGTACAGTATGAAGGTATGAAAATGCCTCTTAACCTAGCTATCACAGTTCTTGCAATGTAAATAACTGCGTGTGGATAACATGCGACGTTATTAATATCGCCCATTGCCCAGCCATATAATATAGTATGGCCATTTTTCGAATTCACTACAAAATATCCCACCTTTCATTGTGATGTCATTCAGCGGTAGTCATGGTAGAAAAGCGCCCTTCAATTGTAGTGATGTTGTGTCTGTGTCCCCCTGCAGTCCAGAAACGTGTGGTGAGGCAGTTTGCCCATCCTGTGAGTGCGCTATAGTAGGGGTGGGAAACAATATTGATTTTTATGATTAATTGCAATCCCCATTTTGAAGATTCAATATTGATTCATAAAATCCCAAGATCAATCTAGTTAATTTATGCCTTTTTCCAGTGATTTTGAAAATAATTTAGCTGAAATTTACTTTTTTTACTTTGTATTGGTCCTCTTATCATATATGTGGCGCTACTTTCTCTCTCACCTAATGGAGGGTCGCCATAGTATTGTGTAATTGCCCCGCACCGCCATCTTGGTGCATTGTTAGCCATGGTAATTCAGTATCCTGAGCACCTGAATGCAAGTCAAGTAGGGCTTGATTCTCACAGCAGTCAGATTAAGGATTGCATGTGGAAATAGTTTGGTATATTCACAGGTAAGTACAAGAATTGGACTGGCCATGTCCAGTGTGTTCTCTGCACTGCCACGCATCCTGGGAGAGCCTCCCAGAAATGCCTGCTGTGTAATCTGTGATGGATGGATGTGTGTTTCTCTCTCTCTCTCTCTCTCTCTCTCTCTCATCAGTTTGATGCTGGCTGGTCCTCATTCCCTCAAACCCTCTGATGTCCGCAGTCTTCATCCTGCTGTGACTGATCTCTTCTGTTATCGATGAGTTTGTGCTCCATGATGGCACAGGTCCCTTTTTGTGTTCCGTGAGGCCTGCCCTCACATCCTGTGTCTGTACCCTGTCTGAGGTCATCAGCTGAGGGAGCAGTACCCTTGTTTCTAGGGCCCCCGAGGGACGGGTTACTGTGACGTTCTTCCTCCCCTGGTCCTGTTGCTCAGATGTGGTGGATGATTGGTTTAGTAGAGGCTGCTGCTGACTCCTTAGTTGGATAATTCTTCTCTTTATAGGTGATACAGTGGCTCTGTGGGCAGCATTATTGCCTTCGACCTCCAGGGTCATGGGTTCGACTCCCACCCACGCTGCATGTGTTTGGAGTTTGTGTGCTCTCCCTGTGTCTTGTGGGTTTCCTGTGGGAACTTTGGTTTCCTGCCACAGTCCAAAGACATGCATTTATGCTAATGGGTATCTTTTAAAGTGACTGTAGAGTCTCTGCGATCAGGGGTGCCACTAGAGATTTTAGGCACCGTGAAAGCCATGCATGTATTGGACCGCCAACCCAATTATTTTCCAAAATTTTTTTAGGGGCCTCTTTCACTCAGGGGCCCTTGGAATCATCCTACCCCCCCCTTTACAGTGTCCCTGTCTGTCATTGGTGGATGTTTATGTTGCTTGAGCATGTCGCTGGAAAGTTGTATAGTAGCCTTAAGACGAGCGCATTCCTGTGCCGTGACGGTCAATGGCTCGATGACTGGTAGTGTGGCCCCTATTTCCCACCTAAACCTTGCCTTGCTTTGTAATACTGACATACTCTATGGTCACAGGTTTCCTCCCATAAGACAGCAGTAGCTGCTCATATTTCCTTCCCACCGCTGCCTCCAGATAGGCAGACATTGCGCACCCCATCCCCCCCCCCGTGTTAGGGTTAGGCTGCTGCCTGACTCCGCCCCTTTTCCCTCCTAAAGTTTACTTTTCACTTATTTTACTTTTGAAACAGTGCCGACCTTTTATAGACTCTAAAAGCTGGACGGAAGCACAGGAAGTGCCAAGTTTGTCATCTCTGACACTTCGTCTGAATTGCCCCCCCGACCTGTAATCTGCAGCACTAACTTTCAACTTTCCCCCTGTGTTCTAGATCACTTTCATTTGCCCAGTAAACGTGCGGTTCAGTGTAAAAGCCAGGGTAAACCTTTACCTTCTGCCTCACTGAATTTCTTCTGCTTCTGTTGCACTTAGAGCACTTGCTCTGTTTCGTTATGATGATCCGACGGAGTCCCTCATGATTATTAAAATGTTTCACATTCCTGCCTCCTTCCGCTCTGCTCCTGATTCTCCATGCAGCTCCTCCCAGCATTAATTATAGTAAAGTATCTCTCTCCTTCTTGTTGACAGGGAAACCGGGGCCAGCCAGGCTCCATACTGCTTTGTCTTTGGATATTAACGTGGGAAAAGCAGCCGGTCGGCGCGGGGCCGAGCCGAACGCCACCGATTTTTATGGCCCCTTGAGTAGCTGGGTGAAGTTTCCCACGCGCGTTTCCGCTCCGTTCCTCATGCTCACCTGTGTTCAGTAGCTCTGTTACAGGGTTTGATCACACACATATAAACTCTCCCCACCTGCCTGCATCTCTGGTGACCTGACATTGATTTCATTGCAGTATTTATGTCATACTTCATCTGCAAGAATTCTGCCACTGGACACAGGCTGTTTACCAATATCACGTTTTTGAGGGCTGCGAGGTGCCCACGGGTGTCTCCCAAAGACTGTTCTGGTTCAAGGGGATTTTGGTGTCCTTGCCCCCTTCTGGGCCAGTGGGGGCATTTGTACAGCCCATGCAGGTAAAGCAACAGTAGCCTTTTAAAGGGCCAGTCTAGCTCATTACCCCTTTAAGATGAGCCGCATGAATTCATCTGTTTGTCGTTCAGAAGTGATCCACTGTCGCCCTGTGCAAACTCCTCTAAGCAGCTGGAGCTGAAAGAGCTCAGGGTTGTGAGAAAATAGTTTGTTCCCAGCTGCTGGAGTGATTGACTGCATCCATTGGATCATTAATTTAATACCCTGCCTGAAGGGGATCTGAACAGTTACACACATGCACAGCTTTGGTGTATGACGTACCCTGGCTTGGGTATCGGTATGGGGCTGCTGGAATTTGTGTTTTAATGTGTGTGATGCATGCTTTCCTCGAACAGGCCTTTTGCGGGTCAGTCTCGTAGCAGTTGCACGGAGGTCGCATTTCCTTGTGAGGAATAGATGCGCAGTTAGAGCCTTTTGCAAGCCGCCAACAGGCTAAGCTTTGGGCAGGAGACGCTGTTGCATCACATTACATCAGCACTGTAGAATTCTTCTCTGCCTTTTCATTCCCGGCCTGTGGGTCAAACTGAAGACGCTTTCGCGTTTTACAAACGGCAGCGTGTTTTGCAAAGTGCCTTCGAACCTGTGATGCCCTGGTCTCAATAGCTGTAGATTAGACTAGGCTGGTACATCTTAGCTTTAAAATGCTGTCACCGTTTAATCTGCTTGAAAATAGCCCCCAGTCGCTCCACTATAGGGCCGGCCCGGGGGGGGGGGGGGGGGGGGGGGGGGGGGGGGGGGGGGGGGGGGG
>JAODLD010000047.1:17368534-17389642 GCA_026781065.1 Mormyrops boulengeri
AATAAATTGATAAATTTTCATTAATAATTGAAAATTTTTAAAATAAAAAAAATTAAAAAGAACTTTTGCCATTCGTTTCCATTTTTTTTTTTTTTTTTTTTTTTTTTTTTTTTAATAGGTGCAGTATTTTACATACCTTTATTAAATTATAAGCAGTGTCTCTTAAGGACAGACTTGTTGGTTAACATAACTACATACATTCCAACAAGATCACAACCAAAAATAAAAATTTGATTTATGCAAGAAGTCATCCCTGGAGAAACTACCCCAAAAACACTCGGAACAACCAATTTAATTAGATTTGCAGAGCCATTTTTACTTGAAAAGGTTTTAAAAAATCTTTTGCTAACAGAATTCTAAGTTCATTAGTGTTTAAAAAAAGCTTAATCTGCTAATTATTAAACTAAGAAAATTGGAATCGGCTACGATCAGCATTGGCAGGTCAGGCTTATAGAAGAAATGGGTAGGTCAGTCGCTCATCCCGCCTCATAACGGCAGCTCAGCGTTTACCTGTGATGTCACTGGAAGGCGTTGAATGAGTAACGGGCACAGAGGTGAGTACTTAGCTTGAGGTTCAAAGTGAAGTTCCCTACCTGCTGCCGTCCCCACTTGACAAGACATTAAGGAAAAATCAATGACTATCAAACAATGACTTGGTTTCGCCTGGCACGTTTCAGAGCGGCTCATTTAGATTTTAATCATGAACATTTTAAACAGCTTTCAGACCCCACCCCCAAATATAAACATTCATATACAGGTGCACAGACTTTGAATGTAGTAGTTTTAATCTTGTATTGAAAAATAAATTACAGAAAATACCTTTAAATTGCAACAGAAGACAGACTAACAATCCAAAAATGTTTTGCGTGAAGGGGTGGAATTGTGGTGCCCAAAAGGCAGGCTTTTTTTTTTTTTTTAAACAAATATAATAAAAAAAAAAACAAAAAAAAACGCAACCTGACGTACACAACCACGGAACATTCCCTGACAAACTGGTCTTCAGCCTAGCACTGATCCACTGCTCCACTACAAAGGCTACAAAACTGATCTCGTATACATGCTGTTCGATTGGACTTAAGAAATTACCATCTAAACTGTACAAAATTGCGCTTTTAGATTTTTGGATGGAATTCCAAACATAAAAAGATTGGCAGAAATGAGTACAAGTACTATATATTACAGAAAGAAATGTTTTGAACAGTTTTGATCATTTTAGGGTAGATATGTAGGTTTAGGTGGGAAAGGCAAGGCATTGTACAGTTCAGATTCTCCCTGGCTAAAACTTAACCTATCTGTGTGCGTGCACGGTGTAAATCTGCTAGCATGCAATGATTAATACTGGCACAGGGATACTACAGGATTACAGCTTGTGTAAAACCACAGTGGCTCATTCACTTCTCTGCTTCTATGTGGTAACTGTCGCTGACACCAGTGTTGCCACGGAGACTGTAGCGCGATGGGCCACTGGATGGGGCAGCCAGACTGCTGCATGTCCCTGAAATTCCACTGAACGTAACCAAAGAAAAATCAAAGAAAAATCAAAAAACTCATGATGGAACATGAGGATGGTAGGGGAGGGCCTTAAAACAGCCCATAATTCCTAAACTGCTTGAGAGGTGGGCAGGAATACTGGACTGCAAGACATCACATTCGACAGGATAAAGGAGCTGGGGTGGGACAGGTGATGACTCCCTTCCAGTACTCAGTGATTGGAAGCCAGGTGGAGCTATCTACAGTAAAAGTGTAAACTTTGGTTTGCAGTTCCTCAGTTCGTGACGAGCACTCTAAGCGCCCAATCAGGTGGCCTTTAACTTGGTGTGCTGGGTCACCTGCTCAGTCAGACTGGCCTTGATGGAGTTTGCCACAGTCTGCCTAATGTTATCCTCCATAAAGTGATCGCTCAGGGGCTTCAACACCTGTAAAGATGGATATGAGAGACGGGGGAGACAGGGAATGAGAGGCAGGCAGGACACACAGGGCCAGCTGGGAATGTAGAAATTAAACATAAACAATGCACACAAATACTAGAATGCAGAAGCAAAACGTCGGCAACTGAAAGGATGCAAAAATGCAACTAGGCAAACAAGCCACCCCCAAACGCCCCCCTTGCATAACAGGAAAAAACCTCTGAGAAATTCCAACCTGTTTTGTACCTGGGAGAGAACCAGGCACACGTTAGATTTAATAGCGGCCAGCACGGATAGTAAACGAAAGGAAAAACAAAAACTGAAAGAGTACAGATGATGCTATTTCCTCTTCTTGATATTGTTGTTTGAGGAGAGTCTCTTTCTCTGTGCTGGTACAAAAGAGTTTCCCGTGACGCGACTCCTCGCCACCTCAAATAATTTGGAAAAGACCTAAAACAGGGAATTTAGTAGGTTAGCAGGACAGCGAATATGAGGGGGGGGGTTTAGGACAAGCTGAGGTATGAAGTGTTTGCTAGCCATCCTCACCTTTCTAGGCGTCCTCTGAATAGCAGAAAAGTGTGAGAAAAGAGAAGCAGAAATTAGGGAGGGAGGAAAAGCGGGGGGGGGGGGGATGGGAATGCGGACAACTCAGGACAAGCCAGAACAAGTGAAGGGTCAAAGGTTAAGGGTCACTGACGGGACAGAGGACACCAAGACACCCAATCACACTGGGTCATCAGTAGCAATACGGGAAAAAAGCAAACCGAGGAACCCACCTGTTCCCAGAGCGTCTCTGCGACTTGGTCGATGACCGTCCCCAGCTCCCGGAACTCCCCTGAGTACTTGACGTAGCCCCACACGCAGAGGGAGATGAGCGCCACGCCCAACACCAGGTTACAGAGGGACGCTATAGTGTCCAAGCCCACGATACTAGTCACTCCCGAGATGATGTACATGGCAAACATGACCGCGAAGAGCGTGGCGGGCGTGCGCGCCGCATAGAAGATGTTCTTGCTGTCATTGTGTTTGGTGAAGTTGGCGTAGACCTCGTCCAGCTCGCTCTCCAGTTGGTCCTGGTAGCGCCGGCAGAACTCCTGGCCGCCCATCTTCTTCACCGAGCAGAACTGCTTGATGGAGAACTTCTTGAACTCCTCGTGCTTGCGCTCCAGGTCGGCGGGGGCGATGTACGGCTTGTCTCCGCCGCAGACCTAGGAAACAGTGGCTCATCAGAATGCCGTGTGTACAGGGCAACAAGGCTGTAAGACCGTAATCAAGATTCAATCATGGTGATGAGCCAACATTTGTTAGGCTTTAGATGAGGGGACATCATTGAGGCTTAGCAGATACCAAGCAACCTCACAGCACTGGGTTTGAGGTCCAGTTAAAACCTTACACCCGCATTTCAATTTTGTACTGAACTGGGTTTTCTCCCAGTGCCCATGTTGAGCGGGTCAGCTGGGTTTAAATCAAGTTCAGTCCTAGTTCTGGCACCCCAGGGTGCAAGCACATTTTCCATAGAACAAAGACCTGTTCCAACAAGTTGTGCCAGTAAAACATCTTACTTTCATTTCTGATAATGAGCAGAATAAACTACAAACTGTCTTGATTAAACCAGTTCTTCAGCAGATGAACGGAAACAATTTACAGGGCCCTTAACGCACTTGCTTTGCCAAATCGAGCATCGTGACTCATTCCCTCCACTGCTAAATCAATACAAAATTGCAAGCTGTGCAGGAGTAAGAATCTCCCGCGGAGAGACAATGAGCAACGGTATGAGTATTCTGGCGCTGAACTGACCTCCTGGCCAGGATAGCCCTATCCCCGAGCATCCCCGGATAACTTCCGGATCACAGCAAATGAAAGGTCCAGCTGTAACAGGTTTAAGGTGAAGACCAGGCACAGCCAACACCCGCAGAAGCCTCAGCCTGCCATCATACCTCCTCCATGCTTTTATTGTAGCTGTCTTTCGCCCCAGCAACAGCTGCAAGGTTATTGGCTTCAGCCGTTGCCTGGAAAAGAACGCACATCCAATATATTCAGAACTGTCACACAGCACTATGATGAACTTCATTAAACTCTGGAATGCTGAGGGCCACAAACAATGCACTACATTTCCTAGCAGTCACATTTACAACAGATGGCCCTTGGTCCATTCATAACATGCATGTGAAGCGTATTTGCTTAAAAGCATCCACGATGCAAAGACAGACGCCTTAAACCTGGTACATATGCAAACCTAGGTATCTACTGAAACCCCAGAGCATCACGCCAGGTGCGGCACCTCATACCTGCAACATGGATTTGGGATGAGGAAGCTCCTCTCCTTGATATATCTTGATGTAGGCCTGGAAGAACAAGAAGAGTGTTCCTACAGACGGTAAGGTAGGAAAACCAAAAGACATGCAACATGTAGGCTTGCACTCTTACCTTGAAATACTCAACGAGATGCCGGCAGGTCACTTTAGATGCTCCGATCTCCTTCACGACCAGATTCTTCGGGGATAGCAGAAAGGGAACAAGGTTCTCCAATTCCTTCTTAAAGTCTATATCAATATCTGGAAAAAGGGCCAAATAGATTTAAGTCTAGTTGAAACACACATTACCCTTAAATGTTTCCTTTGAGGGGAGTGGGGGTTCTGTGAAGTCATTGATGCTACAGGCTATTTAATCAGGCTGCCAAGTCAATCTCATGCTGGTTTATATATAGTACATAATTACTGCCAATTCACTGTAGCAGAAGTGCACCACAAAAAAAAAATACAGTCATAAGCTTAACTAAACATAGGCACTGGGAATTGAACTAATATCTGCAAATTAAGATGAACATTAGCAGACAGACACTTCTAAGGCTCACGCAATTACCCTTAAAGGACATTCATTAGCAGCAAATTTTAGAAACAGCAGGTGAGACGTTCTAAACGAGCCCTGGAGACCGAGCGGCCACTCAGTGACCATGGAGAAGAACACGGTTAGATGAGATCCAAGAGAATTTGACAGAATAAGCATGATGGGGGTGAGGGCTCTGCATACCAATCAGCCTGCCATCAAACTGTGGGTTGGTGGCGACCTTGAGACCTGGGTGGGGCAGCAGAAAGCAGCCGATGGTGGAGAAGCAGGAGTGAATGTGCTTCCTGACATTCTGCAGCTCCTCATGTTGGTTCTGCTTGACCTGCACCCAGAACAGCATGGGCAGCAAAAGGAACCTAATCAATACTTGCTAGCCTCGTTAGGCCCAAATCCTACAAGTCAACTTTTAGGACTTCAGTATTCATAGTTTTCCACGTGCGCTTATGATCTGCGCACAGGTGAGTGACAAATTTCATCATAATGGTTGTACACTGGATGGTGAGTGTGAAGTGCAGATTTTGGTTCTAGTGGAGTGTCGGTACCACACATTTGATGAACAGCCGTGTGAGGAGATGCCTACATTTTTCTGTGTACACATCTTTTTATACACACACACACACACACACACAAATCTGTTGGTACCCTTCCACAAAACAAAAAGCACAACTCGAACAACTTGAAAAACTGACAGTTTAATGCCATCCCTTATTGTTTATTCCATATTTAACACAAATCAGACTTTGCTTTTGATTATAAAAAAAGATATTCAACTGAATCAATAATTAAACGAAAATGGCACAGACAAAAAACAAAAAAAAAAAAACTGTAAACCTTAATTTAATAATTTTGTGGCACCACATTTCGCAGCAGTCTCTGCCAACAAGCGATCCCTGTACTTCACAATGAGACGTCTGCATTTGCCAGCAGGTAGTTTGGCCCGCTCTTCCTGAGCAAACTGCTCAAGCTGCCTCAGGTTTGAAGGGCGGCGTCTCCACACCAAGATCTTTCCATAGATGTTCAATAGGATTAAGATCTGGACTCATGGAGAACCATTATAGAACAGTCCAATGTCTTTCTCAGCCGTTCTTGAGTGCTTTTAGTTGTATGTTTTGGGTCATTATCCTGCTGGAGGACCCATGACCTGCGACTGAGGCTGAGCTTTCGGACACTGGGCAGTACGATCCGCTCCAGGATGCCTTGGTAGTCTTGAGACTTCATTGAGACTTCAATGCGCTCTGCACAGATTCAAGGTTCCCCATGACAGACGCAGCCCCAAAACAAAACCAAGCCCATCCACCACCCGATGTTTCACAGTAGGAATGGTGTTCTTTTCTTTTAAAGCTTAATTTTTCCTTCTGTAAACGTCGAGCTGATGTGACTGGCCAGAAAGCTCCAGTTTTGTCACATCAGTCCAAAGGACACTCTCCCAGGAACTTTGGGGCTTGTCAACATGCATTTCGGCAAATTCCACTCTGGCTTTTCTATATTTTTCTGTCAACAGAGTTGCCCTCCTGGTTCTTCTTCCATGGAGCCCATTACTGACGTACCTTGACCTTGGAGCTCAGCTTGAATGGTACTGGATGGTTTCCTTGGCTCTTTATCTACCATCCACAGTATCCTTCTGATCAACCTGGGGCTGCATTTCCTTTTGCGTCCACGTCCTGGGAGGTTGGCTACAGTCCCATGAACCTTATACTTTTTAATAATATTGGCAACTGTGGTCACAGGAACATGAAGCTGCTTGGAGATGGTCTTATAGCCTTTACCTTTAACATGGTTACCTATAATCTTCTTTCCGAGCTCCTCAGACAGCTCTCTCCTTTGCTTTCTCTGGTCCATGTTCAGTGTGATGCACACAATGATACCAAACACAGTAGCATGTTATTTCCCTTTAAATAGGCTGAATGGCTGATGAAAAGCTTGAAGGCACCTGTGATACTAATTAAGGTCAAACACTTAGTTTGAAACATGACTATAATGCAAGGATAAATAGTCTCTTTGAGGTATCAACAAATCTGTCCATACTATTTTTACTATCTTTGTAAAATAAACAACAAATCATTTTTCACAATTTTATTGGTTTATCACATACTAAAGGCATGCAGGTATAATACATTAGACAATTGCTTTTAATGGAATCAGTTTTCAGGAGAAATGAAACAATGAGTTATAAGGGAACCAACAAAATTTGTCCATGTCTGTGTGTGTATATAATACACACACACACACACACACACACACACACACACACACACACACACACAAATCACTAAAGGAGTACAAAGACATGTCAATGCACAAATTGCTACATAGATAAATTTATTGTCTGATATGTCCTGCACTGCAAAAACTGCACACACTGCACTTTACCGTTTTTGTGCATTCGTATACAACATTCAAGTTTACTTATTGTTCATTTTGTGATTACATTTGTTTAACTGTGACAACTAGGCTTGGGTAGTATCCAAGTTTCAATACCACCCAAACATACCACAGGATACGGTATTCAGACAGCATTTTCAAAAGCAATGATACTGCGGCCATTTGAGGTCTTACAAATAGCATTTGATCACCAATTTTATTCAAGCCTAATAACTTTGAAATTCTAGTGAAATTTAAACTCTCAGGAACACCATGAGTATCCCTCAGCAGTCCATACCGGCACACGGAAAAGCAAAGTATGAACTGAACTGGGTTTTACACTGTAAATGTCCGACACGCTGGAAAGCAGGTCTAGGCTACCAAAATATTTAAAGCCAAGACCAAGCTAAGAATGAATATTTCAGATACACAAATATTTATTCATTTGCTAAGGGATTGTGATGTATACTTAAATTCCAAGAGGTACTGAGCATAAGCAAATTAGCCATTTCAGTAGTGGGAGGTACAGTCAGTGTTTGACTTGGGTTTAACAAGATGTTCTGAGATTTAGAGTAATGCAAACATGGTTCAGTGTGCAGCCTTTTATTCCTTTTTCTTACAAAGGACGTTGCTGCCAAGAGTTTGCTATGGGAAGTTCAGCTCCAGTCAGCAGCCCCAGTAAGACACAACCCAGCGAATTGCTTACCAGCCTCCATCCGAGCTCTGCCCACAAAGAACAGCCTTACCTGGAGCCTCTTCTCCAAGAAGGAGTTGCCTCCCGCCAAGCCGTAGGGGTGCTCATAAGGGTAGCTCCAGTCTCTTATCAGGAACATCAGGGTCTGTTTGGCCAAAAGACGATTCAGTGGGCCCAAGGGAAATGTCAATTTATTCAACGTGGAATTCAACTCTTAATACGCTCACCAAGGCTGACGGTATAACCAAAACGGGTAAAAGAGACCGCCATTACCTGAAAGGGCTTTCCATCAACTTCCTCCATCGCCAAGCGCCCATATTCTGTGAAGAGCTACAGAAAATACGACCACTTATTCATGGAGATATGTGCGAACCCTGGAGCTGCTCGATCGTGGAAAAAAATCATAATCAATTATTTTTGACCAATATTGAGATCATGATTATTTACCACAGTTTACCACTCTTGATTGCAGAAACTATTTATTGAATCTTAATCATAGGTCTTATGGCTTAAACACAAAACTCTGCATTTTATACTATATGAACTACGCATATCCATCTAATGTACTTTACTTAAATCACGGTCAATACATTTCGGGACAGTTGTATTGACCATGTTAATATAAAGCGAAGCATGAGACTTTCGTAACCTCCATGCCCATTGATTATTTTAAGCAATATTCACCTGAAGGTGCTGAAGATCATCTTCTTGTATATTCTGAGACAAGTTATAAACCTGCAAGAGATCAAGTTTGATTCATGGAAGGGAAATGATAGATGCATGAAGAGTTGTGAGCTAGTAAGGCAAGTAAAACCAGCACCGAGTGGCAGGGATAAGTTAAAACGTATACATGTGAAATGCTATGGGTCTCCTCTAACAAGGACTCCAACAAGAACAGGGAGGCGTGAGCTGGGAGCGAGAGTACTACACAGCCACAACAAGCGAGCAATGGAGTGCAATGTTACCAGAAGACCCCAGTCAGAAATAACTACAGGGGCATGGTGACGTAGACAGCTCGCAGGCTAGGAGTTCCTGCTACAAACAGGTCATCTTGGCAGGGTCACACCAGGAGGATATTAACTCACCTGGACAGAGCTGGTCATGGTGCTCAATGCGAACACTGTGGCACAATCTTTGATGGTCGATTGGCTATCAAACGCCCCTTGAGTGTCTAACAGCAGAACAGCAACCTGCGAAGACACAGTTAACACCATTTGTCCAGGACTGACACACACCCTATGAGAATATGTATGGAAGACCTACTCAGCACGGGACAGACGTCACACTTTTCAGAAACCAAAAGGTATAGAGACACCTGCCTTACTCCCATCTGGTTTGTCCACCACGAACACTTCACTCCACGCCTGTATACCCGTCGTCTCCCTCTCACAGCCCCCCCTCCAGGTGAATCCAGTCAGAGGTTCCTCATTTCCACCCAGCCAGGAGCTTGATCTCTGCACAGAAAAATGGGGGGGGGGTTTAATAGTGATGATGGGAAGCAACACCTAGAGCCACCACAAGAGGGCATTACACAGTCATCTTATGCAGAACTGTTACACAGGTAAGTTATTCTATCTATCTCCAAGCCCAGTGTTTCTCAGGCCAGTCCATGATTTCGCAGGGGCTGGGAGGAAAAAAAAAAAAGTGAACTGTCTGGGGGGCCCTGAAGCCTATGTAAAGAGCACAAGTTTGAAGTGCACCCTGGCAAGGATACTAGGTCCCTGCAAGGCATGAACACAAACATGCAGAAACACCAACAGTCATATCCCTCTTAAATTTAAATTATATTAACTGAAACATCCTTGTGTATAATCATGCACTGTGCTTATATACCTGTGTAGTTTAAGCCTCACAGAAGCTCTATTTTGGGAAATCTATTCCCCGGGCAATTCAGAGATACCAATTCAAACCCGCAACCTGGAAATATGAGGCAACAGCGGTACACAGCCAGCCAGAGGCACCCAGAAGGCAAAGAATTAAACCGTTACATTTCATCGGTGTTATGGCTTGGAAAACAATTTTACATTATGCTGCAGGGGAAATTACCTTTTCAGTACAGATATCCTTGGAAACTAATTGCTACAACAAATGTTTGTCTTGATGTTACAGAAGGTAAATTATAATTTTACTCCTTGTATTAAAACGCAGTAGGCATTCTGGAAAACAATTAAATGTCCATCTGTATTCAAATAAACTTTTGAAGTACCAGTAAAACACCACGGGCATTTTATAATATAGGTTCTTTTTATCTCACCACTCAAAGAAATTAAACCCCTGTAATTAATTACAAAGTGCTCCTGAGAAGCAGTCAGGCAGAGTGTAGTGTGAACTCAGATCCCTTTATGGAAAACATGGTCCACTCTGCATCTAGCTTGTCTGGATGAGCTTCTTGGAGATGCTGGATGACTAATGCCACGCAGCTGGTGAAGAGACTGCCATCAGGCAGAGGACAAGCCGAGTGGTCCATCACAGCACACTGGCGTGGCACGTTATAGTCTCCCCCCTATTCTAATCCCAGCAGGACAGATTCTCAGCCCACTCACTCCCCTCCCAGAGGACCTAGCCACCAATCTCAGGGCTGGTCCCAGTGTTGTCGGAGGCCACCGACATGGATGCTTAGAGGTCACCAATGGCAACCAGCCATGCTTCTCACATTTCATTCGACGGAACAGCTGCTTAACTTCCTGCTTCAGTACCTGGTGGTATTTTAACCAAGAAGGACTCATGCAGAAAGTACAATGACAATGAAACTCTCCAGACACCACTTTCGAAAATGAGCCAAAGTGCTCATGACGCACCCAGAAGATACATTCGGCCACTTTATGCACGTAGACTCCACACCCTGTCAGAAACCCAGAGCTGGCGGGGGTGGCGGGTGGTTTAACGGCGATTTCACTTTGTCAGTCCGAAGCACAAAGGCGGCAGAGACACCACAGACACCCCAGCCGGAGGAGACGCGTAACCCGGGGCGAGAGCAGGACCTCCACAGACCCCTGTGACGTTCATATGTTGAGGCAGGGGAATCACAAGGTCCCCTGTGTGACAGGCTCAAGCGTAAACACCGACTGCGACATGACACAATTAAAGCCTCTCGGGGTGGGGGGAGCAAGCACAGACTGTGCTGTTGAGATCTGGGAATAAAGCTCCTTTTCATTGCACTCAGACAGAACAATTGAGCCCTGAACGTAGATAAAACGATTCATAGCGCAGTTTGTGAAATTGCTCCCCATGATTCTCAATAATACGACTATACTTAAAACAAATCCAGTGGTTTGTTTTTAATGAATAATGTTTAAGAGCGACGTAAACCGCCAAGCCCAACATTTCAACATGTTAATCTGATTGGAAAAGCCTTTGGATTGACTGGAGAATTGAAGGTCAGGATTACCTGTCCTAGGCAACTGCCATCTAAATGGTTACCAGCGACAGTAACCCAACACGATAGAAGACCTGACCCACTAAACAGTTTCCTGACAACAGTTTGTTCCTTAAGAACAAACCAAAACCACAAAAAAAGCCAAGAAGCTGATAAATACATTGATGGTTCTGGCATGACAAACTTAAAGAACTGAAAGCTACTAACTGCAAAAAAAATTAATGACACTGAACGTTATCTGCAAGCCACCAGTATCCTCCATGCAGGTAGCAAACATTCAAGGAAACCAGGAACCAGTTACACAACGTTTAACATTTCCCTAAAGATCCGATCTTAACAGGTCAGTTACCAAAACTAAACATGGATGGTTATATTTAACCCACTTCAACAAAACAGGCGCATAACCCTCAAATGTCTCCCACTCACACTTATAAAACGCCCAATGCCTGCAGATTCAGAGCCGGGGACGGACCTGGGTAGCGGGCTGACCAAGGCATGCAGCACTAGCAGCCCGTCATGATAATATTGATCATGTCTTCGGGGGGGACGATCTATATCGGGAACTAATTCAACCGAATAACTAGGATGTTACACTGTTAGAGTATCACAGAACCCCAGGAGCAAACAGAAGCGTCACTCATCCAGGCAGGAATCCATTCTCTTATCCAATTGGGGTCACTGTGACCCAGATAATGCCGCAGGAAAGAGCACAGGGCAGGGAACAGCCTGCCGGGCCAACAGGGCTCCCATTCTAATGGTAATTCAGCACCCATTCATATCAGCAGCACAAGCTGGGGAAGGACGCTGGGACAAGCAAAGACCGGAGAACAGCATTCAAAGTCCTGCAGCAGTTTGGTGCAGAAACCTGAGCTCGGAAGGCGTCTCAGGGCACTGAAGCCTCACCTGGTTATACATGAAGCGCAGCATGAAGTCCAGAAGGAAGGACTTGCCCTTGCGGAAGGCCCCGGCCACAGACACCACCACCACGTCCAGGTCCCGCACATGCTTCTGCATGAGGATGCGCTCCAGGGCGGCCTCGTCCAGCTCGAAGCGGTGCTCGTCCTCGTCCGTCACCACGATCTGGACTGGTCCGATCGCGTCTTCCACGGGCTCCTGCTTGCAGATAGGGGGTGCCGCTGCCCCCTCCCCAGCACCCCATGGGAGTATGTCTTCCACACCATGCTCATCTGAAACACAGCAGACCCCACAAAGCAGTCAGCGGGCCCAGCGTACCCATCGCTCTGTATACTCCCAAGGTGAACAGAACCAGTATCAGCTACAGGATTCGCCAGCGCTCAGTCTGGCACAGTCGTAGCTTACTCAACTTTGAGCAGAATTGTTATGGAGGAGCCACAAACAGGCTGAATGGGAAGCTGGTCTTTGAACCATACACAGGACTAGGAACCCACAGGACCAAACAGACCACCACTAGCCTGAGAACACACCTCAAACTGAGACCAGAGAGGATATTGAAGGGTGTGATAGGTGACACTTATGTTGTCTTTCTGCTCACAGAAACACTGACCAACCAGCTGCTACTGCTGGATATACCAGTGTTTCCCAATCCGGTCCTTGGGGACCCACAGACAGCCCACGTTTTTTGCTGATAGGGTAGGGTGATAGGGTATAAGATAACCGTCCTGAAATGTCCCGAGATGATACGAGGGATTAATGCAAATCTAACACGAGCCGTTTAAATACCGACCTTTTAAGCGCTGGTGTATCTCAATTATAGTCATGTCTGCTACACTTTAACGAGCCAGTAATAACAGGCTGATCACCCTCAGCCAATGGCACAGGGAATACCATTAATTATTACACAGTACATCAGCTAAGTTTCTTTTGTACAAATTTGATGTGGGTCTCGTCAATACACACTATTCATGCAAATCAATGAAAAACACCAATCAGGCTAGCAATTAGCATTCTACGTTTACATATTCAGCAGACTTTTGTCCAAAGCGATATACAAGCAAGGCAAGTAGCACATCGCAAACATTCATGCCGTCAGGGAGTTGACTAGGCATAAGGGCGACCAGGCTGAGCTTCCAAAAAAATGCCCATGTACAAGTGTAAGCGGTATTGGAGCGGGAGCTACACAACAAACACACAATAACTCTTAAAAGTATGGACCTAAAAATAAATAACTGATGCTTCATTGATCCCCGTGGGGAAATTTTCTTTACACCCACCCTAATTTGCTCTCTGTAGGTGAGAGCAAGCTGCCCTCGAAGGGCTGCCACCTGTTGCAGTGCCCAGGGAGCTGGGGTTAAGCACCTTGCTCAAGGACCTGCAGAAGGGTTTGAACCGGCAACCTTCTGATCAGACACAGAGGCTTAGCCCACTGAGCCACGCGCTGCCTGTGTAAGACCATACAAGAGCCAGGAAATGCAACATAACGAAGAGCAATCAGGTGGAAACTGATGCAAGCGCCGATAGGGAGCCAATGCACATCACAGAACTCACTCATTTCAGGGCAAGCAAGGGATTTACCGGAAAGGGGTGCATGTGTGCACTTCCGGTGGATATGGTGATACTCCACTGCATTTTAATAGACCAGTGGTTAATGCTCACTTTAAAGCACTATTTAGATTTCATATTCCCCCCAGTGTCGTTAGCTTCCATTGAAGGAGAAATGAAGCATCGCCCCTTTAACAAAACCGGCAGCGCTTCAGTTTAAATTTCAGGTCAAAATGTCACATCTATAAAGAACTAGGGGAACCCTGATCTCACCGTTATGTGATCTACGTCTGCCGATAAATGTGCATTTTTAACTGTGGAACAAAGCAGAAAATCCTTCCAGGGCCCTTAAAGGACAATTTGACAGAATCCGTCAGTGACAAGATTCCAAAATCTTTGTTCGGACTTGAAGTTTGAAAACCCGAGAGATATGGCCACTTCGGGAAATGTCCCCTATCTTCGGGCCAGCAGCCCAAGACTGCCAGGCGGTGAATGGCGTGAGAGTGACAGGCAGGGTAAGGCATTGAAACACACAAGATGGCAGATATTCCAACTGGGAATCCCTCCCATAAGAAAAGTGCCCCAACAGCAGGGTAACTACCCACCCCCCAACCAGCAATGAGGGGCATCAGATTACAGCAAGACGAAGGCCGCGCACTCGCTGCAAGATGTTCGGGGCCACGACGCAAAAATAACCTTCTCCGTTTCAGTTGGCGGCGCTACAAGGGTCACAGATGCATGCAGACCCAAGAATGCAGATCCTGACCGAAGCAAAATCACGAAGGCTCGTCCGAATTAAAAAAGGAACATTAGCAGTCAATTTATCAAACTGGGGGAACTGAGACATTAGGAAAAAGTATTGAATGCACTAACTGCTGACTTGAAATAATGGAGACGTTAACACTAGTGGTGCACTGATGTGGAAATTTTTGCCAATACCAATAACCAGCTCACCTCGGGACTGGAAAAATCTGTAGTGAAACTGATGTCCGACGTTTGCCTCCTAAAATACCGTGAATGTGTGTTGCAAGTACGTCACATAATCCAAGAAGTGAGACGCCAACGATTTGGGCGACTGAAGGTTTTAAGGGGTGAATGAGCTGAGGAAACCCCCTCCCTCTCCACTACAGAAACAGCTGATCATCCAGCGCAATCTCAATTTTTTGAGATTTTCTTTAGCTCTGGAGCTGCTAACTTTGAATATTAACTCAAGTTTAAATATCTGCCGGCAATACAGACCAAGACTGACACGTCAGACCAGTGCCAATGCCTTGATTTAGCAAATCGGCCAATACTATCGTGTTAACTGGAAATGCATGACATGATATATAGGTTAAGATTCTTTAGATGCCAATCAAGTCTTCTATGAGTCTACTGCTGTGTGTATTCTCTTTCCTGAAGCTATAAAGAATGGATTCATAACTACAGTTAAGCACCTAGGCCGAGTCGTCAGAATTTATATGGGGAAGGGAATGAACGTGTCATTGAGCCACACGCTTTGCCAGGAGGACGCCCTGGGGGCGCAGAGGCCACCTGAGACCATTCTGTAAGCAGAGCCGCTAGGCCTAATAAGACATGTGGATGGCAATGTCCTTAAACCATCTTGGCGTCACAGTGCCATCAAATGAGCCACCCAACAACATTCTTATCCTCGGATAGGTCTGAGGCGCGACTCTCGTAATTCCTCAACACCTTTAAAATGCCCTTTAAAACCCTTCACTAGAGCTGTCCCCAAATGACGGAATTCAAAGAACCGAACCACAGCTCCACAAACCATCTTTATTTTAGATTTTTCCCCAATTTCAGCCCCATCAAGGGAAAAAAAAAATAAAAAATCGAGGCACTTAAACAGGAACACAAGACAGGCCCTGTTTGTGTTACTCACCCACATACATTACGGCGGCTTTAGTTTCAAGAGGCTGTTAATGGTAACACTTGTGAAGTTGTCCTTGAGTAAACAAACTTCACACTGCAAGTTAACCTGCAGCAGCACAGAAATATTCAACATGCAAAACTAAAGATTCACCAGTCAGACGGACAAGAGTACGACTAAAAGAAAGCTTTGATTCAACTGCAGTCCTAATGCATAATCTAATAATTTGGCCAGTTTTACATCTTATCCATCTGCTGTTGCAATACGACGTAAATGAATTACACATGTTGCACTGGATTACCACGTTAATCTCCTTATCTACTACTTGGCTGACACTGACAATCCAGGGGGGGGGGGGGGGTTCCTACCTTAAGATGATGCTCAATAAAGGTACATGTCTGCACTGACACACAGCAGTACCACAGCGGTAATCGATCACAGGCAACTACGCCACTTAGAGCAGTTCAGAAGGTACCATAAAGCCCACCAGTATCTGAACACTGCTAAGAGGGCCACAAGTGAGGAGCTTCATGAGTACAACTTAAATAACTTGGAGAAAACCCTGTCACAGCTTTATTGGTCCTGCGCTAGCAGCTAATTCAGAGTTTCAACCAAAAGCCCAGCCACTGAATATATTGATTACACACCCTGGGGTAAGTCTTAAAGATTACAGGCTTACTTAAGTGCTGGTAAGAGTATGATACTATCCCCCTCAGTAGGGGGGCTCTACAATTATTGGGGGCATCCTGAAAGGCTATTAATTTTCGCCAATCAATTTTTCCCCAAGTTAGTATACAGCCAAAGTGTAGATGCAGCAAAACAAAATCACAAGTTAATGTTCCAGCAAACGCTGGAATATGGCTCGTCCCTGGCTCTGCTGCTGGTCTAATACAGACAACACTCTTTCCTACTCAATCTGGATCTGTAGCCATGTCTTAAAAGTTTAAACTAAAGGCTTGAGGGCTGCAGTGAGTTTAGACTTGTAGCATCGCCAGGAAATCTGCACAACCCACGAAGTTCACTAGCCGGACATCTCAGCCGGACCAGATATCATCATCTCCGTACTGCATAAGATGCAGCAAATCCAGCACGAAGGCAGACGGCACTTCAGTCACAAGCCTCTCTCTGTCCAAATGTTGCCATTCCAAACCACAAAACAAGCATGATTACCTCAGCTTTAAATTGGCAAACACAAATAAATCAAGGACTCGTAACTAAACAGAATCTTGTTGCTCCTGTCTAATGCAATAAACATTATGAGGCTCCACACAATTATAACTACCAAGAATGAGCGAAAAAAAAAAAAAAAAGGTGGAGCATAAAGCAGAACGCGACAGTCCGGTTTGTTTCGCTTCCCTACACCAGCATACCAGCAACAAATGCCAAGCTGGGGGGGCAGACCAAAATTGAGTCCGTTTGCCAGAAACACGGTGATGCAGCATAAGGTGCCCAGGGGTGGGCGCGTTCACATAACCTCCAACGGCAGCCAGAGAAGACCTTTCTTAGGGGTCTGACGGCTTCCCCCCCTCACAGGACAAATATAAACCCCCGACTCAAACCAAGTATATAACTGAAATTACTTTTCATAACCTCTCCCACAAAGAAACTTGCACAAATTATTACATAACTCAGACATGCTGAAAGCTTCTCATTACGGAAATGTATTCTTGTTCAATCTAGGGCAGTGACTGACATGTACGGGATAGCTTTAGAGACGTTTAGATATTTCTAGATAGAAAATACTTCTAAATACTCTAGAACAGGGGTCTCCAACTCCGGTTCTGGGGAGCTACTGTCCAGTAGGTTCTCTGTACTACTTGCCCTCTACTGAGCCACACCCCTTCCTGGTATTTACCTGAGAACAGCTGTGGCTCATCAGAAGCCAGGTAGAATAGAAAACCTACTGGATAGTAGCTCTTCGGGACTGGAGCTGGAGGCCCCTGCTCTAGAACACTGGGTAAGCATATACGGAACAGTCCTTATGTGCTTTAAAACTTAGGTCGGGGTTAATTAGTCAAAATTATAAATCTGAACCTACTGCCATGGCAAATGAAGTCCCCCAAAGATTGGACCTCTTATTCAACCTTTGTATACCTCCACTCGGTCAAATTCTTCAGGACAGCAAGGTCGCTCTTCATAGCTAACGATAACGGATGAATTTTGCTCTTGCGTCAAATAACTATGGTCCAGCTGAAATGCAGTCTTTGCCTTGAAAATACACACAACTGACAAAAACAGAATTTCCTTCAATTAAAGACAAGACAGAAATAATACTTTCGGGTTGTGAGGAGGAAAGACTACAACTATGCATACCTGCATAGTTGTACCAAAAGAGACTGAACACCACTGAACACCACTCCAATTCCCAAGTCCTTCCACTGGCTGCCAGTTAATCAGAGAATTGACTTTAAAATATCACTTACTGTTTGCAAGTCATTAAAGGGTTTAGGACCAAGATATCGGTCATATGCTTGAGGAATACAAGGCGTGATATCGGTCGGCGCTATAAGGGGAGCCGTGCCAAGAGCTGAAACTAAACATGGTGCAAAGGTGAGTCAGTTACCACACAGATCACTGCTGGACCCAGCTTCCACTGAAGATCTGAAAAGCCCCGACAATAACACATACAAATGAGCTTCAATAAGTTAATATAATCTGCGTTTTAAAGATTTTGGACACTGTACTTTTCTTCCTGTATTATTTTATACGCTTATACTTGAATTTTATGATTTACTTTCAGCGTATGTCTTATTTCTGTAAAGCACTTCTGTGTTATGCAAAGTGTCATAAAAAAGCAACCCATAGCATGGCGTGAGGTGGACCAGCAGTGCACACCGTCCTCAGTAAAAAGCCTTCTGGTTCAGGTACGAGGGACTCCCATGACCCACAAGCTAAGGTGCCCCTTTCAGATACAGCAAACACACAGAAATCAGAGAGAGGGGGTAACAAGCATTGATAACATGACATTTTATATGCATTCTCTACAAGTGTTTAATAGACAGGCTATTGAAGTCGCTTTGCAGACCAACCTCCACAACAACCAGGAGGGAAGTGACAGTTTCCCCACAATATTTCAACAATTTTACACTTTACAGCCCATTCAGACATTGAGCGGTACCGCTGCTCCCAGGACAGTCCATCAATAAGTATTACTGTCACTATGTCATTAAGGACAGGAATGCAAGGCCAGCAAGGACTGCTCCCCGCAAACTTAAACGGCACCACATTCCCCATGGTTTCTGTATATCGACACAGAAACCAGGAAATCGGCAGATTACTTAGAAAAAACCTCTGTCACACACACACACACACACACACACACACACACACACCACGACCGTGACTTTCATGACATTTTAAGGATGACCGACTACACTATGTAAATGATTTACATTTTACTTTGCAGATACAGAGGATTTAATTGCTGCTGTCATTTAAGATTCATATAAAATGTTTCGGCTTTGGCAGGGGTCAGCGAAGCACAAAGAAGCATGGAAACACGACCCAGACAACAGTTCCAAAGCAAATGGAAACTTCATTACAAAAACCGTGCCTAAAATCCATGAGTAATTTTTTGAATCTGCTGACAATCGATGCCAGTGTCATTAAAACGGGTTTTCAATCCCTCCAAATAAAACACGCACCTGTATGTGTGATAGATGGGGCGCTCTACACAAATTGTTCGACTTAACCCGATATCAACATTTAGTGTAACCAGATACAGTTCATCAGACACAGCTATGGGGTTTGTAGAGCTACCGTTAATTATTATGGGTTAGGCGAGCAGAGGCAAGCGCTGCCCTGACCGGAGAGACCAGTTCAGTCAGCGGTTAGCGATCACTGGCGGTCATGGTTTAACCAACTGCGACTAAGCAGATCCCAGCAATTTGGGCGGGCCGGCTACGGAACCGCGACTCCCGGACCCAGTCCCGATCACATGACCGATCCGAAACGGGCACGTTCGCCTAGGAAGCGGAGATCGAGTGAGCAGTCGGCGGCACCGGGCATATACCGCCGCTGAGGCGGTGAAGCGGCACAGACGCCAGCCCGTCTGACGCCGCCGACAGGATCAGGCAGGGCCGTCTGACGCAGCCCGGAGATCTGCAGGCACCTTCGCGCAAGCAAAGGCCGAGGGGACGGATGTTTTGCCTGGAAGGTGTCCTGGCGGGCCACAGAGGCAGGAACGGGTAGCGGGACAGGAAAATAAGAGAGACTGTCCGACACAGAGGGCCAGGTGGGTCGGTACACAGCAGGGGGACGCGCCTCCATCGTCCGATCGGCGCCGCTCCCCCAGCATCGGCCCGCTCCCGTAAATTGCCACCGGAATAGCCTACCTTGGCCGAAGACAGGTCTCCTGCAGTTGCGCTCTGAATGAGTCCGATTCCTCAAACCGCTCTTATCCGCCATCTTGTTCTGTTTAAAATAATCAAACTCGCCTGACGTCAGGAGAGCCCCGCGCACCCACGTGCCTTTATCAGCGCAGGTGGCGCCTCGGAAGTCCGCGGGGTCCTAAAGGCGCCCAAGTTCACCTCCGGCTCACGCCAGCCAAATGTCGCACCGAGGTGATCTTCTGCCTTCCAGACGGGCACCTGTTTCGCCTGTCCATGATTTCGAAACGCTGCGACATGGGAGTCACAGTTATCTTTACAAAACTACTTTCCGTTTCCCGCTCTTTATTCATAAAGGTAATCTCAGTTAATATGGCTAATATATAGTTGTTCATCCATCCATTATCTGTACCCCCTTGTCCTATGCAGGGTCGCAGGGATCCGGAGCCCGAAAGGCACGGACGCAAGTCAGGGAATAACCAATGACGAGTATAGACAATGGGTGGATGGACGGGCCGCCAGCCCTTAATATATGGATTATGTTCGGTATATTTGTCTTTACAGCTGTAGCTAGAGAATTGGGCGTTATTCATTTTACAGCAAAACACCGGCAGCTTTGATTTATTAATTAACAGCATCCGCACTGGTATACCAAAAGTCGGGCTATATTCCGCCATAAACATAAACAGGTTATAAATAAACATAAGACGTTGTATCAGTGGCGGGAGTGGTGGCCCCTCCGCCCCAAGGCTCATCACGGGATCACGGATGGGGGCCACTGGAAAATGTACCAGCCAGTGCCCCAATTTACCGAGTCCCGCCCCCACAAATGTTACTGGGCTCAGCCCCCCTTCCCCCCCCCGTGAGACCACTCCTCCGATCCTGTTTATTTGTCTCTGTGTAGAAATCCTCTGATTTTCTCTGGACAACATCTGATGCTGCCATATGACTTACAACCGTTGTATTAGTAAATGGAGGAAGACATACGGCTTAGAAATAGCGCTTCAGATAAAATTGTCCGGAGAATAGCAGCAATATTGGATTATTCTCTTGTGCATTTACTGTTTCTTGTAAAACTGGTCTTCATTGTAGGGATTCTGTCATCATTTTCCTCCTTTTACATGGAGCCGTTGTTCTGTTGGAATGGAAACAGGCACGTAGTAGAATCATGGAATTGAACACCCCCCCCCCCCCCCCCCGGCCGGCGGCCCCCCAAAAACACCACAAAGAAACCCCCCCCCCCAAACGGCCGCGAACCACCG
>JAODLD010000047.1:17396488-17420905 GCA_026781065.1 Mormyrops boulengeri
GGAGACCCGCCCATGAATCACATGTGATTCCCCTGCGCTGGTGTCCAAAGTGATCCCCTTCGCTTTCATCCCTTCCCGACAAGGCCTTCTTCCTGACACTTGTAGTTGCATGTTTAGAGATAACACTGCCGCGTTGTTCCACGTTATTGAAGCTCACCATGCTGTGATGGAGCTACATGAGTGGGCTTATTGTACAGCCCGGTCACAGCATGGGGGCTCTGCAAAGGTTGTGTAAGAGGCAAAGCACCTCCTGCATTGATGTTGCCTCCAGAAAAAGCCCAGTAAGTAAACTGCACAGACGGTATAGTAACTGGCTTGGGTTGCTGTGCCTGTGATATAAAGACCACCGATTTAAATCCCAGGGTCCGCAGACTGATTTCACTGCTGGGATCCTCAGCAAGGCCCTTAACCGCAAATGCTCCAGGGATCTATATCAAATAATATATGTCACTTTGGATAAAAAACTTTGTCAAATAAAACATAAATGTATTAGAAGCCGTATATGGGGTATGGCTACGCAGCTCTCCAGGAAGTACAGAATTACATTCGGTAGGGTTTCTCAAAGTGCTACTCAGATACAGCGGTTTAACCTTCTAGCAAAATCCATTTCTCCAGTTTCCAGCTACCTTCCAGTAACTAAGCAATTATATACACATTCAATGTGTAATTATTCTGACATTCTTAGCAACTGTGCTCACACCAGTGTATTCTTAATGAGGACATGAAGTGGCCTGTCGTTACAAAGTGACATTTACAGGTTGTGGACAATGTAAGACAATCAACAAGTCTGTGCTTGTGATTAAGCAATGAGACGCACATTGATTGGTATATATATATGCAGAGTCATGGAAAACATTAAGAGACCACTGCACAGTGTTTTGTTTCACTCATTTCTCTATTTTTGTCTGCACAAGGCGGCACAGTGATGCAGATGATTCCATGTGTGTGGAGTTTGCATGCTCTCCTCAGGTCATTGTCAAAAACATGCGGAGTTGCCAAGCTGTCCATGGGTGTGTTTCCATAAGTGACTGGTGTGTGAGTGTGTCCTGCGATGGGTTGGTCCCCCATCCTGGGCTGTTCCCTGACTTGCACCCGTAGCCTCCGGGATCGGCTCCGGACCCCCGCTACTCTGAATAGGAAAAACGGTTTCATAAAATGGATGGATGGATATGTATGCATCTGTAAATAATATATTTT
The DNA here is from genome assembly GCA_026781065.1 of Mormyrops boulengeri. Classification (NCBI taxonomy): domain Eukaryota; kingdom Metazoa; phylum Chordata; class Actinopteri; order Osteoglossiformes; family Mormyridae; genus Mormyrops; species Mormyrops boulengeri. The sequence continues at coordinate 17,397,686 of JAODLD010000047.1, forward strand.
ATTTTGCAAACTGCAGCCTGATTCTTCCCTGTTTCTCATTAATGAAGCAATCTTCCTTGCCTTATGGGACCTCAGTCCTGCTTCTAGGAGCCTGATATAAACTGTCCTAGCAGTGCACTTCACACCTACACTTATTGTTCCCCATTCCTTTAGAAGGTCACTTGATGTCATCCTTCGATTCAAGAGAAACTAGTCAGATAAGTTAACAGTCACCTCTAGCATTAGACAGTCGCTTACGCCCTTTACCTGGTTGGCTTCAGGTCATTCTAAGTGTCTCCAGTTCTCCCTTATTCTTGTGTCCTGCTGTCTTAGAAATTTTGAACCTGGAAGCAACCTGCTGCTCAGTGTAGCCTTCTGCCAGCAGAACCATGATTAAACCAGGATTTAAAAATGCAGATTAATTTTAAAATATAGAATAGTCTCTTATTTTTCCTGTGGCTGTATATACATTGCTGACAGATAGTCTTGGTACGCTTACTTAATTCAGCAAAAATCTTGTAAATTTATTGGTTTCATAAGAAAAATCCATCGACAAACAATGTTTAATATATCTTGACTGACTCATTCAGTTTTGTTCTTGCCATCTTGCTATTAATTGCAATTGTAGTTAATGGCTCCCAAAAGCACACTAAACACAAATGTTTGGAATTTTATATAAAAATGCATTGCTAATTAAAAAGCACTCAATTAGAACGTTGTCAATGAATGTGTTAACTCAGAAGAGCTTTTAGAACTTTAATTTGGGTTTCAGTTTATTACTACTTGAAATGAATGTTTTACTTAACACTATTGGTTGTTTTTTATTTATATATATATAGTAAACAAATGAGTAATGTTTTATGTTATAAAACCACTAAATTTATTATGTTTCTTACTGAATTAAGCAAGCCTGCCAAGGTTTTCTGTGATGCATACATCTTGTGGCTTTTTAGAGCGGCACTGATTGGCTTAGATACAACCTCTGTGCTAGATTCCTTCTCTGTCACCAATTGCTTGTAACAAAGGAAAAAACATTCTTATAAGATAGAGCAGTACTGTGTACGTCCATTTCCTTTACTGTAAGGACTCTGTTGCCACAGAAACAGCTCCATTCAGTTTGAAATCCATATTGTCCAGTTATGAATGAGGGCAATAAGCCATCTGTTCAACTTCTACAGCATATCCAGTACAGGGTTGCAGTGAGCGAGCTTGCATTCACAGATTTTTATAAACCTGAGGTTATCCTTGTAAAAAGAAATTTGGTCCCTACAATATAATTATTACACACACACACACACACACACACACACACACACATACACACACACACACACACGTGCGCACACACACATACATATGTTGGTGTATCTATCTAAATGGGGACCATCCATTCATTTCTATGGGAAAAACCCTAATCCCAATCAGGACACCCTTAACCCCCACCCAGCCCTAACCTTAACCATAAGTAACCAACCCAAATACAAGACTTCTGGCATTTCTACTTTGTTGATTGCATCCACAGATTTTTTTATAAAACTGAGGTAATGCAAATGGGGACCTCAAAAGACGTCTCCAAAAGTAGGGAAATTTCAGGTTTTACTACACTTTGGGGACGATTTGGTTCTCAAATGTGGTCTATCCACACACACACACACACACACACACACACACACAAAAACAAAGGGCAGTAAACAGACCTGCTGGCCCTGCAGCTGCACCCCCCCGCGACCGTGTAGCATAAGCGATATCACAACATGTCTGACTTGTGATTCGGTTTTACTGCTTCTGATCTACAGCTTAGACCAGTCTGGTAACAGGTCTAAACTACAGTGACTAGGTAATTCATGTCAGGGAGGACACTTTGAGCTAGGACAGGATCTGTGAACTACCCTCTCAGTCAAATGGACCTGGATTTCACTTAAGCACTGAGATCTTGCTGTGTGCTGATTGGTCAGTCTCCTATAATCATGCACTACTATTGAGGTGAAACAGCTGGATGAGTCTTTCAATCAAGGAAACAAACCAGTCAAAGCACAAGAAGGGCTGACTCTTTAGCTAGGCACAGGAGCCTTTCAGTTCTAAAGCAGTATGTAAAACTTGAATTGTCCTTCCTGGCACAGGTTAGGTGGTAACCATAGTCTAAACTGTAGTACCAACTCAAAGAATCCAGTGTCCTGCCAGCAGTAGCTGGTGTCACGTTCATGAACCTTTTCCTCTTCCCCAGATCCTCTTTCTCCTTCATTTATGGCCTAACAGGGGCTGTTAGGAAACATCTTCTTGGCCCGAACGGAAGCCTGCCGCATGCTCCTCAGCTGATGGCCGGCAGGTCTTACCTTACACTCTCATTGCAAATAAATCACAGCTTGGAGGGTCTAGGTCTTTCAACAAGGGTGTGTTTAGTGTGGGTTTAGGAGAGGTCATCGAAAATGCCAAGGTCGGTGCTTTAACTCAATGTCATATGAGAGTCTTGCTTTTTGAAGGTGAGAAATTGGATGTTTTGAGGAATCGGGTTTGGGGCAAGCTCCTCCATCGATCTGCAGTCAGGTACTAATTGTTAATGACGTTAGGTGGGAATATCTTTGATATGGCATAGAGTCAATGGAATTGCAGGAGAGTAGCCAGAGGTAATGAGAGATGGAAAGGCTGCTGGATGATGCCATGTTCTGTCTCATCTTACTACCTCATCCTCCAAACCCCCACGCCCCCAAGATCTGCTCATTGTAAAATAAAATGATCCTTTATTTGCACAAGTACAAGAACAGGTACATAAAAAATATATATATATATTTGTTCTCTTTTGAGACATACACACATATACAAGTGACAGATCAAAGCTTGGGGTTTCAGTGCAGGGTCAGCCATTTATCCAACACCCCCGGAACATTCTTTGAGGTTAAAGGCATTTTTCAAGGGCGCAACAGTGATGCAAATGCTTTGCCAGCCACGGGATTTGAACCAGAAACCTCCTGATCACAGAAGCCTAACCCGCAGAGGAGGGAATCTAGTTATTACACAAGCTTTTGGGGATGAACTTATGAGGATTATTGTGCTAAATGTGTGGAGGGGAAAATGCGAGGCATACAGATGCTTTGTGTGCAGAACATGGCTTTTATTTTGAAGGCGAATGTTGCATGTCGGCAGGCCTGAAGCAACCCCATATGGCAACATCTGCACTCTGCTCTGATTTTGTAAACCAACAGTGTGAAGCTTTACAGAGAAGGAGGCATTGGAGAACGACAGAAATAAGACTGACATCACATTACAATGGCTGTCCGCTGCTGACCGGGATCTCGTCTCTGTCAGTGACTGTTACACTGTGTGAAAGCCAGGCTGGACGTGATGTGTCGTGCAAGTCTTAGGCCCTGTCCACACCTGGTATTAACATGCCTCCTGGGTGATCAGATCCCAAGTGGACAGCACTACCTTGCATTAACATGCGTCTCCGCATGCGTCTCAACTGACTGCATTTAAGCGGATTTCACTTTTCTTTTATCTAATAAGCACGTGAATCATTTCTATATGCAGAATCAGTCAAACATCAAGAGAAGAAGAAGAAGAAGGAATAAAAAGGTATTGGCGCATTCCAGAGTAAACAAACAGCCTAAAAGAAAATTAGCTTTAAAATGATCTATATTTTAATGATCATATCCATCAAAGTGTGTTAGCTTAAGTATCGCAAAAACCTCTCCTAATGTCACCCCAGTATTTGCAGTAACCATCCAGTACAGCCAAATATTGTTTGACTCAATCACTAGTCCATCTTGTTTGGCTAATCAATACCTCAATTTATTCAACCATTTAAGTGTATTAATTAAGTGACCGGCTGGGGATACATGGATTGGCAGGGCTCTGAGCAGAGGTTTGGGAACTGAAGCGGCGTTCTTCTAACCATCCAACTACAGTAGGTATGAGTAACATCTTGGAGAACAGAAGCTATTGTTGTTTTTTTATTGTTTTACTGCTTACATACATTATAATGTCAAATAGTATATTCATGAGCAAAAATTAACTTATTACCCAGACAAACAACTTTATATTCTTTCTTTGGCTGTGTAAGACTTCTGTAGCTCCTGTCCATGTAACAGAGGCGGGTAAATTGCTGATTAAGCATGTGACATCGGTGCTGATTTCCCTTCACGGGGGCGTTTATGGTTCCTGGATTATTGCTGATAGCCACAGCCATTCGTTCCTCACCCTCTATGTTCATGCGCACCATGCCTGCAGAACGCGGCACGGCGTACAGACAGGCCGGACCGAAATCTGGGTCTATCCTGTACGTCAGGCAGGGCTGGTGTGACGGCTCAGTGCGCGCCCATGCGCTGGCCTCTGTGATGCACATTTTCTCCACGTACTTGTGCACCTTCCCTCTCAGTGCTCCAGTTTTCCCCCATTACCAGACACGTGATGTGGCCTCTCCATTTCCATTGGTTTGGGACCGGCATCCCATGCATGGAAACTGGATAGAAACAGGTAGGGGTGTACATAACCTGACAAAAGGTCACATTAGGCCCTCCGTCTAATTTCATGTATAAGCTTATGCAATCAAAGGTCCCTGTGCCCCTGGGTAGGCCCCCTGAAAAGTGCCACCCCCCAGATCTGCCAGGGTATCCATGCCCCTGCTGTGGCCCTGGATACAGGAGCGGAACTTAAGAACTTTTGCTTCCTTTTCTAGCCAGCGGGCTAGTCTTCAGCTTTTTGTTCTCACTTACTTGCCTCTGGCAAGTGGACGAGCTTAATTTCAAGCCCTGGATAGATAAAGAATATTTTACATACACATATTTTACAATTGTATATAAATCACAATTTTATATACACACATATCTACACTGAATTAGAGTAAGTGCTAAGAGAATGCCAGACAGAGGATCACATCCCATAATATTTGACTTGAAGTCCTGTAGCGAACAGAATTTGCATTTCCTGCTGCCCCGTACCCTGATGCAGGAGCCATTGTGAACGGCTCTGCTCTGCTCTCTCCAATCTTGTCTTGCATCATGGGTGGCAGCAGCGTCTACCTACCTGTTAGCTCCTTCAAAATAAAAGCCTGCGTCCGCCCCTGCCCATCTCACACCCTGTCACGTTACAGCCTCTTTCTAAGTGACAGGGCCGGTCATGTGGTGTCTTAGAGAGATGCAGTGGCAAAAGCCTTCAGGGAGCCTTGGATGATCCTTACTGATTTTCTCTATTTACACAGATCTGGTGACATCAAAGTAGGATTTTAACTAAACGAGGAGGCACGAGAGCGACTGTAACACACATAAGTGTACAGTGAAACGCCCTGTGATCCCCCCCCCCCGCAATGATCTGGCCAGCCCCTAAAAATAAGAGGGAAAGTGGCACAGGTTGGGGGAGTCCCAGAGTCTCCGGGTACATCTGCAGCACAACACTTCTAATTATAACCCCCTCAGCAGCAGCAATGCTGACAAGGTCACCGTGGGGGGGGCGGGGGGAATCGCAGCCGAGGCCCTAACTGGTGAGAAGCGCCACCCACAGGCCGGCTCCCGCAGCTGCGTCTACAGGTTTGTGCTGCTCCTCTGGCCATGGAAGCTGTTCTGTTTATGATTTTCCATCTGCTCCAGTCGCGTCACTCAGGATGATGAAAAGCAGTCCCACCTCCCATCAGCAGACAAGCGACACGCCACCTCCGGTCAGCATTTCCTGATGGCCACAGGGAGGGGGCGCTGTGTGAAAACCTGGGGGCTGGTGACTGGGGTCTAATATGCTATGTCATAGTTTAACACAGTACGTAAGTAAGGTAACCCCGCTGTGACATCAGTCTGCTTCCCAGGGGATTAGTGGGGCACTTTGGGCTCCCCGGGGAACCCACCAGGCAGGGCTTGTCTCATCACCTGCCGCTTAAAGGCCATACGCCCACATAACTGCACTGTGCCCGGGTACGAGGAGCCCCATGGAGTCAGCAAGGACCCAGTGCCCCGTCACTGGCTGAAAAGGAGCTGCACTTAAACAGTTGGAGATATTTAATTACTACAAGGTTTTTGTGAGCTAAGTGAGTGATGTATCATAGCACTGGTGAACCGTTCTCAAGGATATGAAACAAATACTCATGTTGAATAACAATACACTACACTGAAAAAGGCTGGAGCAAGCACTAAAACATAATTCAAAATATTTATATTATTAACTACTGTATAAAAAGAAAAGATATTTCAAAAACCATACTAGAATTTCAAACACATCTCAGAACATCAATGGAAACCAAACAGGCAAATACCGTGGATGACATTCCTGAGACCGGGGACGAGGGACATACAGGTGAATGACGCGTAGGGTTCAGGCGTCCAGTGCTTAGTGCACACACACAGTCTTAATGATGAATGCAAACACGTTTCAGAAACAAATGATCGATACTGCAGCAAAAAGTATGAGCCGAGTCTGCATCGGTCGTGCATTTCAGTGAGATTCACCGATAAAGCGTTCACTAAAATGAGAGAGGGGCCTGATGGCCCTGAGGCTCACACTTCAGCAGGTGGCACACTGTGGATTCGGTGAAGCGACGTCCCTGGCCATTCCCAACCAACAGACACCTTCCATTAATGTTCCCGAGTGCCCCTCACTTCAGCTACCCTGGGCCAAATTGCCCCTTTAAGAAACGCAGAGACTCCAACATTAACCTCCCACTCCAGCTACCCTGGGCCAAGCCACCCCTTTAAGAAATGCAGAGACTCCAACATTAACCTCCCACTTCAGCTACCCTGGGCCATGCCACCCCTTTAAGAAACATGGGTCTCCATCATTAACCTCTCACTCCAGCTACCCTGGGCCAAGCCGCCCCTTTAAGAAATGCAGAGACTCCAACATTAACTTCTCACTCCAGCTACCCTGGGCCAAGCCACCCCTTTAAGATTCGCAGAGACTCCAACATTAACCTCCCACTCCAGCTACCCTGGGCCAAGCCGCCCCTTTAAGAAATGCAGAGACTCCAACATTAACCTCCCACTTCAGCTACCCTTGGCCATGCCACCCCTTTAAGAAACAAGGGTCTCCATCATTAACCTCTCACTCCAGCTACCCTGGGCCAAGCCGCCCCTTTAAGAAACACAGGTCTCCATCATTAACCTCTCACTCTAGCTATCCAGGGCCAAGCCACCCCTTTAAGAAACGTGGAGACTCCATCATTGCATTTTCATGTGCAATGCCAGAGAGCAGCTGCCCGACAAGCAGAGGGGCCATGCCGTGAAAGATTGACACCTGGAATCCAGCCAATACAAATATTTACACAGAAAGGTCATATTAGGGAAAACAGTCGCTGCCAGTGCAAAGAGCTCTTCTTTCACTGGGGGACAAGTAGGCAGGGAGCTGCCCTTTAATGTCCAAACGGATATCGACCATGAAGGGAACACCATGTGCGGTCACATGACCTCCGCAAACCCAGACCTCGATGTTTACCCATGAGAATCCATGCTTTCATTTTTCACAGGCATGGACTAACAAGGGGGCAAAAGAAGAGACACTAAATCTGGCAGATCAGGGATACTTATGTTTACAAAATGACCATTGAAATCACATGTTCCGGTGATGGGAAATAATAAAAATACACTCAAATTCATTTTGATGTCAGGTAATATTTGGGATTCTTGGACCCCGAGATACTTAAACTCCTCTGCTTGGGGCAACATCTCATCCTCCTCCAGGAGGGAGCTATCCACCCTTTTCCAGTCGAGAATCATGGCCTCAGTCTTGGAGGTGTTGATCCCTATCCCAGCTGCCTCACACTCAGCTGCAAACCGCCCCAGTGCAGTCGACGATGCCAACAGGACCACTTCATCTGCAAAAGGCAAAGACTTCATCCTGAGGCCCTCGAATCAGGCATCTACCTCCCCTTGGCTACGCCTAGAAATTCTGTCCATAAAAGTTGTGAAAAGAATTGGTGACAACGGGCAGCCCTGGCAGAGTCCAACACTCCCTGGGAATGAGTCTGACTTACTGCTGGGAATGTGAACCAAACTCTCTTTCCGATTATACAGGGACCTGATGGCTCGCAACAATGGACCCCCTACCCCATACTGAAGCAGCCCCCACAGGACCCCCGGAGAGACACAAAACACATATAGACTGGTTGGGCAAACTCCCATGAACCCTCCAGTATCCTTATGAGGGTGAAGAGCTGGTCTAGAGTTCCGCAGCCAGAATGGAATCCGAACTGTTCCTGCTGGATCCGAGGTTTGACCGACAGACAGAACCTACTCTCCAGTACCCCGGCATAGACCTTCTCAGGGAGGCTGAGGAGTGTGATCCCCCTGAAGAAGGAACACATCCTCCGGTCCCCATTCTTAAAGATTGTGACCACCACCCCAGTCTGCCGATCCAAAGGTACCGTCTCCAACGTCCACGCAATGTTGAAGAGGCGTGTCAGTCAAGGCAACCCAACAACATCAAGATTTCAAGAACTCAAATCTCATCCACCCCGGAGCCTTCCCACCAAAGAGTTTTTTGACTACTTCAGTGACCTCAGCCCTAGAGATGGGTAAGTCCCCCTCTGAGTCGTCCAGCTCTACTTCCTCCAAGGAAGATGTATCAGTGGGATTCAGGAGATCCTCAAAATATTCTTTCCACCTCCCGACTATATCCCCAGTTGAAGTCAACAGGTCTCCATCCCCATGTGGACGCAGATCCGATGATACAATTACAAAATCAGACATTTGGAAGGGGCTCAAAGAGCCGCTGCTCTTCTGCAACGAAAGGAGCCAGTTGAGGTAGTTAGGCCATCTATCTAGGAGGCCTCCTGGATGGCTCCTTTGTGAAGTGCTTCGAGCATGTCCAACCGGGAAGAGGCCCCGGGGCAGACCCAGGACATGCTGGAGAGATTATATCTCTTGGCTGGCTTGGGAACGCCCTGGTATTCCCCCGGAGGAGCTGGAGGAGGTGGCTGGTGAGAGGGAGGTCTGAGCATCCCTGCTTAGACTGCTGCCCCCGCGAACCGACCGCAGATAAATGGTGGTAAGTGGATGGATGCATGGAAATACACAGGCCTTCAATTAAATACATATGTGTGTAAGTAATTACAACTGCTCAATCCCCCCCAGATACAGCAAGTTATTGGCTAAAACAGCATCCGGACCTCCACTTTAGACTGAACTTCACCTCAATGTTCAGGCATAGAGTCTGGAAAGCAGGGAGTTTCGCTAGTCACGTTGCAGCCAGTGTCCCTGTGCACGGATGGGCCACATTTCATGCCATGTCAGCATTTCCCAACAAGAGAGTGGAAGTTCAGTCCCACTGTTGTATAAATAAGGATGGGATTGGTGGCTTCACAAATGTGCTTGCTGTGGAAAGTGAAACTACGATTTTAGCATAATGGAGGACACAGGAAAAGGTATGATTGTAGCTAGAAAAGGCTTTTTTTCCTGTTTTACTAACAAGTCAATCATGGCATCTGCAATGACCAAAGCTGTGAAATGCTGAGGACTCTGTGACTGTGACTCTTTATCCTCAGCTGGTTGGTAGAAACAAAACCCTGGTCTGGATTTGTTCTTTATGGACCTGAACTTTCCACCTCTGATAGCAACAAGCTCTCCAAATGGCAGGGGGAGCTGCCCCCCGTCCCAGGGAATCCTGATTGCATTTTGGCACCAACCCCCCCAAGAGCCCCTCAGGTCAGGGCTCTCTGGGGACCACTGACAGTATGTATTTCCACAAAGCTATTTAACACAGTATATTATGGATGCAATCCATGCAGTTCAGAGGTCAGTATGACCCACAGAATTTGGGGGAAGGGGGCAGTAGGAAAAAAAAACCTTGTTCTGACTCAAGAGGGTTTATAGCCCCTCCCCTGTCGACTGGTGACAGGTCACAGGAGCTTACAGCAATGTTGGGGGGGGGGGGGGGGGATGTCCAAATCATCCCACACTCTGCCCTGCTCTCAATTATGAGGGTTAATGTTTGTACAGAGAAGCCAGAACATATCAGCCTGCAAGGTCACATTGCAAAAAAAAGAAAAATAGAATTAAATAGGGATTCCATCAATAGATCTACACTTGTGGCGTCTTTATTAGGTAACCTGCTTGCTGACGCAAACGGCCTGTTCCTCCAAACAGCCAATCACATGGCTGCAGCTGAATAGATACAGCATGCATAAACGGGGTCAGGTATGCAGTGCCTGCTTGGCTCAGCATTAGATTGGCTAATCTGTGTGATCTAAGCCATTTAATGCAGTGTGATTTTTGGTGTGAGATATGGTGGTTCCAGTATCTCAGAAACCGTCCTGTGATTTTCACACACTGCAGTGTCTGTGGCGTATAGAGTGTGATGAACGAAGACACCGACCAGTGAACAGCTGGTATATGAGCGAAAATGACCTGGTTAATGTAAGAAGAATGGCCTTCATGGACTTGACGTTCACAGAAAGGCCACAGGGGCCAAAATAAGTGAGTAGCACAATGGCGTGAGGAAAAGCATTTCTGAAACACACAACCTTGAGGTAGTTTTGAGAAGAAAGTGGGTCCCACCTTGCGCCCATATCCTCCGGGATGGGGTCCAGACCCCCGCGACCCTGGATGGATGGATGGATGGATAAAGTGACCCCTGAGTGTAAAGTGACCCCTGAGTGTACATTTAGCTATTATAAAAATTTTTGGAAGCTTAACAGGGAACATTAGTGCTGCCATTTATTAGTTTGGAGGTAAATGCATTACTCACAAAGCTGCAGGGATGTTTGTCAAACTGGAATAGAAACCGATTTGATTGATCAAACAATTTAAAAACAGAGGGGACCCAAGTTTAGCGCTTTATTTCGAAACGACGAGCCCCTGACAATCCAGAGCTACAGAGAAAACACTGTAATGAAGGAGGGTGTGATGCCGCACAGGAATGGTGAATGTTTAACGACCGGCACACTCACAGTGAGAACGGCAGCGGGGACCCGACGGACAGACGGAGAGACGGGCTTGGGGATTCTCCCTGTAAACATCCAGCCAGAAACACTAGAGCTCAAAAAAGCCCCGTGCCCATAGACGGCAAATGCTCTCACTTTCCTGCAGTAAGACTCCAGGTCATAACAGGATGCACCCCTGCCCTTAAGTTCTATACACATTTATATATTACATAGTGATCTACATGATTACAGTCTATACACATACTGCCCTCCTGAAGTATCGGTCTGGGAGCGGCGGGGCACTGATACATTGTGGATGAAAGACGACCCGGTCCTGAAAACGCAGTCAGTGTTACACAGCTGGAAAAGAAAGATGTCAGTGCTTATCTGCTAAACTGGAAATAGTCAGTGAAGGCTGCTTGGACCAGCTGGACTGTTAGATGCAGGGATAAAAGTGAGAAAAATATGTCTTCGGCAAACAACTGAAATCACTCGGTCCAAATGGAGTCACATTGGAAAACAGCTCCGAAGACTCATGGGATTGTGGGCGTGGCTCCTTGTCGCTCAGCATTGCTTGATATTTATTACTTGAGAAAAAAAAGCGAGAGAGATGGCGGGAATGTCCTGTCCGTGGCTTTGCCCTCTCCCGTGAGGATCTCTGTGAATCGGGGGCAGGAGAACAAGGGGCCTGCGCTGGCCCTCTCCCCCTTTCACCTGCGACACTGCCACCGCTCTCTAGGGGGCGCTGCTGGGCCTTCAGAGGTGCGATGACGTGGAGAAGCACAGTTTCAGGGTGTAGGGGTTGGAGCCATCTGAAAAGACACAAAACACGAGTGACCGTCACCCAATTTTCAACAGCAGTGACCCCCCCCCTTTATGCTTAAGGCGTTATGCACATTTTACTCAGTATTCAGTGCTAATGTGTAAATCACTGCTTAACAAAGAATGCCATATTTTAATCATTTGTATCGAATACCTTATATCTGCAAGTACAGACAAGATTTGCACGTCCTAATCACACTAACTGAATTCCGCGAAGTAGCTGTGATCAGCTCTGCTGAACAGTCACATGTGTGTATGTTTATGCTTATGCAGTGATTTCCAGTCCCAGATTCATGCCGATGCAGTGACTGCGAAGTCCTGCTCTGCACAAAGCAGCAGGCAGGGCCGAGGTCATAGAGAGCACGTCACCGCTATAATAATAATAGAGAGGATATATCTGTCTGTGTGTGTGTACAGAGACCTGTACCACTGGAAACACTAGGCAGTACCGGTCGATCTAGGTAAGCCTCTGCAGCAGCGCCCCCCTCTGCATTGCTAATTGGTGCCTCTGCAGTAGGCGGCTGCCTATGTCGCCTAATGGATTCACCCGCACTGTCTGTATATTTATATCTTCTGCTGCCTAATGGCCTGTCAGATTGGGGGAACACTGCCCTCATCTATGTGTGGAGCATATCAAATATCAATAATGGTTCATTCCCTTATAAAGCAAGATATTTTCTGTTTACTTAAACACGGCAGTTATTGTACGTCTCAGCGTGTGCGTACTAGAAAATAAATACAGATGAATAATTCACTTATGTATGCGTAATAAATATGGACACTGGAACCACACTGTGTTTCTGTTATTCCGTTACCGCGTTTGCCTGCAGCGAAGACAGATATTTAAAGCAAGATCGCATTTGGCTACCCAACCGCCACGTCCCTCTGAGAGACCGCCGCTCCCCGGGGAAATCTCAGAGCAAACGCTCAGAAAAGAATCAGGCAGTCCGTGATTAAGTTCCAGCCGTTACGGGCTGTGCGGCTAAATCTCATTAGCGATTTCCACATCGCCGCGAACCAGGCGAGCCATACAGCTGTGGGCGCTTTCGGTTCGGTGTGGGGTGCGATCCGAGCACCGTGTGCACTTACTCGGTATCCTGATCTGGTAATGGTTGAGCACCGTCAGCACCTCCACAGCATGCGTCTTACTGTCAAACTCTAACAACCCTGAGATGGTTTTCGAGCAGGCTACAGAAAAATAGAAAAAATCCAAAGCCACAATGTACTCATTCTTCACAATGTGATATACGTTTTGTATGTGTGTTATGTATATATTATGTTCTGTGGACCAAATGTCCCCACAATGTGATAAAAAAAAAACTTATTTTGACGTTCTATGGACCATTTTTTTTTCAGTCCCCACAAGGAGAATCTGGGTTTTACAAAACCTGTGACTGCAATCAAAAACCTAAAAATGCCAAAAGTCTTGTATTTTGTTTGGTTATTTATGGTAGCTTAGGGCTGGGTGGGGGTTAAGGTTGTCATTACTGGGATTAAGGTTTTTCCAAAAGAAATGAATGGATGGTCCCCACAAAGATATGGATACAAGCGTGTGTGTGTGTGTGTGTGTGTGTGTGTGTGTGTGTGTATATATATATATATATATATATATGGAGGTGGGTCTGTTCCTTCTGGGGTCCCACTCGAAAAGTCACTTTGAGGTCCCACACCCTTCCTAGTGTAGTGGGTGTTTGTGGCCAATAAAGGACCATGCAAATGCGAGTGACTCACAATTACAGTATAACCATATAAGCAAATAAGGAAAACTTACGTTTTGCATCAAACACTTTGAACTTGATGAAACCGGGGACGTCATGTTCGGAGCACAGCTGGAAAGTAAAGCAAACGTGGCTTTACACCCGGGGTCTCAAAATCCAGTCCTGGGGGGCCGGAGCCCTACACCGTTTTTGGTTTACCTTCAATTAACACACCTGATTCAACTCCTTCTGCTAATTACCACACAGCTCTTGAGCTGAATCATTTGTGGTGGAACAGGGAAAGAGCTAAGCTACACGGGGCTCCGGTCCCCCAGGACCCCTGCTTTACACCTTCTGGCAGGGTGTGTCTCAATTCAAACACACAAGGTGGCGCTGTTCTGCTTAAATTCAATGTTCATATCACAGAAAATTCATAGCTAATGTATTACTTCCGTCTGTTGTTTTTTGTAATTAACTATTTATTTTATAGTATCTGCAGTCTGATTTTAGAGTGCTCCAACACGATGATGTAGGTAATTTACATTAGTCACACCTTAAGAAATACTGATCTTATTCATACATATTTTATATGCTAAGTTTTATATTAAGTTTTATACTAAGCCTTATACTAAAATGTGAGAGTAAAATTCATGAATACGACATGTTAATAATTTGTATTTTAAAATATTTAATATAGTAAGTCTTCCATTAAATTGCCAGTGAGAATTCATTACTGCAGCTTGTTAATACCTTTTTATCCTTATATATTTATTATGTTAATCCTTATTCTTCTAATGAAAAATTCATGAACATAACCAGTTAATTTTAGTATAATAGTGGCAAATAGCAATTTATGGCTTTAAACCTAATAGGAGATGTAAATTACAAGAAAACAATCCCTCAGAAGTTTCGAAGCAGCCAGCTTCCAGAAATTCTGACCAGAAGATCTTTCCTCTTGTGAAAAGAAGTGTGTTGTAGGTTCATACTAAATATTTGAAATGACACATTAAATAACAGGATTTTGGTGAAGGTCTCCTATAATGAGGCTACTTATTAGGTTAATATAAAAATCACAGAAGCATATTCCTCTGACTGAAAAAAACTACTGTTATTTTTTTTTATTATTGAAATACATACGCATACACTATATGGACAAAAGTATTGGGACACCTGGCCATTACACCTACAGGAACTTTTATAACATCCCATTATAAACCCATAGGCATCAATATGGTGTTGGTCCCCCCTTTGTAGCTATAACACCTGCCACTCTTCTAGGAAGGCTTTGCACAAGATTTTGGAGTGTGTCTCTGGAAATTTTCCGAAAGAGCATTTGTGAGATCAGGCACTGATGCTGGACGTGAAGGCCTGGCTCACAATCTCCAATCTAATTCATCCCAAAGGTGCCAGGGCTCTGTGTGGGTTCTTCCACGCCAAACTCATCAAACCATGTCTATATGGACCTTGTTTTGTCCACTGGGGCACAGTCATGCTGGAACAGAAACGGGCCTTCCCCAAACTGTTCCCACGATGTTGGAAGCTTAGAATTGTCCAAAATGTCTTGGTATGGTGAAGCATTAAGAGTTCCTTTCACTGGAAGTAAGGGGCCTAGCCCAACCCCTGAAAAACAACCCCATACCATTATCCCTCCTCCACCAGACTTTACAGTTGGCACAATGCAGTCAGGCAGGTAACGTTCTCCTGGCATCCGCCAAACCCAGAATCATCCGTCTGCCAGACAGAGAAGCGTGATTCGTCACTCCACAGAACATATTTGCACTGTTCCAGAGTCCAGTGGCAGCATGCTTTACAGCACTCCATCCAGTGCTTGGCACTACGCTTAGTGATGTGAGGCTTGCATGCAGCTGCTTGGCCATGGAAGCCCATTACATGAAGCTCCTGATGCACAGTTTTTTTGTAGGTGTTAATGCCAGAGGAAGTTTGGAACTCTCCAGTTATTGAGTCAACAGAGCGTTAGTGTCTTGTACACACTGAGTGACCTGCTCTGTTACTTTACCTGCGACTTCATGGCTGAGTTTCTGTTGTTTCTAAATGCTTCCACTTTACAAAAATACCACTTACAGTTGAGCGTGAAATACCTATCAAGGAAGAAATTTCATAGACTGACTTATTGCAAAGATGGCATCCTATGACAGTACCACGCTTGAATTCACAAATTCACAAATTACAAATGTTTGTAAACCTGACTGCATGGCCAGGTGCTTCATGTTATACACCCGTGCCAATGGGTCTGAATGAAACACCTGAATTCAACGATTAAGAGCTGTGTCCCAATACTTTTGTCCATATAGTGTATATAGCAAAACATACTCTTAAAAATTGGGTTTACATATTCAACAAAATGTGTTTTTAGGTTTTTATAAGCTGGCTATTCAACTACATTTATAGTAACATTGTTTTAGTTATATTACTAACTGGCTCAGCAAGCAGCCTATTTTACAAACACAACACAAAACACACTGTAAGGTGACACTGGATTTAGCAACGCACCAGGTTTAGCTGCATAGCAGATAAGATACACAGACTAAATGTACAGTAAAGAAGACTCTGTGAATGCCTGAGAAGTGGGGCATGCAGAGGACAAACTGAGAAACAGTTACATGAACAGGGACACTGGGCTTAACGCTGCACAGCTAACAATATTAAGAGAGATACTATGTATATTACTGTTACTGAAATAACATGACAGTACTAACAGGAAGAGTATGCTTATTATGAGATAACAAAATACTACAGGGATGCTACGGTTATTACTAAGAGCAAATTAATTCTCAAGAGATAACAATATTAGCTAGGATACTATGCTTATTATTAGAGAAATAATAGCGACAGGGATACTACACTTAACAATGCTAGCTGGTATACTATGGTTTTTGTTAGAATAGTGACCAGGATAGAGTACTACATCAATTATTAAACAGTTAACAATATTAAGATTAAGTTTAACATTAAGATGGACTTTACTGATCCCATATGGACACTGCACTAATTATACTAATAGGGACGTTGCCCTTATTATTATGCTGTAGTGCTAACAATACTAGCCAGGACACTATGCTTATTATTAGAGATAATAATGACAGGGAAACTTTTTATATTACTATACTGAAGAGCTAACAATACTAACAGGGATACAATGGCTATTATTATAGATCATAATCATTATGCACAGTGGAAAACACAGGGAGAACAATGCAGAAGACGGCAGCTTTATAAGCAAACGGCAGAGTAGCATGTCCCCAAACCCCCCTCCCCCGTTACTGTATCACTGCATTGTCCAGCTAATTTTTAACTACTGCTGACATCTCTAATGACCATTAATTGCACCTTAGTGTCTAAGCAAAACGCACCCTCTGCAGTTCCTCCTCCGTGACACAGGGGGGCACGTTGTAGAAGTGCAGCACGCAGGACGGCGGCTGGATGATGTTCTTGGAGGCCTGCCCGGCGCTGGTGAAGCGGTTGTTGCGGGTCATGGAAAAGTCTTTGTAGCTGCTGGTGCCATCTTCCAGCTCGAACACCTGGCTGGGGATGACGGCATGCTGCTTGGACACACTGGGGGGAGGGGGGCGGGGACCATTACTTAATATCCTCAAGATGCACAAGAATGGAAATGACAGCTTAATAAAGATCGCTTATCCTCTGCACCCGGGGAGGTAGAAAAGGGACTGTGCACCTATCAGCCGTGTTCAGATTGGAGAGTGAGAGAGAGAGAGAGAGAGAGGGGGTCCCAGAGGAGGTAGCATCTGCTGTGGCACATGTGCATTCCCCGGGGGGGGGGCAGGTTGAGCGGCATGATGAAGGCTCTATAGATCAGTGTGCCTGAGGGTGCCAGAGGGGAGATCTCTCTCAGAGAAACACTGCTTTACCCTGCAAGAACTTTTTTAAAAGCCTATCCAGGACCAGAAAAACTCACACGGCACCAGAGAAAAACAACAAAACCTCATGTCAAAAGATGACCTTAATACATAAAGGGACCAGGAGGTGGCATGAGGAGCTGATCCTGTTGCGGAAAAACAACTCGTGGGTTTAAGTCCCATGGTGCTGATCTCCTGGCCAAGCGACACAATCTGCACCGCATCAGTAAAAAAATAATCGATTTATATGAATTACTCAAGTGAATGGGGACCTTACATGGCAACCAGGGTGGATGTTTCAGAAGGGGTGGAGCCCGAACAGAAGGGGTGGGGTCTGATCGGAAGGGGTGGGGCCTGATCGGAAGGGGTGGGCCTTGCTCTCCAAGGCCCTCTTAATACGCTATCACCTCCAAAAGAGAGAAGCCCCAGCAGGCTGGCATCCACAGCTCTTGCATAAGGCTGCTCATGAACCTCATAAACAGTTTGACCTTCAGTATTTTCCCAGCTTTTGGCTCTGTGCAAAGGCCCCTCCCTCTTAACTGTAGCTTCTTTGAGTAACTCAAGTGCATCGGTGGTTTGGGCGCCCCCTGGAGGCGGGATGAAAGGATCAATGTATATCCCATCAGTGCTCCAAGACCTGGAGTTACGTTCCAATGAACCCATCATAAGTGGAAAACATTGTAAGTTTAATATGATAACCGTAAACAAACTGTCATAAAATGAGTAAATAAATAATTTCCATAAGTAAATACCAGTAACTAAAAATAAAATCACTGAATATTAGTTTGGTTATATTCAGTGAACAAAAAAAAGCTGCGTCTGATATGTTGCTAAACACTATGAGATGCTTATGCTCACGATCTCTACAGAGACTGGAAGTGCGGCTGCATGGGTGCTGCCATTGTGAGGCATCAGTAGAGAGTATCATATGACATATCGCTAGGCTAGAAAGAGATCGATACGATATCTAAAGCTCGCAACTGAACGTGCTTTGGCATCGCACCATCGTCAAGCTGAAAAATCATATGTCCAACCATTGTAAAGCAAAGGGCATCTGTAATACATTCTGAACAATTATATAAATGTTGATTTTAAATAGCCATTATAAGTACACAGTAGGTTTGGTTGAGATTCAGGTTCTGGGAAGTGTGTAATGACGGTTTTCCACTGGCATACCGGAACCGAGCTCTACCACAAAGAAAGAGTAGTCACAATGCGGTTCTAGCTTGCTTTGGTTTTCCACTGCGGGAAACTTACTGGCTCGGTAAAGGCGTCACCGGGTTTGGAGAGCGACAGTGACATGTGCTAATTTCCTAATTTTCTAGCACATCTGTGTGAATCGCCGTGTTATGCAAACATCAGACGCTAACAGAATAAGCATTCACTTGCATAAATTTGCATTACGAATCCATTGCATTTAGCTGTTCTATAGTACTTTTTTAAGTAGGAGGTTGGAAATTTTCGGAGCAATCGGGAATGCATTAATACTTTACAATGTGCAATACCACTAATAAGGAAGAATATATAGAATATATCCCTTTTTACTTCAGATAATCCATGCGCATAACACTGGAAATTCCATGCATTTTTGACCAATCAGGTGCTGGTGATGCAAACAGCTGGGTTTGGTCATGTTATTCAGTAGGGCCATGTCAGGGCAGCAACGGCTCAGGTACACCTCACAAACTTCACAATGGAAAACTGTTTGCAGCACGGGTCCAGTAGAGCTTGGGCCTTGGTAGCAGTGGAAAAGTTCCATAAGCTGATAAGGTAGTAAGGGCACCTTTACAGGACAGCTGAGTAGGGGCTGACCTAGGTATGGGGCGGGGGGTGATAGAAGGGGGGGTAGGGGTGAGGCTCACCACACACTGAGGCGCTTGCCGAAGACCTTGATACTGTTGAGGTGGGTGATGGCTCTGTCGACCGCGTACTCGTCCCCCATCTCCACCAGCGCGGTCCCCGGCACGCTCTTCATGAACTTCACCTGCGGATGCCCGAGACCACATTCAAAACGTCATCCGTACGAGACCATGGACAGCACATCGACGTGTCAAGCAGACGTGCTCCTGACCTTCTCGATATTGCCATACAGGCAGAAGAGGTTGAAGATGCGGGTGCAGTTCATCTTGGTGGGGTGCAGGCCGCTCACCATGGCGACCGAGCTGGAGGAGTGGCCAATGTAGGAGGAGGTCTGGGGCAGTGGGTAGGCCACCACCTCGGGGATGTCGTGTGAACCTCTCTTGTACCTGTTATTGCTGGGAAGAGGCAGCAGGGGGCAGTGTGACCCTGGAAGAGGTACACATGGGGGAAAAAAATGAGGAACAGCTTGGCACAGTGTGAGCTTGTCAAACGGGAGGGAAAAAAAGAGACATAATTATACATCATTTCCACACCTATCTCTTCCAGGCCTGCAGAAAACCAGTTTGTTATAGTGCTGCTTTCCCAAAATGCTCTGCTCAGTGCTGAGGCTTATCAGTGTATATTATACAGAAGAATACACTTATATACACACATTTCAATGGCAAGAATAACACTTAAAAATTACAATACACTAAATATTGAAAGTCACGCTTGAGTAATGATATTCAAACACAAAATCTACCAAACAGGTCTAGGAAAAATCTGTGACATAAACACCTAGCAGACAAAATGCAGAATTCTCGTTCTACATTCATAAACAGGCCGAGGTGACATTTCTTACAGCTCCTTGCCGCTTCGCGATGTTTCATTTAAATGTAAACGCGAGGAGGGGTTTGCAAAGCGTGATAATTTAGGCGTAACGGCAGACCGAAAGGCGGGGGGACTCACCATAGCCATTGTCGCTGAAGGATGAAGGATGCTCCCCCAGAATAGCCTGCCGCTGCCTGCCCTTTCCCTGCTCTGAAAGAGAAGCGGGAGTGAAACAGCGCTGCGCGGAGCAACAGGCTGGGGTGGGGGGCAAGACGGGGTAAAGGGGGACGGGGGCGGACACGCGGAGATGAAGCCTGGAGCCAGCGGCCGCCTCCCCCTCCGATCGCCCACAGCCCCCCGCGATGGGTTTCCACCGCCGGCCGCCTTACAGGAACAGGAGGTGGCAGAGGCTGTTTAATGGCCCCTATTACCGCTCAGCGGTATCGGCGGGGTGACCCAGATGAGCCGGATTATTAACATATAAAAGGTACATTACACAGCCTTCAAAATCACTCCTCACAAGGTAAATCAGAAAAGGACAATGCAGGTATTTGTTTTCAAAGCTACTTATTTTTTATGTTACGTAAAAAAACCCAACATGCTTAATGCATATCAAAACAGTTAAAAATTCAGCGGTTTTGAAATAAAATGAAATATGTACACAAGAAATGAAAGTGGTTTAATGCTGGTTTAAAGGGCCGGTTTGGGGTTAGGAGCCTCTGATTGTTCTATCTCTGTCTGCTCACATTACAAAGTGGGGTTTAGTCCCAGACTCTGCTACAGCCCAGAGCCCCCCCGGCCCAGGAGCGCCGCTGCCCTTCAGAGCCCCGTCATCTTGCGGGCGTTTGTGTGCTGATCACTTGCTGGATAAAGACGAAATCGGGCGGCTTGCACGTTTAATGGAAAATCCCCGGGGCTGAGGATCGAAACGTCACGGCGGGGGTCAGATTTCCTTTACAGTGATCCCAAGATCGCCCTCGTTCTCTCCAAATGTATTTGTGCGAGACGCAAATTTTTCTACAATATATTCATTTACCCGGCCGGAGCGCCTTTCTTGGGGGGGGGGGGAATAATAGAATCCCATATCTACAGTCCTGCCTAGGGGCCCCTCATTGGCTGAGCTAAGAAAAAATGTGTCCTTCCTGTCTGTCCTCCAAAAATGACTTTGGAGCAGTCTTCTCACATTCAGCAACACTGGGGATGATGGCGGAGCGCTTTCTGCGTGTGTGTGCGTGTGTGTGGCGGTCAGGTTTGGTCAATCGGGAGGTCTGTACCATGTCATGACCATGACAGCGATTGCTTATCACGGTCATCACAGCCCGGGGGCATTTCCACAACCTGGTCTGCTGAGGAGGCTGCAGATTGCAGTGTATTAATTAATGTGTATTATGGCTGTTTTAGACCTTATTTTGGGGAGGGGGCTTCAGTTTTTTTGTCTAACCCCCCGATAAATTATTTTTCTAAAACCATTTATGAATCGGTTCCATATTTTTGTACATGCTTCGTGCCCCTTATTCGGCAAACTTTATCATGGGGACCCAGGGTAAGAGGTAGCATCCCCCCCCCAAGGATCAAATCCTGGATTCATCCCTGATTAATTGCCACCAGAAAGGTACTGAACACCACTGCACAAATTTAGGCAGGGGCTGCTGGGCCGTCTTGGACAGCAGAACGTCATTAATGCACAATATAGGGGACGGGCCTCCAGGTGACATCAAGGTCAAATAAGTCCCCCCTCCCACCTCCCATTCCAATCTCAGTCTGCTTTGCAAGTAGGGCCAAGACTGCTTGCAGGCATGCTGGAAAGCAAACTGTGTACATTAAAGGGAACGCTATCAAGCCTGCTTCCCCCCCGTGCAAAGCTGAAAGATGTCCAGACGACGGTCACGGAATAAATTAGATTGGGTAAATATCCTACCCGTGGGAGGCCATCCTCCGAGGGCCTTCGAAATGAGTTTTTAACCTTGGTGGGATTCCACATTTTCGAAGTAAGTTGGAGTATCCTAACAAGCCTTTCGGATATGCGACAGCTACGTCTGCCGGGAGTCTGGAGACAAGCCGCCGTCCACACCCGTTAATATCCAGAGAAACGGAACAATTCGCAGCTTCACATCTAAAACTTGCAGCTCCAGTAAACACTCAAGAACCATTAAGCTTTGCGCACTCTGGGAGAGAATTCTCTATGCAGACAGATTTAAACAGGCAACCAGATACTGTATCGTGAGAAGAAATCAGGTAGACGGTGAACTACCCAACGGGGGTGTACAGGGGCGGGGCCACAGGGCCACAGGCCCCAGCTGAAATCTGATTGGCCCCTGGAGTGCTCTTGCCCCTGTCACTCGCTGATTCAAAACATATCACTGGCTAATGATAAGGTTGGCCCCTCTGTATGAATTCTGGCCTGGTTTATGCCTCCCACTTTAAAAAAAACCCTACAATCACCCCTGAGGCAACACAAGCCAAGTTACCAGCTCCCCAGGTTCTGGTGCCGCAGGATCTAAAAGCTGCGACCTTTCATTTATGCTGTCATCATTTAATTACGCCAGTGCTGATCGCAGCCTCGGGGCCATCTCTGACAGCTCCTCACCTCTCAAGAATTTTTGACGGTGGTGATTTGTACAGATTATCACCATAAAAAAATAAATAAAGAGGCCTTGCTGAATCATCACAGTCCGATTTGCATTCTCGCCGATGCCAGTACCCCACCAGAGAAGACTAGCTTCGTCTACGTTTGTAGAGGTTTCCCAAGACCGCCTTAAATCTATGTCTTTAGTTCGAAGGTGCCATTGCCCTTAGCAACAAAGACTCGACAGCATAAAACAAATGATTGCCTGTTTCAGGACATGTGCACTTAGTGAAAAGTTAAGTCCTGTTGTATTTGAACTGTTCTAACAGGGCTTTGGACCTGTTCCACTATCGGTCGATTTTACGTGTTGAGTCTTTGCTGGCTGGGAGGGTGTTTGGGACCCTTCTGCGCTAATAAGTGAGTTTCAGAAGCATTTCTTTCAGGGATGTTGCTGTGGTGGTTGGGAAAACCAGTCATCTTAACAGAGACTGTGCCCTATGAAGTCAAAGTCAAAAGGAGGTCCTCATAAAGTCTTCTGACGTGGGTCTTCTGGCAGTGGAGGGCTTTGAGGTGGAGCGTGCAGTCAGGACAGGTGTCAGGGTTTCTCTTGCTTCCTCTCTTACCCCCTGTTTGCTGTGACTAGTAGAGGTACAGGATCCGTTTTGGGGGCGGGCGGCGGGCGCGGGCGCGCTGCCGGGGCGGTCCGGGGGGGGGGGGCCGGCGGGGGGGGGGGGCGAGGGGGGGGGGGGGGTGTGGCCGGGGACGGGCCGGCAGAGCAGG
>JAODLD010000047.1:17421005-17433455 GCA_026781065.1 Mormyrops boulengeri
GTAAGAGGCCAAAGTCCCAGCTGTGAGTGTGGTGCCCGGAGATGGACCTCTGCTCATTAATCCCTTGTCTTGCTGACCATGGCATGCTGCTAGCTGGACTGCAGGTCCAATACACTGAGCAGTGGGGGGCGCTAGACTCTCAGCTTCATGTTCTCAGGGCTAGAGTACGCAGGAGAGCTGGGAAGTCTCTGTTATTTATGCTTTTAATAATTTCTGAGAGTTCTATGAAGGAGCTATTGCAGGCCTACCCCTTGGCTTACAAAGAGTGTTTTTATAATGCATTGGAAGATGGGTAGGTGATTTCTCCTGCTTTTGGCTGACACAGCAAAAGCCATAGACAAACAATCAATTTTACTAACAATGAGGAACAGGGCATACAACAGAAACAGAAAGAATCTTAACTCTAAATCTTTGAAGCAGTAGGCCCCAAGATGCAGCTAAAGTTTTTACGAGTGGAGCCTGCACCGGTGGAAGGGCTGCTGCTCTGACTGGCAGAAGACGGAAACTGCTCAGATCTGAAAGCCTTTCAAGGGCATTTGATCGCTAAAACTGTCTTCACAACAAGCAGAAATACAAAGTGAGCAACACATTGAACAGAAAAGCAAGGAAAGAGAAATGAGAACGCAGAGACAAAAGGAAGTGGTCTTACCTCGCCTGACCAGATACGGCTTAGTGTAGTCCCAACTATCATTATCATTTCGTATTACGTTAAGGCGCGTTGGCTACAGGGGGAAGAGAACAGAGCACTGCTGTATGTGTGTCCAGGCAGATAGGCAGACTGACAGAGAGAGTGGGGGTGGCACATACTTGTACGACAGCGTGAGTGTCAGTAGAGTGGGAGTAGTGCACACTTGTTACAATGCATGGGAGTAGTGCACACTTGTAACAATGCGTGGGAGTAGTGCACACTTGTACCACTGCAAGGGAGTAGTGTGTACTTGTACCACTGCATGGGAGTAGTGCATATTTGTACTTCTGAGTGGGAGCAGTGCATATTTCTGAGTGGGTGAGTGCATATTTTTCCCACTAAGTGGGAGTAGGGCATACTTGTACTACTGTGTGGGAGTAGTGTGTACTTGTACCACTGAGTGGGAGTAGTGCATATTTGTACTTCTGAGTGGAAGCAGTGCATACTTGTACCACTGTGTGGGAGTATTGCATACTTGTATTTCTGAGTGGGTGAGTGCATATTTTTATCACTGAATGGGAGTAGTGCATACTTGTACCACTAAATGGGTGAGTGCATATTTTTATCACTGAGTGGGAGTAGGGCATACTTGTACAACTGTGTGTCAGTAGTGCATACTTGTACCACTAAATGGGTGAGTGCATATTTTTATCACTGAGTGGGAGTAGGGCATACTTGTACAACTGTGTGTCAGTAGTGCATACTTGTACTACTGTGTGTCAGTAGTGCATACTTGTACCACTAAATGGGTAAGTGCATATTTTTACCACTGAGTGGGAGTAGAGCATACTTGTACTACTGTGTGGGAGTAGTGTGTACTCGTACCACTGAGTGGGAGTAGTGCATACTTGTACCACTAATGGGTAAGTGCATATTTTTACCACTGAGTGGGAGTAGGGCATACTTGTACTACTGTGTGGGAGTAGTGTGTACTCGTACCACTGAGTGGGAATAGTGCGTACTTGTACCACTGAATGGGGGTAGTGCGTAATCGTATCACTGCGTGGGAGTAGTGCGTACTCGTACCACTGCGTGGGAGTAGTGCGTACTCGTACCACTGCGTGGGAGTAGTGCATACTTGTACCACTGCATGGGAGTAGTGTGTAGCTGTGTGAGTGTTCAGACAGAGATAATAATGTGAGCAATGTGGCTTGAGTCTGGGGGGCAGGTGGAGGGGTGTGTCTCCTCCCGGAATGTGTGGAGCGTGCTGAATGATATGCGTGATGGGGGAGTGGAAGCAGCACTGTCTCTGATCCCAGCACCCCCACGATGCTCACATGAAAGCGATGTGCTCGGCCAGCAGGGGGCGCACTTACCCGGGCGTACTCAATTTTCAGGGTGCAGCAGCCCGCGTATATGTCAGCTCCATTCAGAGCCGCCTTGGCTTTCTGGGCGTTCTGGACCGTCTCGAACGTGAGCCTCGGTCAAGGAGGAGAACCCAAGGAGAACGGCGCACGAGCGTAGTACAGCACAGGAGTACAACACAGGAGTCCAGCACAGGAGTCCAGCACAGGAGTACAACACAGGAGTCCAGCACAGGAGTACAACACAGGAGTCCAACACAGGAGTACAACACAGGAGTCAAGCCTGTTAAAAAAAAAACAACGAGACAGCTTCTAATTTTAGCTTGTGAGATGCTCAGTAGCTGAAATGTTACGCAAGGCTCGATATTCTAGCCTGAAATGCCCACAGGAAGCCGGTGCGAGCAAAACATGTGAGCCAGTCAGACATCTGAAACCGAAACGGCCAAATTTGGAATGCGAGGCGACAGGAATGATCAGGCGTGGCCAGCACGCAAAAATAAAAAAGCCACAGACGACAGCGAATACGTCGCTGGTTCTGTAGGCCAGGCCTCCACGATAAACCGCTGAGCTGCTGAGAGGAAGGCAAGGCACTAGTGCAAATATTGTAAATAAAAAAAGGAAAATGTACTGCAAAGCACTTTTTAAAATGCCTGCCTGGCGGGCAGAGTTTAGTGCCACAGAAATTAAAAGTTGCTAGCAAGCCAGTTTTAAAAATGGGGTAGAGGGGAGAGTATATTTAACAGGTATTAAACTGCAGCCCCACGGGCTTATGGCAGCAGCGATTCTTCAGGAACATGAAGACAGGCGGCTTCAATATACGCATTAAGAGTGGGTGACATGCCGTTTGGTGTGGAGCTGCCCAAACTCACTCCTGCTTTACGGGCATTGCTTCCTTTATCCTTCCTGCAAAGCCCCGGGGCGCAGCTCATGTTGGCTGAGGCATGGCCCACTGTATTTTAGAGAGGCTTGCCTCCCAAAAATCCAGCTTTTGGGGTCCTGAGCACCCTCCTTCCCAGGCACATCCTGCCACAAAACTGGCAGCCTGGGTGAGATCAAGCAAGGATATTCCACCATGGCCTGTATCCCGTTCCTCTTGAAGATGACGATGCGCAGAACGCTGCCGATGGGGTTACACACCGTGTACAAAACATCCTGCAAGAGAGAATGAGGATGAGGTGGAGTTAATCCCCCCACCTTGGGGCAACAGCGACAGGCAGCAAGAGACATTCAAAGACTTTTTACAAGATAAGCCCTGTTTACAGTTGATTTTAAAATGTGATCCTTTCGCCCAAGAAGCAAGTAGACAGACGAGACACATCGCTGTTTATCATGTGACTATCATGCTTCTCCAAGGTGCCCAGCTTACCACTTGTGTTCAGATTTCATCACTGACCTGCGCAGTTATTGTGACACATTAGCGTTTACATTACAAAAGATACGTGGTCGAATGTGTCCCAAACCAGTTCGGCAAGTGGTTTGAGTGACCGGATCACAATGTGTCTTGGCGGTCCTTGACACTTGGATTTACCGCTGGCCATTCATGATCCGATCGCCCAAGACGCATCTTAAGATCAAGTGTAAGCAGGGCCATAGAGCCTCAGAGAAGCCAAGCAGACTACAAGGTAACACTGTGGAGCTGTTTTGTCCATTTAAACATGACGTTCAGTGTTAGAAGACTGCATCCTTAAGGACAAGGGCATTTTGGTGATGTATCTCTCTGCCTGAGGGAAGGAAGCCAAGAGACAGTGCCGGAATGTGCCGGGAGAGCAGATGGGAGGCTGGGATTGGTGCAGGAGGAGAAGCATCTCCCCAAAGCTGGTGTTTTTAAGGAGAATTCAAGATGGTACTAAACCACCATACCACGCTGCAGTCACCACACACCAACGTATACAGGCATAATGCTAGAGCTTTTTATCTGAGCAAATTAGCTAGTTTAAAAAATAAAGTTTTCTTCATGAGAAACATATTGCTAAAAATGTTTTATTTCCCCTGGCTAACAATCAGGCTCCTCAAAGCTAAGGGAGAACGACTGGTTTACAGACCAACCCCCCCATTTCTGGCCGGTCCCATTATGGCACTGGGATGATGTGACCTGATCTTGCTCACCCGGCAGTAACCGGAGTCAGCCGTGCCCCTGCCTGGCGTGCCGTCACGCGTGTGCGGTCACTCGAGCCGCTCGACCTCGGGGTCGTGCAGGGAACACCTCTCATTTGGCCCGACGCACTGGCTGGCAAGCGAGCGCCCGTGATCAGGTGTGATGAGGACACCGATCTCCCCGGGACTTTACCGCATCAAGGAGTTTTAAATGGAATTACGATACAAAGACTCGAATGTCATCCACAGAGCAGGGATTCGGCATATTCAACAATGCTGTTGACTGAAGAACCCCCTGTGCAGGAAAAAAGCTTTGCACTTCTCAGGAAAAAAAGAACAAACATCGACTTGATGCTTTCCTCAGGCTGTTCCCAAAAAGCAACCTGGATTTCAAATAAAAGCAGAAAGACTGAGAGCAAAACCAGGACTCCCTCCATTGGAAAATGTGCCTGCAGTGCCACAGAAGTCAGAAAGCAGCCCAGGCGTCACCTTGCCTGCGTGACCATACCTGCGTGATCTTGCCTGTGTGATCTTACAGTACCTGTGTGACCTTACCTGTGTGATCTTGCCTATGTGACCTTGCCTGTGTGCCTTTCTGGGTATTGTAGCTTAATTAGTGCCGTATACTGATTTTAGCAGGTAGGTTCTGGCTTCTACAATCTGACTAGGGTGAGCACACGCAGAGCTGTGTAGGACAGATCCTGGTCTAGTTCCGTATGGGTTCGTAGTGTCGGAGATATCAGGCAGGTTCTACGCCTTTAATCTGGTAATGTGGAGAAGTCGTCCTGTTCTGGAGCAAAGGGCTTCCACGTTTCTAGGTTATCTCCATGGTGATGGAGTACTGCGGGTTCGATGATTCTAGGGTCTTGCCATAGTGATTGAGTAGATGGGGGTCTATGTTTGTAGGTTCTCACTGAAATGATGTAGCAGAGGGCCTTTTAGGCTCACTGTGGTGATGGAGTAGAGGGGTTTTTAGGCTCACTGTAGTGATGGAGTAGAGGGCCTTTTAGGCTCACTGTAGTGATGGAGCAGAGGGCTTTTAGGCTCACTGTGGTGATGGAGCAGAGGACCTTTTAGGCTCACTGTGGTGATGGAGCAGAGGGGCTTTTAGGCTCACTCTAGTGATGGAGTAGAGTGGCTTTTAGGCTCACTGTAGTGATGGAGCAGAGGGGCTTTTAGGCTCACTGTGGTGATGGAGCAGAGGGCCTTTTAGGCTCACTGTGGTGATGGGGTAGACGGGGTTCTAAGCTGTTACCATGGTGATGGGATAGCTGGGGGGGGGGGGGTTATAAGCTGTTGCCATGGTGATGGATTAGCGGGCGTTCTAGGCTCTTACCGTGGTGATGGGGTAAAGGGGGTTCTGAATGGACAGCAACAGCACTTTGTTCCCGCTGTTAGGGTCGTCCGAGTTGGTGGGCCGGGTGATCCTCTTGCTGGTGGAGTAGTTGAAGAAGGCCTGCTGGCCCGCGATGTAGACGGCCTCACTGGTTCCACACGCCACGCACTTGTCTGCGCTCTCCAGGCCCTCGAACTCCACCAGGGCCTGCCGCTTGAAGGGCATCATCATAACATAGCTGTAGGGGAGCCAAAATGAAGACGTCAGCATTTGTTCTGCCGCTCAGATGACAGGGAGTCCGTGTCGTTCCAGGAGCAGAAATATCAGACGTTCCCATCCTCCGGCGGACTGCTGGTGGCCCTCTGTAATAAACACACCCAAGTGAGAGCTCACTAATAATGAAATTCCTTGAAACAAACATTGCTGGTATATGCAACTTTCAGGTGTAATTATGTCCAACTACACATTCTTCTTCACGGGGTAATTATTCAGTTAATGCTCTCCAAGCATTAAGCAGCTAAACTTAGTTAAGCAGCTAAACTACGTACAATGCTGTTAATTTTGAGAGCACAGCCACTGCTAATATAGGCTGCAGCGTTCTCAGCGTGCTGCGCAGTTAATAGCCTCGCAGGCGATCTCCACACCGCCTTAAGGCAGAAGACAGGAAGTCCATGGACGTGTCTGTCCTGCAGATCGTGGCGAGAAAGGCCCTTAAAGCAAGGATTAGCAGAGACGGCTGTAGTTGTGCGCGGTTGCATCAGCAGGAGCCCAGGGACTGACTGTAATCACCCGATATGGTCGATATCCCACCACATCCCGAAAGTACCACAGGTGTGTCCCCTATATACCCAACTCAGTAAACCACAGCCTGTGTGGGATCTGATTCAGTCTGCTATCTGATGACGCTTTTTAATCTAAAAAAACCGATGCCATAGCTGATGCATCTGAGATATTCTCCATGGTTTTCAAAGCAACCGTTCTTCCAAAACAGCCAAAAAAAGCGAGCTAAAAATATGCCATTAGATTAACAAAACTCCGGAGAGCAGAACCATTTAAACACCTCGATGGAACATGATCTTACTAGATTGTTTTATTACATCTAAAACCACTAAAAAATTATGGTATAAATGCACAAAATTTCTGTCGTTAGAACCATTTACGGATTAATGGCGCCAATGTAAGGAATTTCCCTGTCTGATTAGTTTTAAGGTTTAATGTATTTTTAAACCCATTTCACTGTAACTAGAACCAGGAGATTGAGGAAATGTTTCATTAAAACAAAAAAAATAGGATGAAAGATGGCCAGTCAAGATCTAAGGATCAAATAAACCTTAAGCACAGCATCTATTAATTGAGTTCTCTGTTAGACCATATATTTTCATAGGCAGTTTACTTGCTTCTGCACAAACGGTTTTATATACAGTTGGTTAGACATCTCTATTATCCTTAAAAGGGAGTTTATGTGATATAGACTTGTGCGATACCTGCATACTCAGCTATTTGGCTTTTTATTTTGTGTAATTCCTGAGTCATTTATCTGTCTGAATGCATGATTTTGGGAGCCAAGATGTTTTATTCCATTCTGTTTTGTTGTGACTTTGCGATTGGTGTGCGTGATTGATGTGTGTGTTGTTTTGTACGAATCCAACTCAAAAATCAATAAATAGATATGTAAATAAAAAAGTGTTCTGCAACGGACTGGCATCCCATCCAGTGCGCCCCTGCCGTTTGCTTCCTGGAATAAGATCCAGACTCACCACAATCCTATCCTGGATAAGCAGTGATGGGTGACTGGCTTTTTACTATCAATGCCAAAAGTGAAGTACTTCTCAGTTATCTTGCAGAAATGCTTGTGTATTCATTTAAAGGAACGTGAGAGTTAAAGATTTTGTTGATGAATCAGTATTTTGATGCAGATTAGCATCTTGTTTGTGTTTTTAGGAGATTGTCATCTACCACTTTGTAATAAAAAGGCAAAAACATCAACATGCAATCTCTTAACTTCAGAAGAAACCCAAACAGACATGGTAAAAATTCAATTTTCATCCTTGTAGGCACGGGCAAAGGTATAACTTTGGGTTGAGTATCGGGGGAATTGAGGTCTCCACCCATTTAAGGGGGGCCAGGGGGTTGTATTGGATGGTTTTGATTATTGGGGGGGGTTACAACCCCCCACCCCCCCCTAAATTAAACCCCGGGGCACAGGGACAACAAGCAAAAAGCACATACACAAAAAATTGACAAAAACCCGATGTCTTGTCCACAGCGTGGAGATCAACCGCGGTGCGGAAATTATGTCATCATGACAGAAGTGCAAGAAGCTGAGGAGACGTACCAGATGGTGCCGAATTTCTCCAGGGCTTCCACCAGATCGGCCTCCACCACTGACTCACAAAGGCCGCGCACGTGCACCACCGGGGATGGGGCGATCCTATGGGCATCATCCCCACTGTCCTGCAATGTAGAGCAGCGAGCTTCAGTCCAAACACAGGGAGAGTCAACCTAATCAGGGATCTAACCCAGGCTGTGACGTGGACGACCTACAAACACATCCTGGCAAAAGGACTCATCCAATGAGCTGAAGCAGTGTTTCTCAACCTGGTCCTTGTGGACCCTCAGACGGTCCACGTTTTTGCTTCCTCCCAGCTTTCTACCAGCAGAGATTTTGGGCCCAATGAAAGCATATCATATTGGGCCCCCAACCCAGATCAATCCAATTATATTGGAATCGTCCCACCTCCCCACTGTGACCCAGTGCTCTCAAAAGATGGATATAGGAATGGATAGACATAATATATAACCGCTAACTGCATGTCAACACAATAAATGCTAAAAGGAATTTTTGATAATTCAGCAACAGAAATCCCTGCTGGGGACATTTATCTATCTTATTACCTGGCGAGAGCGAGAATTCAAAGTTGAATATGGCATAATAATATCGGATTCCCAGTGAGAGTTCGATTAACATCCATCCATCATAACTGGGCCACTTGGAGGAGACCTACATGGGAAGAACTACAGCTTGATACTCTTTTCCTAAAAAATTCTGATATTTCACACTAAACTTCTGACAGGTGCAGGTGATACAATCAGGAGACATGCAGTGTGGATCATTTTACACAAAAACGTTTGTTGGAAGAGGGGCAACAATAACAACAACGAAATCATTCTCTCCTTTAGATGTTAACAGGTGTAATTGTGAAACCACTACCCTCCTCCGTTATAAGTAACACCCATCCCCGGAAAAAACAGCGACACAGGCTTGTAAAACAGCTGCCCATCAAAGATATAATATGCGCCTTTCATCGCGAAGGCTCTAAAACGCGACCAGACACGTCGGTTTATTTTGGAGAATGGGGCTGTGCCTATAAGACTGTTGATCTAATATTAAGGTGTGCATAGTAACATATTTTGCCAATTGTCTGGAAAAGCAGACATCGCCAGCGTCTCAGAACCAGCGGTGAAACCAGGCCGACACAGTTAGTGTCCCTGTGCTGACGCGGTCAAATTAATCAGGAATGTCAATGGGATGGATGCCGCTTTAGTCCAAGTTCGTTAGCTCCTCTATACGGAAATTTTTAAGTTTTAAAATACCACGTAAGTGAACAGAAATGTCTTTATTAGTTATCCGGGTCATTACATGACAAATCTTGACAAACACGCGTTTGTCATTCAATAAATAAGTGCAAATTACAGCAGATGGTTTAGAACACAATTGCCCCGTTTGAATGCAACTAAATTAAATGAAGCGTGAAGCAACAGTTGGGTTTTTATTGAATTACACGAGAAATAATTTTAATAACCATCGGACTTGAAAGGAGGCGTTTAAACAGTACATATTGCTAATTTGGCATTAATAGTAAAATTGCCTGAAACTTATAATGAACAAAAAATGTGGAAAGCGTCAGTCTAAAACGTACTCCATGCTTATCTTTTCCGCGTGTCGTTACGGGCATCAGCCGGGGCAGAGGCTCTCGGAGAGGTCACCGCTCCGCCTCTCCGCCTGCGATTCCACGGCAAATAGAAACGGCGAGCGAGCAGCTCGATCGCCGCGCCCCGCCGTAGGACGCGCCCAAGTCGCCTGGGATCGGGGGCGGGGGGGGCTCTTCGGAGCAGGCGGATCGGCTGCTTTTCGGACGCGATCCGGCTGGAAATTACCGCTGCCCAGAAAACCGACAAAGTCTCCCGCACAACAAAAATCCTGCTTGTATTAAAACGCCACCGCAATTGTCTGTTTATTGGCTATGTTAGAGCAAATGGATCCCTGCAGCCAGTTTTCACTCTTAATTCCCCATTTTACGGGGGAGTTTTACACCCATCGGAGGAATGGGTGATAAAGCGTAATAAGATCATCTTGTCTGTAGGAGATAAAGCGCGGGTGCTTCCGTGCGTTTCTCTGACATTTATTTGGGGGCTGAAATAACGGGCTGGGCTCCGCGGCTTGTCCCCGGGGCCAAATTAAGACACGTGGCCTTTCTGTACTCTCTCAAACCGGGCCGCCAGCATCCCAGAGCGTGTTTCCTGCATCGCCCTGCCCGCCGCCCTCTTTCGGTTCTTCTAGAAGAGGAAACATCGCTGCGGAGTCACTATATCGGGACCCCGTTTAGCGTCTTAGCCCGTTGCCTGGTTACCACAAAAGAAGAGGAAAACACGGACCGTTGCCGTGACGACGCGGAAGTCACGCAAGCGTTGCACCTTTCGTGCAAAGCGATGCGGTGACGCGACGGTCGCGTCTCAACTTTCCTGGGTGTCCTTTTATTGCCCTTAAAAGAACGTATTTCAAATGCACGACCTGCGCGTTTTTATTCTGACTTCTTATTATGCAGTTGAAGGGCAGCGAATTAGGTTGGGAACCTTACTTTACGTAACATGTTCCATGTATATTTTATAGCTGTACTTTGCGCGGTAGAGTGAACTACTTTTGGTGATTAATTCATGTCCTGCACTTTCTGAAGAAAGGCTGTCCGGTTCTTCATGACACATCTTCGCACAACACCAGTCTGCAATCCAACACTCCTACAGCCACAGTTTAATAAACATGTCACTTAATTTGAGCAATTAAAATCGGAGACAAGCCATTCAGGGTGAACCACAACTAGCGTTATTTGAGAAAAAAAAAAAGCATAATAATTAGGGGAAAAAATAAAAGCAAAAGATCTATTATTGTAAATAAATACTCATTAAACCTTTTCATTGAGAAGCACATTGGCTCAGTGGGTAGCAATACTGCCTCACACACCATTTCTGAGTGCACATGTTCTACATTGAACTGAATAGTTTTTCTCTCACAATTCATAGACATGTATTTGGGAGACTTTCCCACCGGTGCCCTGTGACAGACCAGCGTCCCACCTTGTGTGTCCCTCTGCTCTGGGGCCCCCGTCACTCTGTACTGGATACACAGCTGGAAGATGGATGTTTTGTTGGGAATGCAATGTCATCTTGACACACACTAACAATAACATTCACGTAACAATTCATCGTGTCTATACAATCCCATAAAACTCTTGTTTTTAGAAGGCAGATTCAGACTTATAGCTGGTTTAAATAAGTCATATTGGGCCTAGAAACATAACCAGGCATCAGAACTGGGATTTCATATTATCAAACGAGTTTTGTTTTTGCACCTGCTTCCTGTTGACCATAGCTGGCACACCACTCAGTGCCCTGGTTAGCTTTAAACCACATCGAATTTCAGCTCTTCTATGGATGACCTTATGAATTTTTTGTTCAGATGACACTGATATGCAAACGAGATCTCTGCTACAATAATAAATTCCCTGTGCTTTCCTTTAAATAGCCCCAGCTATCTGATTTGTGGCCTTCGGCCCTGGGACGGGGCGTGGCTCTGTGAGTCAGATGCCAAGGTGCTCTTATTTGCCTGTGGGCAGCGTGTTATGATGGGATGGCATACGAGAGCGACGCTGCAGGCCCTGCCTCCCCGGCTGCACACAGTTCTGAGGCGAGAAAGCAGGGGTTGCAAAAACTGCTCATGCTGTTAGGGTCCTTCGTACCCCTGCTCCGTTCCTATGCCTGACTCCTATATATGAGTCAGCCCCACAGTGAGTGGGGGAGTCAGGAGTCAGCCCCGCAGTGGATGGAGGAGTCAGGAGTCAGCCCCGCAGCGGATGGAGGAGTCAGGAGTCAGCCCCGCAGTGGATGGGGGAGTCAGAAGTCAGTCACGCAGCGGGTGGGGGAGTCAGGAGTCAGCCCCGCAGCAGATGGGGGAGTCAGGAGTCAGCCCCACGGCGAGTGGGGGAGTCAGGAGTCAGCCCCGCAGTGGATGGGGGAGTCAAAAGTCACCCACGCAGCAGGTGGGGGAGTCAGGAGTCTGCCCCGCAGCGGATGGGGGAGTCAGGAGTCAGCCCCGCAGCAGATGGGGGAGTCACGAGTTAGCCCCACAGCGGGTGGAACCTCCCTGGAACCCACATGTTGTTTTGATGCTGCACCAGAGTCCTGGGGGGGGTTGGGGGGTGGCCCAGACCTTGACTGACCTCTAGGATAGATATCACCGCAGATGCATGTGGGCGTGTGTGTGTTTGTGTGTGTGTGTGTGTGGGGGGGGGGGGGTGCTTTGACACAGTAACAGGTTTACCTCGCCTGTCATGCGAAACGCGTTCTGGCCTACGCTCCTCTCTATTTTTAATGATATTTTGCCAATAACGAATTTCATTTCAGTCGCGTGACAAATGTGATTTATGGGGCTGGAATATCCGGCAGCCTTCATGAGGCCGGGATGGGGGCCACGTTCTGAGCCTCTCTCAGCTTTTTATAGAGCCCCATTAAAAGGGCCGCTTGGGCCTGGGGGGTGGCAGTCGTAACACCCCTCCCGGTCCTCGCTGGTATTCCCCTGTGGGAAATTGATGAGAGTCATCGGCGCTCCTGGGGAGGTTCAGTACAGTGGCTCAGAAAAACATGGGGGGGGGGGGGGGGGGTGTGCTAATTTGGTTGGAAAGTGAGAAGGCCGGGGCAAATCTGCAAAGCCGGCTTCGGTGCAAAAGTAAAACCCAAGCCGGATTGTTGGGCAT
>JAODLD010000047.1:17445950-17471169 GCA_026781065.1 Mormyrops boulengeri
CTGTGGACAGCGCTGCTGCTTCACACAGGGTTGGGGGGGGGTCCGTGTTCCCCCATGTCACATAGGTGTTCTCCTGCACTAAGGCTAATTGGTGTCCTGGTGTGTGACTGTGTGTGTGAAAGTGTCCATTGACTGGTATCCCAGCCAGGGTGAACCCCAGCTTTGGACCCTGTGCTGCCTGGGAAAGGCTCCAAGTGGCCCAGAAACTTCTTCTGGAGAACCAAAAAAACCATGTATAAAATTTTCAACGTGACAAAAATAAGCGGCAGCATGGATGACGCAGTGGCTCCGTGAGCAGCACAGTTTCCCCCAGTGGCTCCATGAGCAGCACAGTTTCCCCCAGTGGCGCCGTGAGCAGCACAGTTTCCCCCAGTGGCTCCGTGAGCAGCACACTTTCCCCCAGTGCCTCCGTGAGCAGCACAGTTTCCCCCAGTGGTTCCGTGAGCAGCACAGTTTCCCCCAGTGGCTGCGTGAGCAGCAGTTTCCCCCAAACCTCCGGGGATGGTTTCCTCTGGGTACTCAGCTGCTTCCCTTCCTCAGCCCAAAGATCTCCCGTTATTCTAACTGGCATCCCTAAATTGCCCACAGTGTTTGCACATGTGGGTACCCATCAAATTAACAAGAACCCCCAGTCTAGCGCAAATCCAATAGGAGACCATTTATAGAACATGCATCACACAAGGCAGGTTGTTCAAAATGGGACTTGCCAATTTAAACAACTACATGCACAGCCCATCCTGACAGGCGCACCTGGTACAACTGACTCCCCTGCCGCAAAATCCCATCATCTTCTATCCTGGGCTGATGGAGAGAGATATCTGAAATGGACCCCCCCTCCATTAAAAATCCACCCTCATTACTTTTCATATTCAGAACCAGGTTTGTTGGCCAAGTATGTTCATACATACAGGGAATTTATATACTTAAAAAACGGCGGTTCGGCGGTGCGGCGCACGCGGTACTTTGGTGGCTCTGCCCGGATCGGTTACCCTTTCCACACTCATCCCTCTCGCGAATCCGTTTCAGAGACGAAGGCGGCCAATGACTCATCTGCCGTTATCCCGGACTTTGCGGGGGTGACACCAGACAAATGCGAGCGAAAGTGAGAGGCGCGGGAGCGGTAAAGCGCCGATTCGCAATGCGAGTCCCTTCCTGCGCTAAAGGGGCGTAAGGTACAGTGCGCAGACAGCTGATGACACTTAGTGCCTGCTAACATGGATCACTTTTGTGTTTTAAATGCTTAAACAAACAAATGAGCAAATAAACAAACAAACAAATAAAAAAAACAACAACTTTTGACACGTCAGATGATTTTGGACCCTATGAAAGCTTTTCATATCGGGCCCCTAACCCAGCCTAATACAATAATGTTGCAAAATGTTTTAAGGTCCCTGTCAGTCAGGCACTGCAAGGTCTAGAGGTTCTTTAGACACCACTTACTCATTCTGAGAATCGTTTTTCCAACTTGCAAGTGATGCGATCGGTTTCTGAGTGTAGCAGATATTTATAGGTGCAGAGAAACAAGGTCATCATTTTTGGGCTGAAGGAGCAAATGGATATTTTACCCCCCATCCGCATAAAACTCAAAAACCCATTTAGGTCCATCAAAATTCATTTTGTGGCACAGTGGGTTAAAATGACTTCAACTGCGTGTGATGTTGGTGTTGGTGAAAAAAAAGAATTACTGAAATATTTTGAAAAATCTCCAGGACCACAGATTAAGACCCACGGCTGTGTCCAGATCCTGCCTGCTTACGGAATTCTAGATATCGTGCTAATTGAGACAATAATCAAGTTTGCAGTGAAATACCTTGTGTCTCTTATTACGGCACAAGATCTGCTAAAATACAGCTTAACCCTGAACTCCATCTTTACAAAATAAAATCACCCTTAATTCCCAGCAGATCTGTGCGGCACTAAAAACGACAAACACAGACGGATGAAGGCTGTGCATCACCGGTCTGATGTAAGAAGTGCTCCAGAATTGGCAGCCCGTGGTGAAATCGCAGATAAGTAGGCCAACACATCCGATGCCGGTGAGGAGGCGACGCTGAGATCACTGACGCTTAAAGGATGCATTCCCGACATGACAGAGCCAAAAAAAGGAGAGCATGCAGGAGTTAAACAAACCCCCCACCCTGCCCCTGTGAGCCCCACCTCCAGCAGACCAAAGTCAAAATCAGATGAATCAAACAGCTTTTCATCAGCTACATGAAAAGGAAGACGAACGACAGATTTCACACTCAAAAATTTTTATGGATTGGGTGACCCTAAACGTGGAACAGCCAACTTGAAACACCACATTTGACCCCGTACACGAAACATCTACTCCTCTCCATCAGAAAGGACACAAAGCTTATAAAGGGCTACAAAGGGAGTTCTGACAGTATCTTTCGCTTCATGCATCCTCTTCTTGGCCTTCAGGCAGCGACAAACAAAACACGTGAGAAAACCTAGAAAACGCGACCCGACGCAGGTCTGCCAATGAGTACGGCTGACAGTATGAGCATGACGGTGCAAGAGACAGCCTCAGCCTACAAGGTGCAGGGAAAATCCAGACAGCGATCAGCTCCTCAACTTCTGAAAGGCTTCTGAAGTGAGGGGAATCAGCTGGAACAGAGCAGTCACTGAAACAGTTCAATGAAATGTTGAATTTACAAGAGCGTAATTAGCATGCGGTGACAGAGTGCAGAACGCTTCGGAGACAGTCACAAAAACGCTAATGAAAGGAATTAATCTGCTTCGTTAAGGGCTCAGCTTCCATAGCTCAGAGTTTGCGCCTCAAACACACCGACGGATAAAGATCTAATCGACAACATCCTTTTAACAGTTAAGGGAACAAGCAAGAAGCCGCAAAGAAACAAAAACAACCATTGTTAAAAAAAAAAAAAACACAGTGAAGATCACAGGTCTGATATTCCACACAATCTTCACAAACAACTGAGAAGTTTCCGCTCTCGTGCTGATCTTAAGCAGGTTCCTGACACCTATGAGAACTTGAAAGCAGACACTGCTTTGAATGATTTACTTAGAAAATACGCTACCAAGCCAAGGCAAAAAAGAATATTAATTAAATTAAGACACACAGCCTGGTTCTACCTTCTGCCTCAGTGACCATGGGATTCCCAGTGAAAGATTACATATAGATTCATAAAGATTACATATAGATTCAAAAAGATTACATATAGATTCATTATCATTGAAGAGGATCAAATTGGAAGCACTTTTTAATTAAATCCCCTAATCACAGAGGTGATTAGTTCTTAAGAGTAAATGCTTAGCTAAGTATCCATCACATTTTTCCTAAAGAGACAGTTAAAGCAAAACTCACGGGTTTTCAAGTTTGTTTAAAGACATAAGGTTCTCTGGCAGACTACAAGTGTAACGGTGAATACCACAGCATGGTTTGGGTGGTGCTGGGAAGACGGCTGACAGACACATCCTGTATGAACACGCTTGGAACGGCGCTGAGCGGAGGCCCAAAGGTCAAACGCGCGATCCGACACCTGCTGAATTTCTCTGCCATTTAAAAGGAATCATCTGGCTGTGTTTAAAGGCAGTTTGATAAATTATCTATTAATACCAGCTGACATGTCATTTCATTCATGTTTACAGAGTTCACACTGTCAAGCCATACTCTGAAGCATTATATAGGACCACGATTTCAGCTACACATCTTTCATATTTTTCCCTTAAACATATTTTAAGGAGTAGGAGGCGGAAAGTGCTTGGTTAGAAAATGTTTTTAAATCTAAGCTGCGCACCTTTCAGGCCCTGGCTCACAACAACAGCCATATCCAGCTGACATATCTAGGTACATATCTAATAAGATTTTTGTTCTCTCATCTGTTCAAAGATTCACGTCACATTTTTTTATTAATTAGAGAATTCTGATGGCTTCTGCCTTAAACACACTGAAACAACACGTCAGTGAAAAAAGACAGATTCGACCCAGCTTGGTTTGTAAGCATGCCATAAGTATCAGGTTCAGATAAATACAGAAAGCAATAAATTTAATGATGAGAGAAAAGACACAACGACCGAGTGAAAGGCCATCTTTCTGGGCGCT
This sequence comes from Mormyrops boulengeri, assembly GCA_026781065.1. Taxonomy (NCBI): domain Eukaryota; kingdom Metazoa; phylum Chordata; class Actinopteri; order Osteoglossiformes; family Mormyridae; genus Mormyrops; species Mormyrops boulengeri. The sequence goes on from JAODLD010000047.1 coordinate 17,450,020, forward strand.
ACAGGTATACAACGTTGTAGAAAGTCAGAATCAAAGGCAACCTATGAAAGAAGACGCGTGTGCCTTGTACGGTGAACGCAGCGCGACTGCAGCGCACAGCTGCAGGGAGACACGTCATCCATCTCTCGGGATCCATAATGACCTCGTGCTGCGCGTCCAGATGTTTATCGGGTCCCGCGCGACACCGCTGTCACGCAGGACGTCCTATAGTAAAATACGTGCTCACTCTACGTATGCATAATAATAGCGTCCAACACCAAATAGCCTTTCACCATATCGAGCATGACGTGACCTAGTTAAATTCTAGTATATAATACAATGCACGGCAGCAAAACATGGGAGACACGATTCCATTTTTGCTGTACCTTTATTCCCACTTTCAATCAATTAAAATTAATTGCGGTCATTATTTTGGGCATCTAGGCATCCCAGAAAGGATTACGCCAACTTAATTCGGACATCTTTGGAGTACTTGGATGCGTGTCTGGCATTTCGCGCAACTCAAGCTATCAAGTGAGGAAAAAGGTGTATATCTGGGTAACAATAGTAGGGCCCCGCTTTGAAGCAACAGGTCTCGTTCTGCTACAAATATAAACGGCGCGACTGGTCTTTTGTCGAGTATTTATTAACTCCAGTTTCAATATTTGCATGCTATATCGTTTTGAAAAGAATTATTTTGCTTAGGAGGAGGTGGGAGACCAGCTATCCTTAAAATGATTATATATGCATTTTAAAAAGGAACACTAGTAATTTTCAGCTTGCTCTGGAAACGCGTAAAAAACGCAGCGATGCATGAAAATAGTAGGTGTTGACAACGGTATTCCAAGCCTGTATAGATTATACATAGGTAAACAATTACCACACGGGAGACGTGAAGATGCTAAAGCCTAATGGCATGCAAATTAATTAATTACGATTTATTAATCTATTATATTTGTGAATAAGGGTTACAATCTCACACACGTAGTTTAGAGAACAAAGGAAGATTGTAAGGCCTTTAAGTACCCCGCTGAGCTGTTTGTCCCTGTTTGTCACCGGAACCTTTAAGAATGACTTACGTAGGTCTAATTGCGTGCGACGGTTTACAATATTCATTTGCACTTAATTAAATGTATTTCCCGTTCATATTTTTACACAAATAGCTTTGTTTTCCCATCTAAATTCTCTAATATTTTTGATAATTCACATTTTGTATCATTATTGTGATTACTCGCCGTTGTTATTGTTTGTTATTCAAGAAGACAGTTTAACAACAGACATGCTTGTTTACAGGTTCCTAAATGCCGAAATAGCATTCTGCAATAGTATAAAAATGTAGTCCACAAAATGTATGTCCGCATCAGAGTAATTGATTAAACCTTTGGTTTAACAAGATGTCACCAGATGTAACGTACAGTAACACACTTGTATGAATTAGCATTATTTGTATACGTTGATTTTGCTGATGGAGCAGAAAGCAACAGCGGCAGTAAGATAGCAACTGAAATAATCGGTGCATGACTTTGGCACAAGCGTTTAGCCCGCATACCGATATAAATCGTTCATTATTAGACACAGACTTGGAGAAAGAATTTCAATAACGTGGGGTGAGATTTGTTAAAATGGGCCACCTGGGAAAATGGGACAGTGAAACTTTGCCGTTAATATATGCCTATGTGTTTAGTAATACTTCATTTTGTCGTCTGTGCGATGTTCAAGGAGCATTCATGTATTTTAGAATGATATCAAGTTGGGATTCAAGACACGGAGATGATTCCAAACATTTTCCCAGAAATGTCCGATTTTAATACTCGCCCCAGGTGTATTACATATCGTGGCATTTAGAAGCGTTATATGCCCTTCTTGGTCTGCACGTGAATGCACATTATAACATGAAAATGAATGGCACCGCATTTTACAAGTGGTTTTAAAGCAGGTTAAAACTTGTAAATCTGCAAGACTGTGGTCAGTCCGATCATAATTTATGCATCCGCACAACAGCCTGGAAGGTATCAGGGTGAGATCGCGTCTCCACTCCGAACGGGACGCGTTTAGGCTGTCCTGGGGCTCGCACTGTACCTGCTTTTCAACCCGTTTGCATATATCTATATATATATATCCAAACTCAATTCATTATGCAGCATAAAAGATCACAAACACATCGCTCTACCTTCCAGTAGCTGGTAAACCACAATAAGAATCAGAGGTGTTTGAAAATTTAATATAAAAAACTATGCATGTTCCACATGCACAAGCTAAAACGGAAGCGTTCTTAAAAAGTTAAATAGTAAAACACACCCACGTTGCGTTCCAGCCCCAATACTGTGTGGTGTGTCCAGAAAACAACTGTAGGCATCAGCTCACAAGCCAGATTCTCCGGTCTTGCTGGTAATTTTTTTATTGTTAATTTCATAACTGATTTATTGACATTCTTTTTTTTGGTTGGGCCAGCTTTGCTAAAATATCCGTCTTGGACAGGCGGCAGATGATCTTAGGAAACTTACCTTGCCTCTTGATCCACATTTTGGTGTTGACCAGTGTGCCCTTTTGTCCCCACCTGGCGCGGACACATCTTCTACGTCCCCTATCAGCCCGGCTGATGCCGAATCCGAGTCCTCCCCTTCTTCCAAGTCCTCGCCCTCCTCCGCTTCTGCCGTCTTGAACCGTTTGGGCGCTCTCTCATATTCCCCTTCCTCATGCTCCTCGGCCAGAGACATTCTCAAAAATCAGAGATTTGGGCTCAGAGTCAGTAATGTCCTTTGCACGTAGGTCTGATAAGAGCAACCTAGAGAAGTTACGAAGCGTTTGGGCAGCCCTGCCGAGGCGTCTAAGCGTTGCTCTCAGCGGCGTGCATCAGTCGGAGCGGACTGTCACTAGCAGCGCGTCCTTCCAAGCGCACTGACTCCCTTTGTTCACATCGCAAACCTAGACAGCCGGGGTACGCTTCCTCGCTTCCTCATTGGGCCAATCTCTGTCGGTACTCATGAATGTCGCTTCTGATTGGGCGAGCTCGTCCCGCAACTTGTAAATACAGACACTGATTGGTCACCATGGTCATCTGTCAAGAAAAAGATAAGCACATTTTAGTCAAGGCAATAAATCACTTTTGCATAAATGTATTAATTAGAAAAGAACAATCCCAAAGTATGAATGCCTTTAACCATTAAAAATCAATTTCAGTGAAGAAAATTAGATTTATTTTACTTTCTAAGAGCGCTCCCCTGCTTTAAGTTTACCGATGTTTTGTTATTTTTAGACGGTTTTTCCCGTACAGCACCTTACCGGTCTGCTCCCAGGTAAGTGTTTAAGAAAGCGCACCGTTCCATTAGCCTGTTCGTCTGTTTATATTAAGATCACGATATAATTCATTACAACGGTAAGAATGGTTATGCTGTTTTTATGTGGTGATATTAAGAAATTATTTGTCCCCTCTAGTTGTACTGTTACCAGCTTATACTTGTTTAGAACAAAGTGGAAACATCCAGTGATACTAACACGAAATATCCTACTGTAAACATGTCGCTTTTGTTTTTCTATAGAGGATTTAAAAACGCATATACGCAATCATTGCTGTAGGCTATATGTTACTTGGCTACTATTTTCATTTTCGAATAATTACTATACTAATTGCTTTAGTATTTAATTATTATTTTGCTGTGACTTTACACAAACTCAGCATTAACATAGATGCACATGTTTGATCGGTCGCCCGCCCACTTGTTTGTCCCCCAAAGCGCGTGTCATGCACTTTATGTGCTTCCCTGTGTGGTCACACTGTCCTCCGCTGGATTGCACTGGCTTTTTGCTGTATCTGCATTCTGTGACGAGGCTGGAATAAGTGGATTTTCCCGGTTATTGCTGACTTCTAGTTATAAAGTTAGACTAAGACTCCAATTCGAGTCGTCATTCTCCCCGTGAGTAGCAGGCACTAATATGCTAATGGGAGATGCATTCAGAACATATTGTATTTTAAACCTGACTGATGTCCAGATTCTCCGGTTTCTACTCACTATATTGAGCAAAGTCATTTTTATTAATTAAATCTGATTTTGCAGTGCAGATACCCTATACATATTGATAATGTGTACCATAGTAAGGTTTTGTATACTTTCTAACGAAAACGAATCCGTTGAAATGAAATTATGATCAATGGCCACTCAGCGAATAATAGCATTATGTTGTCGTTGTAGTATCATATTAAGGTATCTTCTTTCAATGGTAAGCTGGCATATCAAAACAATAGATGAAAAATAGGAGATGGATTTCCCACTAATTAGACGCTTGCTTTTGAGTTTAAAACGCAACTCTTAGAAACTAATTATATATCGTAAAGCTGTCCTTATACCGAAGAAAATCCACTCATGATTACATGATTACAGATCACTGAGTTACCTGTCAATAGCAGGCTGTAGGTAAATAGCAGTTAATGATGAGGTTAATTTTACAATCAAATAGTGGATGAAAGCTCTATGATTATGAAATAAATGTAGAAGCTGGGAGGTCTTTGAGCATAAACCACGTGACCCCCCTTAGATGACATGTAACATCCGTTAAAAAAACAGCGGACCGTGGAGATGGTGCAATTAGAGAAACGTTATCAATTGAAGTTAAATCTGTTTTTAAAATATATGTCTTGGCAGGCAAGAAACTGAAGGGGCTGGTTATGTGTTTGTGTTCGCCTGGAAACTGAGACAGTCGTTCTATGACTAAATATCTCTGTTCACAAAATAAATAGATAAGTCCTTAGAGGCGTTTTAGTAGAATACCCGGAGGAAGCACGGGAAGAATATAAAAAATCTAAATACACATAGCGGGGGATGAGATTTGCACCCCCCGTACCAATTATTATTATATAACAGAAGAAGGCAAATGCAAATACAGCAAGTCAATGCTTATTTTAACCCGGCTACCGTTAACAGCCACTTTCCAACCTGCTAGAAATAAAAAGGGACAGGGACCGTCTTGAGACTTACTACCAGAGCGCAAATGCTTTTTCCTTCCATGGATGAGATGAATTTTTGCGAATAAATAATGGAAGTCTGTCATTCATTCCTATTCATACCTTGTAAAACACTTCCACTTTCTCTGAAATATGAGCAAAACGAAACCGGGACAGGTACCCAAAGCAGTAACGACCCCAGTGGTAAAACGGGAGACGTCCAAAGAGGAACACGGCTTGTGCGGTTCCGCGTTCTATGATCGAAATCACTAAGAACCAATGAAAATGGGGGGGGGGTTCCCCAGGGGGCCAATCGAGTGCCACCCCCAGACTCCATTGGGCGCTACCTAGCCAAGACTCTTTTTTAAAATTATTATTATTATTATTATTATTAATGAACAATATTACAACATATCACCAAAGGAACTGCCATGCAATACATAAAACAGTAACAGAGCTAGGGATAAGAGAGAAGAGAAAGAAAAAACAAACAATGAAAGCCAAATTCTTCCACAATTTTACAGGTTTCGATAGCTTTTTTGTTTTTACACTGAACTAAAGTTGTGCCGTACTGCTTAATTTCATTTAAAAAAATGGAAAAAGTTGTGTTTAAATCTATCCAAAACATTCTTGTATAGATACACTTTAAAAAGAAATGAATAGTAGATTCTGTTTCCATCCCACTAAACGCACAGTTGTAATCTATGTCTAGTTTGAACCTTTCTAAGACTTTATTGACAGGGTATATTCGATGAAGTATTTTAAATGAAAATTCTTTAACCTTATTTTGGATGCAATATTGATTTAACAACTTCCATGCTTTCTTCCAATCTATAACATCAAACAGGGAAGTCCAAAAGAATTTTGCAGAGGGAACTGTTGGTTGGCAAAGGGAATTCCTGATATGCTGCTTGTTACATTTATCGTCCCATAAGTTAATATCCCCAATAAATATATTTCTGCAGGCGACGTCTGAGCATTTATAATTTATACAAGCATTCTTAAGAAAATGTATGGCACTTCTAGACAGTGCGTCAAAGACCACAGCATATTATTTAGGTTTAATAGGTATTTTAATGTCATTAAGAGACCACTGGCAGTCAGCAACTGCCCACGAATCAAAATACCACGGTCAATCCATGATTTATAAAATAGTGACTTATTTTTATATAATATATCTTTGTTATTCCATAAAAATACCTGTGGGATGTAAAGTTATGCTTATACACCAACAATCATGTCAGAACTGCTTGCCTGTGAAAATTACTTAATGTGATAGGTAGTTTTTCAACAGAGAAGTTGCACTTTAATGAGAATTCAATGCCACCAATAGAATTAAATAAATAGTTTGGGAAACCTACCAAAAATTTGCTGCTCTTTCTTCCCATCCCAGTGTCGCTTGGTTGCGTTCACCATCCATAGGTGCGGGAAGACGTTTTGAGCTCAGGGTGCTGAAAGTCAGTTATTTTGTATAATCTGTAGCCATCAACAGCTACCAACAAGATAACAAGGACGAAAATATTAGGTCGGCTACAAGCACTGTCGGTGCATCAGCAACTTGAACAGTGGCAGGTAGATCGTAGTGGCAGCTTCATTGAATTGTTCTTTTGGTGGTGATGTGGTCCTGTCACACGAATCCCTGATTACTAATCAGGTACCTGAGCCTGCCCTGGGCTGGCGGCACCTGGAGCCCAATCGTATTTAAGCAGAGCAGTGAGCAATGAGCAGTGAGCAGTGAGCAGTTCTCATGGCGGTCATCATCGATCATCATCATTGCTCCTGCAGCATAGTCTTCAGTTGCTTTCTTGTCAGAGGTGAGTTTTATGGAGTTAGATGTGAAAGGTCCGTTTCCTCTGTGTCTGTCAGTTGTCAACAGGGACTGGCTTGGTGGTTTAAAAGGCTGGAGGTTCATGGGCCTTGTCGGCTGCCACTTTGGTCTGGGCCTCTGGTTAACTGGTTTCTGGTTTGGGGATTCATGATCCAGCATGTGCTTTGTGAAGGCTAATAAACGTTTTAACCCGTAGTCATGACCGGTTATTTTTGGAGAAATAATCATAAACCTCCTGTGAGCCACTGTGAGATAATTAACATAACATTATGTTTCTTTGGCATGGGCACCCTGGCCTACAGTATTCTGACACCGTCAATAAGGGGCGGGGGGTGTGGTGGCGGGAGGGGAGGGTTGTCATTTGGTTTCACTTAATTTTGATATAACATTTTTGTGGGAATGTTATATGAAAGTTATCGTGGGACTATACCCAGGTGAACATTCCTGGTGACTGGAGCCATAAAAAAATTGTTGGTTGTGTATATTGCATTTTAAGTCGTTCTTATACCTTAAGGACAGGGGAAGGTTATCAGAATTCATACTTTAGTGTTGAAGTTCCTGATAGAGCATAGGGTTAGATACCTGTGTAGGCTGGCTGATACCAGCCATGCTGTGCTTTAAGCCAGTGTTTCCCAACCTGGTCCTCGGGAACCCCTGGACTGTCACCCAGTAGGGAGCTGGGAGGGAGCAAAAACGTGGGCCGCCTGGGGTCCCCAAGGGCCGGCTTGAGAAACACTGCTCTAGGGTCCAGAGTGCTGAGCACAGAGCCCCCAGGGCAGGACTGGGTTTCCCTGGAGGTGCCACCACCATGACATCCTTCTGCAGGAGGTGTCCAGCCAAGAAGGGGATCACAAGACATTTGCATGTCCCTGCAGCAGTTCCAGATGGAGGTGCCGATGCAGAGGATGGGGCTGGATGAGTTTGGGTCATTATTCTATACTGAGCAGAGGAATCGTTACATATCAGTAGCAGTCAGTTATTTCACAAAGTGACCGGAGGCATTTACCACCCCCAATGAAGGAGGGAGCACTACTCTGGGTCCCCTCTGGGGGCATGTTTGCATGTTCCAGAATCCCTGCCATGGCGCTCCATGGTGACCAGGAGCAGAGCTCTGAACTCAAGATCTTCAGGGAGGTGAGGACACCGGCCCTCTGCTGATGTACAGGGTGTAATTAGCTGTGTTAGACACTTGTTTTGTTGCTCAATTGCCTGTTCAGTGCTGGTAGACATGCAGCACATATAATTAGTTATTTGGGGGGTAAAGGCTTAAATAAATTGACGGGGTGTTTAGCCTGGTGCGATTTCAGTTCATTGGGATGCTTGTAGAGTGAATGGCAGAAAACCTTGTCAGAAAAAGACGTTAGTCATGAGTAAGGTCACTTGGATGCGTAGAGTTTGCTCTCATTGGATTATGGGGAATGGGTTGTAACTGCTGTGGATAGGTTACAGTATGTTGTTCATAATGTTAACTGTAGTCAAATAATGCATATACGGTAAGTAAAAAATGAACAAAACTTTTGTTTTCTTCTTGTATGTGGATCACACAGTTTGTGAAGTATTCACAAACAGAGGTAATTCCCTAAAACTCCCAGGAAGCTCTTAGCCATCATCTACACTGATCTGTTACTTACCACAGTACCAGGCACTCATGGGAAATTGAGGGTTAGAAACCAAAAAAAAGTTTCATATATATTCTTTCATTTACAGGATTCAGCAGTGTTAAGGGGACTCTACGCCTCCATGTGGCTCATTTGGAAGAGCTAACTAACACCCTAATTCACGCTACATGTGACATCATATCAGAAAGGAACAGAGCTGAATGATGACTCATGATATTCAGAAATGCATCTAAAACAGGGAAAACATTACACAAACGCCTATATTGTTAATTTGGGCCAGTGCTCTGGAGTGGAACACAGCTCCTGTCTGTGAGAGATATTTATCTGAGAAATTTTGTTTTTAAAGATTCAGGCACAGTGTCTGAGTGTTTAACCCAAAGGGACATACTAACAGGACTGGACACATTCAAGCTTAACTTAAGGTTCTAATCCGCAGAGCATGTTTCCTTTTCTAATGTAGACCTTTCCAAATCAAATTTTATACCCTTTTAAATTTTACTGTTTAATAGTAATTATAGTACCCATGATGGCATGATATGTCCAAGGTGCTCCTCTGCCTTATGTCCTGTCCTGCCTGCGGTAAGTCCCCACGTCAGGATAACTGGATGGATGGATGGATGGATAACTATGCTATCTTGTGTTGGAATGACATCCAGGATTTTCCCCTGCCTTGCACCCTGTGTTACCTGAAATAAGATCCCTGTGTGCAGGTGGGAGGAAGATTCCTGTATGGCAATTGTCCTGTTTTATACTTCTAATTGGATTCATGTTGACAGGGAGATGCATAATTTCTCTTTGACTTTCATGATTATACAGTTTGCTTGCGCCGCTTGGATATGTCAGCATTTATTAGGGAGTCCTCCTTGCAGCTGGGCAGACATTAATATTAAATGACTGAAGCATTAAGTTGTTCATTCTGATAATTATGATTAATCTGAATAGTTGTTCCTGGAGATGTAACAACAATGTTGTTTGGAATTTTTGCATGACTTAGAAGACTATAGGAAAGGGGCAACCTTCTCTCCATGTCACTATAACAAACAGTAAATGTGCAGTTCTGGGAAACTGGAGGCTCATTCGAATTGAAAAGAAGGCACTTGACACTGCAGAGGTTTGGATGGGGTATGAGCCTGTTACTTCCATTCACAGTTATTATGTCCAACCACAGCTGTTACATCTAATTACACAGTTACATCAATCCATAGCTGTTACATCTATTTACAGCTGTTATTTCTATACACAGCTGTCACATTCTTCCTCAGCTGTTAGTACATCCATAGCTGTCACATCAATTACACAGTTACATCCATCCCCAGCTGTCATGTCCATTTACATCTGTTACCTCCATCCACATCTATTATATACATACACAGCCGTTACATCCAATCACAGCTGTTACTTCTATTCACAACTTGCATGGCCATCCAAAGTTGTAACGTCCATTATCAGCTGCTATGTCCAGCTTCAGCATTAAAGTTGTGTATTTCATGGACGTTGTTGGACCTGATCACTCGGGACTACAGCCCTGAGTATTTTAGCCCGGATGCCAGTTATCTTCCTTTTTTTTAAAAAAGGTGAAGCCCCAGGTCAACTGCACTTAGCTCCTGATCTTTTCAATACCTAGAAACTCCCCTGGTGTCTTTTCATCTCTGTAATGAGGAACCACAATGTAAAGTAGAGTGACAGGTTTCTCATATCGGGACACCCGGCAAGCAGAACCGAAACGTTGTGTTCTTGAGCCATAGGAACAGAAATTCTTGATCCAGTGCCCTGGCTTCATGCTTGCAGCTACAGGAAGCTCTAGTGAATGAGCCTTTTATTTGAGCTTTCGAATGCCTGCTGTTGACTGCTTCGAATCATCATCTTCTGCAAATGTCCCCTGCTCAAGAGAGTAAAAACTTCTTAGCACTTTTTCTGCAGTGAACCTTTTATTAGCATCTCAGTTCTGTACAGGTACAAAAGTGTGTCTCCATTAGGAAATGTAGCCTATAAGGATTTACTTAACCCCGAAAAACTGGATTGGGTGACTGACATTAATCTGTTATGTATCTGTGCTTTGGCTTTTGCGAGTGGTTTACTTATGTGGCTCTAAAGAGAACCAGGACTAGTTTCAGCTCTGCCCCTACAAAGCCTCCTTGGCACAGGGTCTTAAATGTCAGCTGTGTGCTGATGAATGTGAAATTCAGTCTCCCTTCACCACATTTCTCATTCTGGTCTGAAGTGTCCATCTTGTTAATTTTGGCACCAACTGCATTAATATTATCTGTCAGGCTCAGCTCCTGTTGTTCCCAGTCTTTCGTGTCCCTTCCCCGTTTGGCCAGCAGGCGTCGCTGGCCATCCTGTCCCTCCTGTCAGCCTTTGTGTTTTCCCCGGTTGTAGTGTGACCAGTTGTGTTTTACCGGTCTTTGTTATTCCCAGTCTTAGATTCTGTTTTCCTTGTTTCTTTGTCAGTTCTTAGTTTCCCTGTTTAGTTCCTTGAGTTAATCATTAGTGTCACCTGTTGCCTGTCCTTGTTAATTGTTTTCTTTGTTTCCCGTTCTGTTCCATCTGGAGTCATTAACGTTGTTGGATGTCTGATGTTGTATGCTGTGTTCTTTGTTGCCTGCCCACCCGCCCCTTGTTTCCCTGCCTCATTAGTAGTTAGTCTTAGTTTTTCCCCTTTTAGTTTTGACCCCTGTGGTTTATTGTTTTGTAAGTGTTTCTTGTGTTTTTAGTTCCGTTAATAAACCCTTTCTGTTCCCATGAGCCGCAAGTGGGTCGTCCACTTTTCTGTTCCTGCCTGCACCATGCCTCGTCCCTGTGACAAACCCGCCCGGATCTGTGACTATTATCAATAAAGCCTAATGACAGAGCTCTTCTTGAGGAGGTCACTATGTAAAATGGGGCAGGAAAGGAAATGATATTACATTGTATTATGATGCCTTTATAAAATGCTTATAACACACTGAGACATGAAATTTCTATGTATATTAATTTAGTCGAATCAAACTCTGTCCAACAGTTCAGGCTATGCGTCTTTTTCAAGGATAGGGATCCTTTGTGATCTGAACCCACAATGTCTGTCACAGGACAAATCGGGAACAGGGGACCCAGATGCAGAGGAAACCAGAAACCTAAAAGCTACATGTAAGTTGGGGACAGAAAATAGGGTCGAAAGTTGGGTAGTCTGTCCAGGAGAGTGAAGGAAAAGGAAAACACTCATGCAGATGTGGGAAGAACATTACAATCAGGCACTCTTAGAAGGGGGTTGAGTTTCACACACTCACAAGGAAGCACAGGGACCAGGAAACACATGCAGTTGAGACCAAAGAAGAGAAGAACTGAGCAAATGGGGGACACTGGGGAAAACTGGGGCAGAGAAACACTTGGTAGTCTGTCATAACGAACAATACCTTGCACTAAGCAAACCAGGCAAACCAGTTATATATAGGTGAAGCAATTAAGGGCAACCAGGAACAGTAGGCTTTACGAGGGGGTGTGGCTGCAGATCAGGTTCAGAGTCCAGCCTTACAGAACCCCTCCCTCCACAGGTGAGTCCCGGCACCAACAGTGGATGTTCCCGGGAGCGTCCCTGTGGGCGTGGTGTTGGACGATCTGGGTGTGCCCGGTGGAAGTCAGCCATCAGCTGCAGGCCCAAGATGTCAGTTGCAGGTACCCAGCACTCCTCCTCTGGACTGTAGCCCACCTAATTGACCCGGTATTGCAGAAGATCTCCACACTGATGGTGTGGACACCATAAGCTGGGGAACCGTAGATGGTGAGATGAGGCAGCGGTGCAAGCTGATCGGAGGGGGGATGCAACAGACTATAGGCTTGAGTAGGGACACATGGAATACTGGGGATATGCGAAACAGGTTGGGCAGCTGGATGTGGTACATAATTATGCTGATCTGATCTGATCTGGCTCTAGTCCGTCTGGTCCTTCTAGCACAGTTGGACCATAGGAACCTCCCAATGTTTTGGTTGATACTCTTGGACTGACCGATAGTCGGGGGATGATAGCCGGAGGACAGGCTAAGCGAAATACCCATCCTCCGATAGAAAGCCCGCCAACATCGATGAACTGAGGTCCACAATTGATTATGAAGCCTTTGTGCAGTCCATACACCCTGATGACACGACTGAATATGATCTCTGCCATTTACAGGGGTAATGGCAATTTGGGCAAGGAAATCAGCTGGCTCATGTTTGAGAACCTGTGGGCTACAACAAAGATCAAGGCAAACCCCTGGGATTTGGACACGTCAGTAATGAAATTTATGGCAATATGTGACCATGGTAACTGAGGTATGGGTAGTGGAGAAAGCTGGCCAGCCGGGGAACATGGGAGGTCTTGGTCTGGGCACAGGTGGAACAGGAGGAGATATAGTCCTGGATGTCTGCTTCCATGGATTGTCACCAATAATGCCATTTCACCAGCTCTGTTGTCCTCTAGGCACCAGGAATCTCAGAGCTCAACAAAGTGTGTGCCCATTGTATGAGCTGCAGTCACTGTGAACCTAAAACGAGTGAAGATCATTGCCTACTGGGCTTGCCTTGGGTTAAGTCTCATGGTACTTCAAATACACTAAAGGTTCTTGTGATAGGTCAGGACTTGCAAAGGGTGCTTGGCTCCTTCAAGCCAATGTCTCCAATCCTGAAGGACCAATGGTGGTGGCCATGGTGGGGTCCATCTGGATATCTCCCGGCGAGAGAAAGTACCCTCTAAAAGTTAGTCACTGTACTTGAAATTCACATTTTTCAGTGTTTACAAACCTGCTGTACTTAGCGCACGTGATCAGAAATGAGTAAATGAGCAAATCATCAATGTATGCGATAAGGCACTGGTTCATTGGGGCTTGGAATATCGTGTACATATAAGATTGGAATATTGAGGGGTCATTAGCGAGGTCAAAAGGCATAACCTGACACTCATAGTGCCCCCTAGTGCTGATAAACACAGTCTTCCACTCATTGCCTTCCCTTGGCTGGTTCAGCTTCGTGAAGTAGTGAGCTGAGTGGACCTGTTCCAAGGATGCTGGGATTCAGAGCACAAAAGTCTATTCGCAGGCATAATCTCCCATCCTTCTTCTCAACAAAGAAGAATGGAGAGGCCACAGGGGAGGTGGATGAACAGATGAACCCAGATTGTAGTTCTTCTTCTACCTACTGCTCCATCACCTCAGTCTCGGGTAATGTCAGTGGGTAGACGCAGAGCTTGGGTAGGGGGGCTATGAGTAGAATGTCAATATAGTCACATGGTCGGTGTAGAGGGAGACGAGTTGCATTTCTTACTGAAGACACCATGGAAGTCAGAATACCCTGGCGGAATTAGTGTGTCTGTTGGGGAATTGGGACTTTCTACAAAAGTGGAACAGCAGGAAGCTGCAGACAGGTGGTGAAACAAGTGGGGCTTCAGTCGTCAATGAGAACTGGGGATCATGACGGACTAACAAAGGGTGTCCATGCACAATGGAATCCTGAGGGGCCTGAGCCAGATAGAACTGGATTCACTCCCAATGAAACGGATCCGGTTGGAGGTGAATTGGTGCCATGCGTTGAGTGACGTCTTCTAAGCTCCTCTCCTCTGCATGCTAATTTGGTCTGCAAGTTGGGGTCCAGACCTCTCCGGTACAATGTCAGGAGCTGTGGTATGTTGCGTCCGCTGGCTGCCACAGCGGTGCGGAACTCACTGGCCAATTTCCTGGGCAAGATCTCTAACACAGCTCCGGGACTTGGTGTCCGACATCCCCCCCATGCAGTGGGTGATCAAACACCTCCCTCAGGTAGGAAATGAAATGGGAATAAGTGGGAAGAACCAGGCAGCACTGATGGAATCGGGAAATGGGAACCCAGATGCGGAGCAAACTGGAAAGGCAGGTACTAATGCAGATGTGGGGAGACCGTTACAAGCAGGCACTCTCAGAAGGGGGCAGAGTGTCACACACTCACCAGGAAACCCAGGGACCAGGAAACACTGGCAGTCGAGACCATATAAGAGGACAATTAAGTAAACAGGGAACACTGGGGAAAACTGAGGCAAAGAAACACTATTCAGTCGTGCCAAACGATACTTTGTACCTAGCAAATCAGCTAAAATGGTAGACAATTAAGGGCAACCAGGAACAGGAATGAACACCGCTGCCTCAACACTCTGGGGGGAGAGATTTTTAGAAGTGTTTAGTGATCTGTTTTATCCAAAAATGGAGAAGACATGAACAAACAAGTAGGGAAGCAAATCAGCTTCCAGAAATTTTCCTCAAAATACTACTATAAGCATCCCTACTTGTTCAATATGTGTCTTTTTCTTCAAAAAGGCTTTTTCAAATGGCACAAAAAAGCAGCATAATGATGAAAAAAGAAATTCAATTTAATTCATTATTCAGTAGCAAAGGAAAATCAGATGATTACATTTTAAGTCAACGAGATTATGGTGATGTCTGTATATTCTATTGGAATTAAAGAGGGCTTCAGTGATAATCATCTCAGCCATCAGTGAAAACTGAAAGTTGTATAATGTTGCAGTTAGATAATCTGCTCACTCACTGTACTCACAACAGCATGCAGCAAATTTGTGGCTAGATGATTTAATGTAAAAACCTGTAAAGAGAGAAGGCGGCCCCTGGCCGACTCAGTGTGTGTAAACACCGCTCCTGGGAAACCTGTTTATCCAGGCCCTGAAAAAACACGGATATATCTGAAGAAAGCAGTTATTATCGGACTTAACCATCAAGCCTGTTATCCTGATGTCTGAAAATTTGCCAGGGTTTGCTTCTGCTCTTCTGGAGGTAAACATTCACTTTCATTTTCCTCAAATCATGCCTTCATGTGTACCATTACCTACCTATTCATATATTAAAAGACGTGGAACACAATGTTTTTATGGATTAATATCCCAGCTCTCAGAATGGGACATCCTTCGGAACACTGAAATGTGCCACTGATTCCTCAGCATCCATCCATCATACGAAACACTAATTTAGTATAATGGTAATTTGCAGACAGAGTGACTCAAAATCTGTGTTCTTGGACTGCAGGTGGAGACCCATCTGGAAGATGGCCTCACATACAGCAGCACATTGATTTTCAGCAAGATCCAGCCAGACAAATTCCCAAGAACAGTTTCTAGAGGATTAAACTAGAATGTATTCAAACACATTAAGATTTAATTCCGCATTCCATTTTTGGAAGTATGAAGTGCATTCCATTCATCGATACGGGTCAGAATAAGTCAGGCGGCTGGACGTGACGGTACCACCAGGGCTGCGCAGCATGCATGTAAGTCTGCATGTAATTCCCTTCATTTAGAGAGGAAAATGAGAAACCTCTGCGCAGAGCCGTCTGCAGGCGCCTGGGCGTCGATCTATGGATGATGGCGGCAAGAAATATAAAAATAAACGGATAAATAAGAAGCTTATTTACACTATACAGGCGTTCTAATGAAAAAATATGAATTATGAATACCTGAAGGAATGCGTGGTGGAATAATTCAGATCCAAAATGATTAATCCAGATTAAAGCGGAATGCGTCCCGCGGTAAGGGCCGGTGCGGAGAGGAGGGCTGATTTGCATTGTCAAGGTTATATAAACGCTTATAAATTTACTACCTGTAGAAACAGAAGAAATGAGGATCCCAGAAGATACGCTGCACAGCTGAATGAGCAAAGTCATTTTAGGCATTATTGTTTCTTTATCTAGCTGGCACCTTTATGAAGGTGATTTATATGGCGGTCATTTCAGCCGGGCGGCCCGCGGAGAGACTCAGACCCCACAAGGCGGCGACCCAGCCTGCATGGCTAATGGCGGGCTGAGGCTGGGAGAGGCCCTGGGCAAAACCCCAACATGCCCTCATGCGGATTCTCCAGCAGACCTTCTGTGACCACCCTGTCGAGGCCCCCGTCCAGGACACCCGCTTGCCTCCCACCTGCCAGGCTGACATAGGTAGGGGCGCAGCCAAACCTTGCATGGCCACCCCTAGCCATGCTGTAGATTCGCTGCTGGACACAGGTTGACTGTAATCCCTCTTCTGACACCAGTATAGAAATTTTGCCTAGAGTAGCCTGAAGCTAAGGCTCATACCTCAGTCTCCCACGGCAATGATTGATAGCAATTGTGACGTCCCTTAAGGTTGCTACAACATACTGCTGATTTAAAACATTATACTTTAACGTGACTATATCTAATCTATGCAGTGATTGAAATACCACTGTAGCCAGATGTGAAAGACACATTAGATCATGTGACTGATGGACCCCAGTATGAGGAGGTGTCATGCTTTATGCTCGTCTTATCTCGCAGTTTCCTCATACCCTCAGTCCATCTGATCACCCGTTCTGTCACGTCAACATCCATGCTAAGGCTCCCTTTGACGCAGCCACCCGGTCATCGAGAGCAGCGGCCCAGCAGAGCCAGAAGACAAAGTGCTTTGTTGTTTCCATGACGACGTAGAGGCACGTTACTGAGGCAAAGTTACTGAAGCTTATTTGCAAACTTAACCCCCCCCCCCCTTAGCCAAAACTATACTGACTCCAGATCTGTTATCCCAGGAACCAACCCACTGCAGGGCACACTCGCACATATAGGCACTATGGCAACTCCAATTAACCTCAGCATGTTTTTGGGGGAAACCAAAGCACCTGAAAGAAACCGCACGACGACAACGTTCCAACTCAACACACATGGAGCCATGGCAGAGACTCAAACCCGGGCTCTAGAGGTGTGAGGAGACAGTGCCTACCACTGCGCCACTGTCCCCACATAGGAACCACAAAGGAGAAATTCCCAGTTGGTAGGATGGGCCCCTGTGATGTAGTTAGCGGTTCCAGCAACCTTTTATGCCTGAAAGGCTACAACCATGGGATGAGACCAGCTGATACATACCAAACAGGGGCCACAGCTTGCAAAAATAATAGTGATAATATATCTTTGGTATTCTGCCATGGGGGCTGGAGTGTGACACCTACACCGCAGACACCCAGGACTGTTTCTGTGCCGACGTCACGCTACCGGCGCTAAGCTAAGGCTAAAGCTCTCCCATCCTACTGGCCACCTGATCTTCTCCTGCTTCTGTGCTGAAGGTCCAGATCCAGTAAACACTGTAAAGCCCCACCACGGCACGTTCTGCTCGAGTCTGGGCGAGCTGTCGCTCCCACCCCCGCTTTCTGGTCACGCCAGCCTGTGTCCCTCCCATGTCTGTAGGTCGACAGCCTCGATGAAGAAAAAGGGCTGGTCTCTCTGGATGTCAGCAGGAATCCTACCTGCCCCCTTATGCTTCATTTTCACACACGGCTGGGTATCTGTCTTGGAGGAATGGCTCTGTAGTCGGTGCTGTGAGGTCACCCCACCAGCAGGGGTCCTCGCTGATGAGTAACAGAGCATAAAAGCCCGGATTGTTATCGTTTTGCCTATACAGATGTGTTATGCAAGGCTACACTTACCGTGCTCCTCACTAACGAAATCAGGCTGCGCCAGAGGCCCGGGTTACCTTCTCGAGGCAGTTAGGAGTTAACTGTGTTGCACTATTCAGTGCTTCCAACAAGTGATCAAATACGTGTTGACACCTATTGCCCCCGCAGCATTATGACATAAGCCTCCTGCTTCTTTGTCACCTGTAAATTGGTCTCTGCTACAAAGTGACCAGCATAGAATGAGATCCTGCGGAGGAGCTGGATTTCAGGTAAACATTCGCTAAAGGAACGCTGCTATTTCACCGCCAAATGAAAAGGAGAAGCCGGAGACACGGCAGAAACCCAAACATTCTGCTTCTGAGTAGCGACTCTCTGTCAGCCCGAGCCGTTAGGTATTAACACGTACACGCTGCTTCCTGTACCGTGGAATACAGGAGCCGTACCGAACTGGGAGGAACTCTCAGTGTGCAGCTAACAGGTGTAGTGTGATCTGCGCTAAACCGCGAGGCCCTAGAGGCAGAGGATGTCTGCATTGTGTGAACAGGATGTAGTACACACACTCGTGTGCCAGTGTCTTACGGAAAAAAAAGATGGTGCAAAAATCTCCCATTAACTCTTCAGTGTACAAGAAGAATGCAACGTAAATGGAAACTTGTGAGATCAAAAACACGCGTGTGAGAAAAGTGTTTGCTACTCATTTGCTTCCTCCTGAGTTCAATTGCTGTGCATCGTCTTCATTATAGTGCATTCTGTATCCCTGTATTCTGTACCCCTGTATTCTGTATTCCTGTGTTCTGTATCCCTGTATTCTGTATCCCTGTATTCTGTATTCCTGTGTTCTGTATCTCTGTGTTCTGTATCTCTGTATTCGGTATCTCTGTGTTCTGTATCTCTGTGTTCTGTATCTCTGTATTCTGTGTAGAGACACGTGTGTCCCCCCCGAGTCCTGCCCCTCGAAAGATCCAGTGACACATATGAAACCTATTGTTTCTGGCAGAAACCTTGGTATAAAACAGTATAGTGTCGTCAGTATTGAACTGTATTCCATCCATCCATCTTCTGAAACCGCTTATGTTATTCAGGGTCATGGCGGGTCCAGAGCCTATCCCAGAGGCTACGGGTGCAAGGCAGGGAACAACCCAGGGTGGAGTGCAAACGCATCACAGGGCAGCACCGGTGGGGCGCATGTCCCAGCATGCCCCACGTGCAGTTGTAAATAGCCCATGTTGTGTTGTTGTTGTTGTTAAGGTTATTGTTAATGGTTGCATTTCCTTATTGTCACGCGTGTGTTTGCTCATGTCTTGTGTGTACCCTGTCCGATCCTCGTGTGTAATTAGATTACGTAAATCTCCCACCGTGTGTGCATCTTACAGTTCAGCGTCTGACAACCATGTGTTTCCTGTGTGTTTTGGGTTCGGTGGGTTGGCTGCCTGTTGTAATCCTTTTCAGGAGCGCTAATAAAATGTGTGTTTTCCCCGGCTGTGTGTCTCTCTGCTCCTGCGATGCATTGTATGCCCGACGCCACAATATTATTCTATGTTTATCACATTTGAACTATGAAATGTTTATTTTAACTTTTAAGCTGCCGGTTACTTCCCTTCTTGGTTGAGCATTTCCACCACTCTTGACTGGCTTGGTGTGTTTACACGCTTCACTTTAGCCTCCCAGTCATTTCCAAAGCTGTAGCTGTATTCAGGCAGGTAACAAAGGGCCGGAACCTTCCAACTTGCAAGTCGAGAGCGCTTCGTCGCTGAGCCATTCTGTGAATGTGAATGCACCTAGAGATCTGTAGCGCACACAGTTAACCAAGATTTGCTCTGACATACCATCTCCGTGCAAAAAAAAAAAACATAACTAAAAATAAACGGCGTGACACAACACAACCCCTGTGAACTGAACACTGCACAGCTAATCCAGTCAAAACGGGAACTGCTAGTGATCTGTGATTTCTTATATAAGTGACTTGTTATCTAAATTTCATTAATATTAATTTTGCCTGCAGTGAATCAGGGATCAAACGGTTTGCCCTCTTCAAAAATGGGCACAAGAATCATCTGAACATTTCCACGCAGTGTCATGGATACCTTGTGTGGAGAAGCCGTTAACTTACATATAATTATTTAATTCCTGCACAATACTCTGTTTATGTACTGTGTGCTACTTGAGCTTGCTTGCACTATGTGTACTGTCTTTGAACTTTGTGCTAGTTTTGCACTTTATATACCAATGCTGCTGTATGCAAAAGAATTTTTCCCGCTGGCGTCAGTGAAGTATATTTTATGTCATCATCTTGGTTACCACTGGTGTAGTTGTCAAAAACAGAGAGGAGCTGGGTGTCCCTCCACTTTGCGCAGAAGGATGCAACGCGGTGACATGATGCAGACAATTAACACCCGTCCGTACAGAGGTCATCACTATCGCTGTCACTCGCCGTGGCGGCCGCATGTGGGTGTTCTATATGCTTTGGATGTGAAGGTACTATTCTGAGTTTGCCTGCTCTCCTTGTGTCACATGTCTTACCTGCAGGTACTCCTGTTTCCTCACGAAAATTACCCATAGGGTGTGTCTGTGTGTGGGGCTCCCCGGCTGAGGACTAGTGTCCCGTCCACTACAGCCTTGTACCCTGCACTGCCTACTATAGGCTCTGGGCTCTAGGCTCCTCGTGACCCAGACCAGGAAAAGCTGTTAGGAGATGGATGGAAGGATGGATGGATGGGTGGATGTATGGATGGCTAATGCTGGAAAAGAGGGAATGCAGGCAAAATCAGTCAGCTCACCTCTCTGTAAAATCCACTGTAATGTAAGTAGTAGCAAGGGACAACGCCATCCAGTAGGGAGCCTGTCGCAACCCTCAGCAAGCAGTGCTGCATGGTTGGGGATCCCAGTGAGAGTGGCAATCTCTGAGCTGGCTGTTGGTGCCGAACATTGTCTTGGCACAAATGGTACACTACTAGACATGTTCACACAAAGCTGATTCCAGTCAGGATGATCTCTGTGATGCTGTGACCTGTATTCAGTATCTCTGTGTTCTGTATCCCTGTGTTCTGTATCCCTGTGTTCTATATCCCTGTGTTCTGTATCCCTCTATTCTGTATTCCTGTATTCTGTATCCCTCTATTCTGTATCTCTGTATTCTGTATCCCTCTATTCTGTATCTCTGTGTTCTATATCCCTCTATTCTGTATCTCTGTGTTCTGTATTCCTGTATTCTGTATCCCTCTATTCTGTATCTCTGTATTCTGTATCCCTGTGTTCTATATCCCTGTGTTCTGTATCCCTCTATTCTGTATTCCTGTATTCTGTATCCCTCTATTCTGTATCTCTGTATTCTGTATCCCTCTATTCTGTATCTCTGTATTCTGTATCCCTGTGTTCTATATCCCTGTGTTCTGTATCCCT
>JAODLD010000047.1:17533179-17549156 GCA_026781065.1 Mormyrops boulengeri
CGCCCCCCCCGGCCCCCCCCCCCCCCCCCCCCCCCCCCCCCCCCCCCCCCCCCCCCCCACCACGTTATCAGCACAGGAATGACACCAAAACAAAGTGGGTCATCGTGCTTGGGGCACTGACGTCCACGGGCTTCTAGAATATTTACAGGCTATACGAAAAATGCTTTAAATAGAGCACCAGTGACGAGAGCACAGGACTCTGATATGGCCTCTCCGTACTTGAGCCCACAGCAGACTGCAAACACCAGACACTGCGGCCTGTACAGTGCATCCAAGTGTGTAACTGTAGATACATACCATGGTCCAGTGACATAGCTTCCAACTGGGAATCTAACCCAAATAAAGTTATTTTTTCTAAAAGGACAGGCAAACATTTTTCCTGGTAACCAGCAGCACAGGTTTACTCCATCTGAAAATAAGGCACACTGCCGTTTCCATAACATGACAGTGCCAAAAAATTCACACCCAAAAAATGAATCCCTTTAACTAAAGAGAACGTCCAGGTTTGGAGTTCAGACATGACTAAACGCTCACAGAGAAGCCGCTCCCAGCTCACCTGCATACATGTGATAGGTGAGCCTCTCAATGAGCTTGGTCACGGTGCCGGCCTTGATGATGGGGATGCCTGACTTGGACTGCACGTTCTCCTCGAAGACGACGTTCTCCTCGGAGTCAGGCTCTGCGAAGCGGTACAGGTCGGGCCGGGGAAGGCGCATCTGCTCCTCCTTCTCGTCCTGCAGCAGGGTGAGGTCCAGCATGCGCTCTAGCGTGGAGCGGTACTGCAGCGAGATCAGAGCTGCCATCCAGCTGCTCTTCTCCTCGGCTGACTTTGCGGCGAACACCACGCTGTTGCCATCCTTCAGGGTGATCTCGAAGGCATGGCGGTATTCGCCAGTGTCGTCCTTGTCGTTGATCTGCACCTTGCGCATGAAGAACTTCTCCTTGAGCCGGTACTCAGCGGCAGCACCGGCACCGGGCAGGCGCGGCTGTCCGTGGTTGGACTTGCAGCAGATCATGAGGCCGTCGAAAAGGAAGATGTGGCGCTCGTGCTTTGCGCCCACGCGTGTCAGCGTACCCTCCATGATGAACTCGCTGCAGCACTGGCCGATGTCCTTGCCCTCCCAGCCGTCGATGTTCTTCTGGATCTCGTTCATCTTCTTGATGGCCAGGTGCTTGCCCTTCATCTGCTGGCTGTAGAAGCGGCAGGCCGACTCACTGGGAGGAGACAGGAGATCGGCGCATGCGAGTTTGAGGATCACTTCGGCAGCATGGGTTCCAGAACAATCTCAAACACTCAAAAACACTTAACTGGAGCAAATCAGCAAGCACGTAGAGGGGAATTACACTCAACATCCAGATTTGCTCAGATTATGCAACGAGTTATCAAGAAAATAATACATTCGCTTCTCAGAAATTGTAAGCAAGTTAAAAGGCTAATTAGAGACTAGCTTACGTTTGGGGACACTTCCTGTCAGAAAGGCAGAGTGCTACCAGCGGGACAGTTTCCCTTCATACCGGCACCGTCCCCTTCGAGGTTCCTGGCTTAATATCACTCATAGGCAGGGGCTCCAGCATATATAAATCAAATCGCACTGACGGAGTTTACACTACACCATATGATCCACCGTGCGGGTCGCACACGCTCCGCACACATCTGAGCGGCATTAAAGCTGGCTGCCTGCTGGCTGCACCATCTTCAGCTCAGGTTTCTTCTCCATTTGTCCCTTCTAACAGCCAGGTAAAATGTGCCTGGACCAATAGGAAGAGAGGAGCCACCCCTCGCTCGCCGTAAAAACACATCGGTTAATCCTTCCGGCTTGCAAAGAACACTGAACCTTCACACGAGACGGCCCCTCAAACATCGCTTTTCCTTCAGGAGGATGCAAAAACACGCCATAATCACCCACAAAACACACCGCTAATGGCTAAATGTCTGGAGGCTCACCCTACATCCTCATCCTCGGCGTAGGAACAACAAAACGGAGGAAAGCAGGAACATGGCAAAGGTACCGGGAGGGAGCACAGGTCTGTGCGGACAGGGCGCCAGCCAGGCACTCCGCAGCGGCTCCCCTACTCTCCTTCATCTCTTACTCTCCCTCGTTTCCTCTAGACTTGGAAACAATAGCTGGGAGGGGCGACGGAGAGCAGCCCAGCCTACTGATGTAACATCCCGCCCCCCACCACACACACACAGCTACGCAGTCCTGGGTGAGATTAAGGAAACGCCACTGATGGCATTTAGGGTGGGGGGCAGGAGTCCAGGACTAAAGGAAATGAGCAAAAGAAGAGGGTCAGATCTCAGGACCAAGGGGGCCGGCACAGGACTGGGTGGGGAGGGACGGGACTCACCTCAGCCTCCGCTTGGCCAGGCTCTTGGAGCAGATCCGCTCCATGCTGCTCTGCAGGTTGAGCAGGGCGGTGATGGCTTGTTTCAGACACTCCTTGTCCTCCTCATCCTCACTCTTCTCCTCTAGTTGCTACACAGAAAAGGAAAAAAAAAAAAAAATAAGTGAAGCCACAATGAAGAAGGTGGGTCCAGAGCAGGCAGCAGGGGTCAGGGCATCAGGGCAAGGAACGCAAAGACGCAGTCACTCTCACAGCCGTCCCGACAACTCGCCTCGCCTTTCCGATTACAGCAAAGCTGCTCATTAGAGGCAATATTTCCACAATGGAGAACAAACGGTCTCAGACAGCTGGTAGTGATGCTGCTCTCTCAACATCCTGCCTTTAATGCGCAGTATTCACCCCCCTACCAGAGAGGGGGCTCTCAGTGCTCCGCCAGTACACCCCCCCCCCCCTCCTGAGCCAGTCCGCTCTGCCTCACACCCAGGCAGGTAGGGTACTGGCCCACTTTTGTCCCTGCAGAGATGAGCTGGGCCAATACATTGTTACTCACCCTAAGCCTCTAACGGGGAGACTTAAGCTAATCGACGTGCAGAGAGAGCCAGGCACCATCGTCAGAGCGACTGACTGGTCCCCGCAGCCATCAGGTATCGAGTACATCACCGACTTGTCTGGTGCCTTCCCAGAAATGAGGAGCAGTTACAAAAAGCCACAAGCAGCAAACCAGAAACGGTCGCGATCACACCTCCTGGTGCGGTGGCGGAAGGGCGGCGCTTTCCGGCCAAGGCGCCCTCAGCAGGTAGGCGGGTGACGCGGCGTCAGGTCCACTCTGACACCAATGCCACCGGCACTGACTCCGCTGAATACGCCCCTCCCCGGGACTGCCCTCTTACAGCTGTCGCCCTGGGCTCCAGGAGACCCTGGGGAAGGTCACCATGGAAACCGACCACCGCCACCCCATAAGCAAATATCGTCCATGGGGAAGAGGCCCTGGCGTGACCCAGCGTCTTCACAGTCACCCACGTGGCAGGTCTGCCGATGAGCCTGAAAGAGGCTGACTGAGGAAGGAAAGCTGCAGACGGGCAGGCAGAGGGGAGCCTGAGCAAAGACCTACACCTTTAGTGTCACTGTGCACCATGCGGCTGTGTCATGGTGCTGCAGACTGCTCTGGGCCTACAGACTCCCTGTGAGAGAGAGAGAGACCGCACAGCACAGGAGGCTTTAAATGAAACTGTCCCTGTATTAGGCACAGTTACTATCATTAATGTTACACCCAAAAATCCTGTTTAATTTCACTCCTCTGTCAGATCAGGTGACCGTGGTGCGAACCTCCGGCCCGATTGCCTCTCTGCATGGAGCATAAAGGACTGAGCTGGGAGTCTCAAGAAAAAGCCCAGGCTGGGGTGAGGGAGCCAGCAGGGCAGGCCCAAGAGGCTCGCTGGAGCAGCCGGGCAGGGTGGGGCCACCTGATGCCGGCGTGTATTATTGAGCAAAACTGCCCTCATCTCTCCAGCAACTGTAAACCCGATGGTCTCGAATTTTCATTCAAGCGGACGCATCGCCAGGGAAACTCGCTAAAAATAAGCCTGTCGCCATGGACGGCCGGGAGCCATGACCAGAAGATCCAGGCAGATGGGAAAAAGTGTAATGTGGCGCAAAGCCTCATGTGATACCTGAGAGGCCAACTGCAGTCAGCAGACTCCTGTCAGAAACATGTGTGTATGTGCATGCCAGCGAGGGCAAGATTCAAGGATTTGTATCAGTGTAAAAGCCCCGATTTAAAAAGAAATTTTGGGAGAAACACAGGATGCAGTAGCTCAGCAGGCGAAATCTCTGTGCCTGTGATTCGAAGGTCGCCGGCTAAAGCCCTGGCCTAGTCACAAGTCCGTGCACCCTGGAGCAAGGCCCTTAACCCCCAGCTCCAGGCATGCTGCACACTGGCAACTAATATAATCATTAGTAGAAGCCCTATGTATTTATTATTTAGAAATGTTGCGAATAATTTTTGACCAAAAATGTTTATATATATTTATATATCTAAACCACTCCTCAAGAGGTGCCTGCTTAGGAATCAAAATCATACTGCCGGTACTGTAGTGAAATGCACAGCCTTGTATTCTTTTGCATCGCATCTTATCGTGTTGAATCGCACTGCATTGTATCAAATCGTGTCAACTCGCACTGCATCACAAGAGCAGTGAATCATATCATATCGCATTAGTAGTTGCTTCATATGTATCTTTAATGTACCGGATCTTTGGCAATGCATTGAGGCATTGAGATGTTTATTGCATAGCACTAGGTGATGGAGATGCACATGATGTGTGTGCGTGTGTGTTGCAGAATATGCAACACATTTAAAGACAGCTGCAGGAATGCAGATGAAGCCAGTCTGATGCAGGGGTGAGAAGCCAGACCAGGCCAAGCTGCTCTAATGCCCCATGCATTAGGCCTGTTTAAGTCACATGTCACACAAGGACCTCAGGATACTCTAATCTTTCTCAGGTAGGGCACCATGGCAACCACCTGGAAATATTCCAAGGCGTCTCTGTGAAGGTCTCCAGGTTGCTCCTTCTTGGGGGAAAGACGAGTGAGCAGAGACAGCTGATGAGCAGGGCTATAACCTGCCAGGTGCCCCAGACTCCTTACCTTTAAAATCTCAAAGTAGTGCAGGCAGTGGTAGACGGGCGTGAGGAGCAGGCGGGGAAGCACGTACTGCACAGCTTCTTTGAAGCCCTCGCCTATGGACTGCGGGATGGCAAATGACAGCATGTTTACAGTGTACAATACATACAGAAGACCATCTCATTCCCGGTTATCAATGACACGCTGCAGGTGTCTGTGCTCTGAAAGCCTCTGGAGACCTCACCCTGCACGAGACGCTCAGACAGCCCACTCCATTGAAACACCCAAGCGAGAAATCAGCATGTGTCACCACAAGCAGGCCCCTGGGGAACGATCTACAGGGCCAAGTCCATGTGGGTTACCTGCAGGTAGAAGGCAGCCCCCGGTTTGGACAGCTGGCTCAGGAAGTGGTCTTGAAAGCCTGTGCGCAGGATATCCTGGGCGTACGCCTCGTACGGGTCGAAGGCCAGCTCCTGAGAAGAACATGCTCTTGTTAGCGGATGGCGACGGCCCTCCAGTACCCGGAAAAGGTCTCATCACCTCAGGAGTACTTTATTATGAAAACTGTGCTGCTATTTAGCCAATGACCACAGCTATCGGCCCAACACAAGATCACAGATTACACAAGCTGCAAACTATAGACAATTGCGGGTATACTTTGTAAATGATGACCTCCTCATTTCCAACTATAGCTATTAGTAACTATTCAGCTTGAAAAGCACCCAAAATCCACGGCTGTAGAAATAAAAATCATCTCTCCAGCATCATCATCAGTATCTCACCTTTCTACATCCAGCGGAATGCATACATGTAATGTAATGAGGCTCCTCTAAATAAGCCGAAACTAAGAGGCCCGGATGAAACATAATGTCCTAGGGAAAAGTAACTGGTCTTCTTGTCTGAAATGATCATGTATTTTTGCAAATGCAATTCATCCTTCTTCTTTTAATGTCATTTTGAGAAGGTCTAAGTATATTCTGAAGCTACAGAATTTACACATAAAGTCCCATGACGAAGATCTGGTGGCTCC
This sequence comes from Mormyrops boulengeri, assembly GCA_026781065.1. NCBI lineage: Eukaryota > Metazoa > Chordata > Actinopteri > Osteoglossiformes > Mormyridae > Mormyrops > Mormyrops boulengeri. The sequence goes on from JAODLD010000047.1 coordinate 17,539,178, forward strand.
TCACCTCAGCCAGGTCCTCGAAACAGCTTCCCACCAGCGGGTGAGGGCTCCCCTCGTCCGTCATCTCCACTGTGTCCTCGATGAGCCCTAACAGCTTCAATGTAAGCTCCTGGATGTCCACGATGCGACTGAAGATGTTCTCCACGTCCTACGGAAACAGCGGGAAGGCCTGAGTGAGGTATCACATACGGTGAGGTATCACAGCCGCAGGCTCCATCACGCTGCTGGCCTGGACACCCAAGCACTAAGCACGTGAGAAGACAGGTAGCCAAATGAACAGATTCCCATAAGCCCCCACTGCTGCACAGGGCACCTACGTGATGAGAGAAGAGCTTGGGGTTGGACACAAAGGGCTCCCGGAAGACCTTGATGATGAGGTTGAGGTCTCTCAGGTATTGCCGTAGCTCCGCCATGAAGGTCTTCACAAGGTCGTAGTACATCTGCACCCCAGAGCCCGAGGGCTCCTCGTCCATGAGGGGAAAGCCACTGATGTCCTCCTCGTCTTGGTTAAACATGTCCATCAGTACCTGACAGAGTGGGCCAACTCAATCATTACCTGCACATCCGGCAGGGTTACAGCTTGGAGGAGCATCTCTTCCCCGTACGATACAGCAATGAAGTCCTGCCTTGCATAGGAATGGGGGACTGGGACAGGCTCAAGCATCCTTCAACTGTCTTCAAGGACTTGGGCAATTTGACCCCATTGTACTTTAAAGAAATACTAACTAGGCGCCAGTTGGCTCATCGAGCAGGACGCTGTGTGTCAACAGCAGCCAAACTCTGATTATATCCCGAGGCATAATTACTACAAAGATTCATTATGGCACCCTGAGCATATACCATAAAGCATATACCATAAAGACACCCCTCGGTGACAGAAGGAGCACTGAAGAAGTTGTTACCAGAGATAAAAAGCATGAGGTCATGATAAAATGGCCACCAATCATTGGGCCAACATAGGCTCAGCTGTGGTCATGAGTTCACAGCTCTTATCCGCTACTGCAGTGTTTCCCAACCTGGTCCTCGGGGACCCCAGAGGGTCCACGTTTTTGCTTCTCCAGTAGGGAGCAAAATCGTGGACTGTCTGGGGGCCCTCAGGATTAGGCTGGGAAACACAGAATCAGAGGTTCACATATTGGTGAGGGAGACCTGGGACTCCATTATTAAATAGGAAGGAGACCCTGCAGGATCAAACAGGAGATGTCAGGCAAGCCGAGCACCCTGTACAGTGTCCTGTAGCACATCACACTGACAAAGAGCATCACCTTCCCTCAAGCACTGCAGCCCTCTGGCCCACGCACCTTATCTGCACACATTGCCACCTTGATGTCCTGCTGGGAGATCTCATAATGTCGGATATTAATGACATAGTTTCCGGCCAGCTTCAGGATGTCCGCGGAGATGTACTCCAGAACCGCTACAATATAGACGGACACCTGATGGTCGATCTTGTACCCCAGCACCTCCTGTGAACATGAAAAGAATTATAGGAAAAAGGTCCTCTCTTCAAAACAGCAATGGAGGCTGTACAGGATTCATGCCAATCAGTCTTGAAAAGAATCATAATGGATATTTAAGGTGCTAAATTATACAACAAAACCACTAAATTCAGATTTATATTGGAGCTGAGCGGTGTGACCAAAAATTTATATCAAGGTATTTTTCAAAGTTATATCGGTTTCAAGGTATACGACAGTAGTATGACTGGGCATTTACCACATTTTACAGGACACATTTTTGTTTTACGTTTTTGCATTGTTCCCACATTAACTATGTTATTTTATCATTAGCCATTGCGCCTATCCGCTCCCTTAATGATAACATATGGCTAATGTGTTTTAAGGTGCGTACCGGCCAAGTTAACATTTTTGATAAGTGTTTGATAGTTCAGTGTTGCTAGAACGCGAGACTGGGATGTCGGTCTTTAAGATGCTTCGCCAAGTATGACAACGTACTTCACTTTGTCGGCACAACTTTGTAGCACTGTTTGCATGCAGCAGGGGTCACCAAGCTGTTTGAAACTTCACGGGTAATGAGCCATACGAAGGGCTACCAGTTCGAAACGCCCTCCTAAACTTATCTATCCTTCATGTATAATAAACATTTTTTTTTAATATTTGTTTTAAATGCTTTTTTTTCTTTTTTTTAAAGATATTGTCATTTTCAAATATATATAAATGCAAATATAATTGAAGAAAAATAGCAACAGGATAAAATAAAATTCTAGACACTGCTCACTGGTGAGTTGTGCTATTTTTAGGCAACTCATGTGGTCCTTGGGGGCATCCTTGTGCCCGCGGGCACCATGTTGGTGACCCCTGGCATAGAGGCTTATATGTTCGTCTGCAAAATACTTCCAAATACAACTTTTGCTTTTTTTTTTTTTTTTTACGAAAGCAGCTTGCGAAGTGAAACCAACTGCAGCATATGCCACATTCGGCCAAGTTGGTATCTGTTTGTTAAACAGCGCGAGTGCGTTCAGTAGCTATTGAGAGGAGGGGAGGGGCTGCGCGAGTGTGTGCGAGTGTGTGCGTGCGTGCACGCGCGCCTGCTCTGTAGTGGTGCTGTGTGAAGGGTGGCGCACTATTGGTATCAATAATGGTGAAAATGAGTATCTAATCAGATACAAATTATTCATATCGATTAGTATCTGAGAATCGATTTTTTGACAACCCCAGTGTCTCGTTATTTTCAACTCCAGCGTCAGCTATATCTTCCATTTCTGATGTTTCGCGGTACATTTTTAGCGGTGCAGCAGTGAAAAAGGTCCCCCCTTAAACAGTTTCCAGCTGTGACACTTTCCAAACGTTGTGTATTTAAACTGGTATTGCAGTACAAGAAAAATTCATATCGTAACAATAATAAAAACGGTTTTCGGTATGAACCGGTATACCGCCCAACACTAATTTATATGTAAAAAATCTGTATCTGCCTGAGCTCAGGATATCACACACCATACAATAGAGTTCGATGAGTTTCCCAATAGAAGGCTTGTGGCTCCCCCTAATGGCAAATCCTCATATTGCACAAATAACAGTACACACAAACGACAGATCTCCTCTCAGGTAACTACAGCGGAAGACACCTTGAGAAGTGGGTGGATCTTATCCACGGGCAGCAGAGGGTTCCTCCTCTTCCTTTTATCTATCGCAGCCTGGGCGTCGGCAATGGCCCACTTGTCGATAGGGTGAGGGAAACTCTTCTGTACACGCTCCTGAAAAGTGACAGTGGTCAAGGGTTATTTACCTACAAAAGTAATGGAGAATGACAATAAAACATTGATAAAAACTGTTAAGAAATGCAAATGATCATGACTCGATCAGGGTGAGAAGCACAGATAACTGTGATGATCGTCCTGGGGGGTTGTGTTGGGGTCATGGGGCGATGGAGACTGACATGGGATACGTTACATTTACTTTTATTTAGGGCCACAGCCCTGGAAGAGTGGTCAAGGTCACATAGGAAAGACCCAGACCAGTCAAGGATGTGCCATACATTCACATGGTTCAAATCAGACCAAGGCAGAAGTGCGAAGGAACAGATATTGATTTTGTCAAAGTTGATCAGCAGAGACTGCAGCAGGGCAGCGCCGGTGAGACTCACCTCCACATCGAGCACAGTGCGCGGCTGGGCCTGGCACAGCATGCTGAGCAGAAGCAGGATCAGCTCCTCGATGTACTGCAGCGCGTCCTCCTTGGAGGACAGCTTTGGGTGCACCTGGCTGAGTACCTGCATGCACAGCACAGCACAGCCCACTGGTGAGGACGTCTGTGAGCACACATCCCCATCCCAAACTCATGCATGCTTTCCGAAAAGGGCCTCGTTACACAGACAGGGAAATTGCTTAACCTGGCATCTTGCCAAACCCTCCTGATGGGAACATGACTAAGCAAGATTGTTCTTGTCTCGATTTCCTTCCCCAGTCGTTCTGTTAAAATTGCTAGAACGTCGATGACGCGCCATAAAACAGGCCGAGAGAACTCTCTCCGGGTCATGGCCAATGAGTGGCTCCTGCACTGCGGACTGCGGCTTGCAGGAAGAGCGATGGCCTCCAAATAGGCCCTGACAACATCAGGAAAGGTCTCTACAGGACTCACTGGGCTCACAGCCTCAGGGCACTGAATAAACCAAGGCAAGAGCATACAGGCGGCCAGCAACCACAGAGAACAAGTCGCATGGACATGGGGAAAGTGAAAGTAAATCCCTCACAGATTCGGATATAAATCAAACACAGGAAGTGATTACTGGGTACTCAGCCCCCAGCTGCAGGTGTGGCACCTTATCCGAATGCAGAGGTTCTCCTTACCGGAACTTCAGTGTCAGTGCTGGGATTAGAACCACAACCCCAGAATATTTTAGCAGTCAAGCCACATGATGCCATTCAACCCTGCAGCCCAGGATAAGTAGTCAGAAGATGGATGGATGGATTTCTTTGCATCAGGCTGCCCCCAAATTACAATGACATCCTGCCATCTGCTATCTCTTCCAGACCTTTCAGTGTAAACCTGACCGCGTTCATATTTTTAGCTTGTTACAAACTGGGGTTACAACTTGAACTATAGCTGGACAGCAAGCTAAAACTCCAGTTAACTGCCTTGTTCAGGAGTACTACAGCAGGACCATATCTGAGACGTCAAGGTTACAAGGGCAAGTCCCTAACAGACAACTAAGCTGGTGCTGCCTGGGATATTTTGAGTTTGCAGTATCAGGTGGACTGAGTCAGATGGGTACATGAGGCACCAGGGCTGGACCTTCTAACAGAGAGTATCCCCCACTAGCACCCCCTGCTGTTCTCATCTCACAGTTCCCATATCAGAAGCTGGAGCCTCTTCAACTTCATTTCCCCCTCCTTACCTGCCTCATTTCCAGGCTTAAAGTATTCTGAAACAGAACCATGTCAGCTGAAACATCTAGAACAAAATCACCCACCACCTTGTAAAAATGGCAAATAGCATCATCACTGGAACTTCACCGTCTTTTTCGTACTGGTTATTCATTATACACCGTTACATCGCATATACTTAATGCTTGTTCTTATAAACTACTCTCCACCTGAACACATTAACATGAAGCAACGTGAAATAATAACAAAATGAAAAGAGCTAGTATGAAATCTTACATGATGCTGGATGTATGATCATGAAGTGCCTTTCGCTTACGATCTGTTTAACATAAACTGTCACACGTACGACATCACACTCATTTTCCTCAAGTTTGAGCTAAATTACCCAGATGACTAATTCTACGGTTTCTTTACTTAGATAATGATCAGGCTGTATTAGAGAGACATCCTCACTTGGGAGGGGGCCTGAAGGTCTGGGGTTAGATTTGACAAGTTCTATGGAAGATAGTTTACGTCATCGTGGTGACAGAGGACAATCTTCCTAATCTTTTCCTTAAACAATAAAACTGTTGATATGAAACAAGGGGAAAAAAAAAAATCACACAGAATGTTCCGTCACACATTCCTTCACTGCTTATAGGGAAGGGGCAAAAGCATTTTAGCTGACTGGCTTTCTGATCAGCCAAGCAGAGATGGTGAGGGGGTGTGTCACAGACTGAGAACAAATTATCTGCAAGAGCTTAAAGGACAGACTTCATTTTGAGCCAGTGGTATATAAATTCCAATCTCATCATTTTAACAGAAATATCTAAATTAGGAATACCATGTGTACTTTATAGACCTTGCCCTTAAAGACCACAGTGGTCCCCTCTCAGCATATCCCAGCCCTCTCACACTGAATGGACAGAGAAGCAGTTTAGATTTTATCCAGGTCATAGACACCAGGCTCCCCACTGCTGGACCCTCCCTGTTCAGACCACTGCGCTATGGTTAATGTACCAGCACAACAGCGTCAACTGATGGCGACACAAAGCACTACACCCAAGCTGGTGGACAGGATTCATTAATATTCAATGATTTCTCAATACAGGGCCGAGTACTCCAATTCAAACCAGGCTCCAGGGGATTACTGGGCGTAGTCACTGAAACTCTTCCTTAGAACCTGGAAATCACTCGCTTATCAGGATACAGCCACCAACCCATCTGAAAAAGGTAAGCAAGACTAATTCATGACTGCCCAGGTTCTATAACTTTCAAACCAAATACATATAGACTAAACTGCCTGTGTAAATCCACGCGGTGTTACACTGCGCCAGCACCATCATAGTCACACCAGGGCAGTGCGGGTGACCACACCTCTCCCCTGGCCGTTCCTCCTTGTCCGTGCAAGTCGGGGGGGAAGAGCCTCCGGCAGGACGAGCGCGGGCAGAGCAGACGACCAATCGGAGTGGGCTGGGAATCAGATGCTGACGCAGTATAAGCGTGAAGTGTCACGGCCAGATTGCTCTCCTGCACCTCCAAACCCAGCCCCCCTTACCAGTCATCATGCCAGCCATTACTTTATGACAGAGCTGGAGAGCATGAAGTAGAAAATACGCAGACTCCTTGGAGTCCTACTTTACTTCACAATGCCAGCAAATTCCTGCCATAGCCGAGCGCTTATAGAACAGCGACGCTCGCGCCAAGACCAATGGAGAACAGAGAGCCTGTCCGCCGGACAGGGGAGATGCTTTGAAGTTCTCAGAGCAGCTTCATGTCGTGGTGACATGGAGGAGGGGGGGCAGCTCTGTCACAAACAACCTCTAAAGAGTCCCCCCATCCACCATGCTCTGACTTGGCAGGACCAACTGGGCGAGACCATTCCTGGAATTCCTGCGGCTGGCAGCACCAGGCTCGCCAGCTCTGCCCACGGGTGCCGTGCCTGAGGCGGCCCATCGCTCGCAGATAGTGAGCAGCTGTGTTTTTTTTTTTTGTTTTTTTTTGCCGGGGAGGGGGGTTGCTATGTGTAGCACAGGCTTCACAGGGAGACTGGATGGTGCCCACAGCCACAGAGATTCAGATGTAACTGGGACAGACGTGTCGTGATTTTTATCGAAGAGAGCAAGTTAAAATGCGACAGTTACCAGCAAAGGCTTCTGGGGACATCGAGGGCCAGATGAGATCACCCCCAGGGGCCCCGCAGGGCACACGGGTAAAGGAGGAGGAGCCACGTCTGACATCCTGTGGGCCCGTCCAGCGGCCCGGTCACATAGACATGCGAGTCCCGACAGCTCTAGGGAAGGCAGGCGGGCAGCCCAGACCATCCAGGAAAAACAAAGAAACACAACCAGTTCTGGCTTGGCTGGGGCACAGAGGAGAGCATCTGCACCACAATGGCCCGACAAAAAGGTCGGGAGTCTAACAGGCAGAAAGAACAGCACCTTCCCACTGTGTCGAGCCTCCTCCTTCAACAGAGCTGCAGCTACAGACCACAGGCTCTTTCCCAGAGGCCCAGGGAGAGATTTCCTAGGAAGCCAATTAAAATGGACGCGATGCTAAGATAGAACAAAATGGAGCCTCTGCAAATCCATCACAGCTCTGTGAAAATGTGACAATGTTCGGCACTTAGCTCTAAGTGCACGGCAATCCAAGGATCCTGGAGCGGCTCCATAATCGAAAACACACAGTCATTTGTGGAGATGCAGCTTTCAGGCGTCTGAAGCTGCTCTTGCTGCACAGCCCGCTACCAGCCAGCCTAATAGCTTGCACAGCAAGGCAGCAACCAGCACGGGAAGCTAGAAGGTGTCTGTCATACTTTCATGGATGCTACTCAATTCCTGTATTGTCTGAAGCAGCCATCCTATCAGATGATTTAGTACCTGGGGCAGACACTGATAACAGAAAACATCATGAAAGACAGATAGATATACTACAGTTTGTCATTAAGAAATTCTCTGCAGGAAACTAACAAATACATTTCCCATTCCACAATGGACACAGATCCACAATAACTAGCTACAGGCTGACAGGACACAACAGGTGGAGTGACATGCGGCTTTTGAACCGCCCCACACGATCCGAACCTCCTGTCAAGCTGTCTGAGGCTGAGACAAAGATACACAACTAACCTAACAGGAGCAAGTGCAGCAATTAACATTACTACAGTACTGCGCCATAGGGGTGCATCGAAACCGATACATATACTCACGTACATGTACTCATACTAGTGACAATGAGCCGATATTCACTGATACATCATCGCGTGTTATCGTTAATAAGCAAAATAAATGGGACCACACAACGTCTGTATTGAGGAAGCACTTCAAAATTAATGACAACCAAAACATAGTGGACTGCCAACTGTGCTCTACCGAAATATCAAGAAAACAAGTGCATACAGCACAAGTAATGTAATTAAACATTCGAAAACGAAACATCAGATAGGGTATGGTGAAACCGCCACCAGCAGAAATCAAGCATGCAGCAATACTAGCAGGGAGAAAGAAAATGTCAGACGATAATCGTCATATGAGGAAAATAACAGAAGCCAGTATATACGCAGTATATTGTTCCTGATGATCAAGCATAATGCTGTAATGGTGGTACGCCAAGAACGCAACACTTTGGGGTGGAATGCAGTGTAAAAAGTTTGTGAAACTCTGCTTCACACGGTTTTGAACAGTCCGAGACGTCTTTAAATCATAATTAAATCCGGCCTGCCCGTCAATCGTTCTCCACAGATACTAAAAAAAAATGATCAGCTCTACTAATCAGCAAGCCCTGTTCATCACTAAAAAAAAATCAAGGGCCCCGCTTGGTGCCGTGTGTATGTGTGTGTGGGGCAATTTCAATATTGCTCTACCCAATATTTTTAGATCAAAATATTGCAAACTATTTCCAGACACTGCCCAGCTTTACTTGGTATCAGCATCGGTTTTGGTGATTACCAGAAAGCAACCACTGGCACCTGCAGTTGATCTGGGGAAGAAGAAAAAATTTGATGCATCCCTACTGCAGCTACTAAAGTTGCTACAAATACCACAGCTACTTCAGCTAAAAAATCCCAGCCAGCTTGGAAGAACTTCGAGGCCCACTCGCGGAGGTATCCCTCAGCTACCGCAGCACCCTGCAACTCGCCTGCAAACCCTGATTAAAAATAGCAGCTTCCTCACCGATGTCTACAGGGCTGAGGGAGGGAGCAACCCAAGCAACTTGAGATAGCGCCTCTCTGTTTGCATTATATGTGAAGCCTGTCAGCTCTGGGACACCGAGCCAACTGTACCTTACTTTGTCATGCCCGCTGTGAGAGAAACGTGAGTATACAAAAAAATCTGGCAAGCCTGCCAGCTGGATCGCAGGAAAATCCAGGAGGAGAAATGAAAAGCACGTCAGAGCTGCCAGAACGCGTCTGCGGCAAGAAGCCCCCAGTTATGCCCAGCTGGCAGTTACACGCAGATCAGAGATATCGCTTGCGACTAGATATTCCAGTTCTTGCCAAAAGCAGCAATACTGATTAGTGCTTCAGGTCAATCATAACCACCCTCCATCCATTTTGTGATATTCTTTGTGCATCAGACACTTATTTTTGCGATTTGAAGTGGCTATTTCAGTCTACTCTATTACTGATTAAATTAACATGCAATTCACCACTATCAGTATTTTTAATCTGGGGTCATCGCATGAAGAAGAGTGTCTGCAGCCCAGACTGCGGCAGGTCCCCGATCCCCTACTATAAACTAAATGCTCGTCATCAGCAGCTCATTCACATGGCCGCAGACCGTGCCCGGCCTGCCACGCCAGTGCCCACCCTTCCGACGTGACGTCATTCTGCTTATTTAAGCGCTGGAGGGTGGCCAGCAGTGGCACCCCTACCCCTTTCTGAGGTCAGCATTTCTCCCCCACCAGCAGGGGTGCTTCTCACAGGCCATTTAAAAGTAGCATGAGGATAAAAACAGGCCAACGGGAGCCTCTGGCTCCAATGCCACGGGGTCAGGAAGTTCAGAGATGAGCAAAATGGGGGTCGGTCACTCACCTATGACCAGGGCGACCAGAGAAACGAAACAGAAAGTTCAGAGTAGGATGCATCCCCTCTCGGGGGCGGGGGGGGGGGGGGGGGGCGCGTGTTTAACCCGGTTTTCACTTCACATTTCTTGTGAC
>JAODLD010000047.1:17550987-17565874 GCA_026781065.1 Mormyrops boulengeri
GGTAAAAATAAGTGGCAGACAGCAGGATGAAGCCTTGTTACGCCCTCCAGATGGGTGGTCTAGTAAGGATGTGACATAGTGAGTAAACTATAAAGAGTCTAAGTGAAAAGGCGAGTCAGTTCTGATTAACACCTGAATTCAAAAACTCATAAGTTCGAAGAGCTGTGCCAGCCGACAGACAGAACTGCTTTTTCATTGGCTTTTACTCAATATTGTCTCTATAGAATCCAAAGCACAGCACTGGTTAAAAGCCTGGAAACACCCACAAAAAAAATAACGGCTGTCAATACTGATAACATCAATAATCTTTTGACTGATCTGGTGATATAGTGAGTAATCGTTTATGAACATGCAAGCTCCACACACACAGAGTGGTGGTGTGCGGCAACACTGCTACCCACAACTGTCACATCACAAGGACCGTGATAGTTTGTTGGGTTCAAAAAGTTGCTTTAAAACATTTGCACTCAGTCGTAGGAAACCAAACTTTGCAAGCTTTGCAATTTTAATGATGTTTCCTTTTCAAAACTATCAGTCTAAAGTTTACCGCTGCTGCTTTTGCATGAGCCCTGCGTGCGCTCTCAGAGACGGTCATAATCATTCTCATCCTTGCGGTTGGACTCCCTCATAGATATCGCGGTGCTTTTGTGGAATTAAACAAAAATAAGTGAAGAGGACAAACTGAGCAGACAGGATACTGAGCTGAAGCGGTGATTTGTCAGCACAGCTCTGTGTCTGCTGGCACAAGTCAAGGTACTGCCAACTTAATTCACTCTGTTGGTAGATAAGTTCCTATTTGGCTATATAGTTAATTTTCAACTCCCGGATATCGCAGAAACACCAAATGCCACAACGTGAACTTTTTCCAGCATCATCCCAAACAAAAAATTATATTAATGAGTTATATGTACCATATTATGCAAAATGATGCAGCTAAGCCACAGGCCTAACCATACTTTTAGCAGCAATTATTATGACATACAGGATTAGCAGAAAGTGAAAAAGCTAAATAATTTAAGTCAAATAATTTAAGTCAAAGTGATGACAAAAACAGACTGGCTACACCACGAGTCTAAGTGGCACATTTCTGTGGCTAACCATGCATTATTGGGTGAGTCTGTCAAACCTGAATGTCTTCTTTTAAAATCTATTTGCATTGCAGTCTCGCCATGGTGATATTATATATATTTATTTCTGCAATACTCACAGACAACTGCATTTTCATTCACTTTTACTGAGAAGTGCTTCTACACGAATGATGTTGCGTTCTCATCCCCTATGCTCCCTGCTCTTTATTGCCGAATAATCAATTCGGAATTTTTTTTTTTTTTAATCCATGCTTTTTAATAATCAAGTTTATTTAAGCAATCATGCCTGTCCAATTGAAAATCACAAGATAACAACCCAAAGCACACCTCGAGGTTATGCAAGTAGTGTATCTTGTGAGCAAAGGAGGAGATGGAGTGCTGTGACAGATGACCTGGCCCCCACAATCCCCATGTAAAACTTCATTGCCTCAAGGCCTTTTACTATACGGTGAAAAACTAAAAATATTAAGAGACAACTGCATTAAAAGCAGGTGTCCGGACTTTGACTTGCAGTTTCTAGTCAGCAGAAGGCAGAGGTCCTATGACAAAAACATTTACGCGAGTCCGACTGCAAGGAGAAAAATGATTACGATTGGCTCAGACAGCACATACAAATTTCATGCAAAAGCAATGCCGGTAAATTTGGTTTCAGTTCCATTAAAATAGCAGAGCTAGGCAAGTTTGGTTTCCTATGACAGAGTGAAAATGTTTTGGCAAAACTTATCGATGGTCTCAACCTAGCTGACTAACTGACATGGTATATTGCGCATGCCATTACAAAATGAGACACCACACCTTGCTGCAAAAAATGAAATTATTAAAAGTTGCATTGAAATTAAAAATAAATTAAATTGAAGAGTTAGCTTAACTGCAGTAGCGACAATGATATTTAACAGTCTGTGCCTTGGGCAGGTGTAGCAAATGCCTATGTCTTTATTAATAGCATAATTCTAATGAAATTTCTCTGTCTTATAGACTACTCTGTTAACGTATTTCCATACAAAATGAGTAGACACACAACAGTTTACGGAGCAGTATCAGCCCACATTTGTTATAAATCAAGGCATTGACAGTGGTGCAATGTGCCAGTCTTGGTCATTATTGCCTGCTGATATTAAGACTTCTGTGAATATTCAAAGTTAGCAGCATCAGAGCTAAAGACACAACTACTAAAATAATGGAGATAATTGTATTGGACGTTCAGCTATTTTCCGGAGTGGAGGATGAGGGATTTTGTAGGCTAATTCAACTCTTAAGAGACAAGTACTGGCCTGCAACATGTTTAATTCATTATTAAATCTGGCCCACAGATGTACCATTTTCCGCAGAGAATGAAACACAATGTAGCCTAACATCATTTTGCTAATCAGTGCCAGTAAGCTTGACAATTCTCATCGTCAGCACCCCCTTCCCCTCCGCTGGGAAGTTTCACTGCGAGCACAAATAGCAGTGTCAGGAATATTAACCAAAAATATATCAATTATCAGTCAAAATTTTCACATTAGTGCACCACTAAAAATGAGACTTGTTACTACAAAAGGATAACTAAAAAAAAAAAAAACATTTCAAGGCAGCCTTGAAAGTGGCATTAAACTGAAGAGGTGGCACAAGTGTAGTAGGATATAACAACATTTCTTATGCCTTGAGCAGTTATGACAACTTATTTTAGCAACACTGAGCTTCAGAACAAATAAACTGCAACTTATTAAACAACGAATAAATTTCCAGAATATACACGTTTTATACATGTTCCAGGTTATTTGAATATTCGACAATGCTGACTCATCCCTATTGCACACGCATAAACATCACTCTTACATAACACTTACATCAACATTGGACAGGATAACACTGATAGTGTGCCAGAACAGCAGGCTGAAAATCTCGTAGGATTGGCAACAAAGAACAGGAGTGCCCCATCAGGTATTAACAAAATCCTCTTATCTTTAAATCTTAATATAATTACATGGTGAAGTATTGACTTCAGAAGCTGCTAAGCAAGCAAACACACACCTACATGACAGGCCAGACTAAGACTCTGTAGAGAGCAAAGATACACAATACTCAGCTTTGAGATGCACAAAATATCGGTTAACATCAAAAGACAAAAAAATGTGTCAATCTTGGTCGATACTGCTGGCTGATATTTAAACTTTAGTCAATATTCAAAGTTAGCAGCAAAAAAAGCTAAAAGACATAACTACTGAAAGAAAGGAGATGATTGCATTGGACAATAAGGCGTTTTCTGTAGTGAAGAATGAAGGATTTCATTGGCACATTCACTGCTCCGTTCACTAAATCAAAATATTACTTATTACACTGGTAGCTCTTTAAACTGAAAACTTGATCAGCACTGAATTTAAGAATGCGGTGCACAAGCATCTTAGATTAAGTGTGTCAAATACACCAGCTTGACTAAGAAAGTGTTTTCCTGCATTAAAGGCGCCGTTGTTTCTGTCACCCCGATGTGTGTTCATTTGGTTTCTATTTCTGGCTGGCACAGGGGAGCCCACGTGAAAACATGCTCCACTGTGTCACTGCTCCGGCCCACCCTTTCTACGGAAGAGTGTGAAGTCAGGGGAGATCAGGTGCCTCTGAGAAAGTAACCGAATTTTGGGAGTGCTCAGTGATGGGGAATAAAACTCCACCCCAACAACTCGGCAGGCAACAACGCAGATTACAGGAGTCGCTTTTAAAGCTCATTATGCACACACTTCTTGCAACTGAAGACCTTCCCGGCAGGCAGCCACTGAGCCCCTGCACTTCCGTATTTCCTTTTGAGAAACAAATCTTGCCAATCTTGCACAGAGCTACTATCATGGTGCAAACTCTTATATCCATGCTTAAAAATTTACAAGCAAGCAGCAACGATATGTTATCAACCAAGCTCAAGCAGAACTGAGATTAACATCGAATGCCCAGTGGCTTCATGCCAACTTGCATCACCTCTCAGTCCTGTCCCATGTAAAGTCAAATGTCTAACTGCAAGCTGAAGATTTTCACCAGTTTTAATCATATAGCCATAAACCAGCGACTGCTTCCCAAGTCTCATGTATTTGAAGGGCCATGTTCCCCAAATCCCTACCCACACCAAGCAGTCTTGTGTGTGTTATACTCTTCCACTGGGCCATCTGAGTGAACTAATTAACTTCAAGCCTATAATAAACCAAACTGGGAGTGCAGAAGGTGAACTCCAAAAAAAAAGGAACAGACGCAGGTTCCTCAGTGACAGGTATGCAAACATATGCTAGAGAACATGGGGAAATTCAGAGTAAAGAACTTAGTGACTTTGCCAATTAACGTACAGATCCCCAGCACACTGGCAGTGAACCATAGGGGCATCACAGCATGGTGCAGGAATTGACAGCAAGCAAGGTATCTAGTGGGTGACTCTGAGGTCTGCAAAACAGCGTAATGGCTCACCTGAGTCTGATGGCCAGCAAGAGCCTAGAAATCCCTTCTGAGCGAGTAAGAGAAATAAGAGATGGCTTCTATACCCTACTGTATACATGACCATACAGTGGGGGAAAGCATGTGCATGCAGTCACATGAGACTCACATGGGTCAGAACTCTCGGCAGCATCTTCACACAAATACTGCAGCATTTCATCAACTAAGACCTGGAATCATAACTGCAAGCAAAAGACAACAGGACAGGCCTGTCTGATCACCTCAAGGAGTGTGGGGACACTATACTGTGGGCTCTCGCACCATGGTGCTTCCAGATGACCAGTGAAAGACTTGCATTGCCCCTACCCCCTGCATGCCAGATACTTGGTCCTCAGAAGGAAACGCAACCACACACAGTCAATCTGCATGCCATCTACACAAGCATGTGAAGGTCAGCAGCATGGCCTGTGGCCAATGTCTCTCTCTCTCACACACACACACACACACACACACACAGAGTATAGATTTGGACCGTAAGCTTGTGGCCCACCTTTCACAACAAAGTGTGCCTGTCACAGGAAGTTGCATAAAACGCTTTTGCGCAACATGTGCACACCACAGTCAAGAGTGAGGAAAAAAAAAAAAAAATACTGGCAGGCTAGTTTAGATTACATACGCCCATCCAAAATAGATGCTGGCTGTTGCGGTGATGGTGACCATCCCAAAAAGGGCCCATGAATTTTAACACCGTTTCCATCCCATAAACGTTACCCTCACATCAAACCACAAATGGATGTAGCCCGCCCAAGACAGCCCATCTATCTACAGCCCGTCACCAGCAGAAGCGCATAATTCAATCCTGCACATTCTCGGAGACACTTTAGCTTTGGTGGGCGGCTGCTGATTTTATACAGAGCAGAGTCTCAGTTGTTTACCTGCTTAACAGTATCCTCTGTATATCTATATTGGAACAGATGGTTGAAATGTAGTCATTTTTTGGCAGTGCTGCGTCAAATTACAACCACGTTTATGGTAAAATGTCAAAACAAAGAATAAACAAGCACGCAGGCAGTTCAGCACCTCCCATCCGCAGCAATGATACGATGTTTTCGATAAATTATACGTGATATAAGTGAGGTTCATAGTTGTTTTCTTTTTTAACAAATCATCAAACGAAACGATGCATATGTAATAGATCAGTGTAGAATCTTTTTAAGAATCTTCATTTAATTATTTGATTCACTCTCGACGCCTTAAGAATTTTGCCTATCCACCGGTCCGATTGTTTTTACAGACAGCATGATGGTGTATAAATGTGATCCCCCCCAGTCAAATAACGATCGCCCTACTGCGGGTCGCTTTCCGCCAGGTAACCCGCGCCCCGTCAGCCCGCCCGGGCTCCCGACGCCCCGGCGCTGTCACCAGACCAGTCGGCCCCCTACTCGGATTACCTTGTTCAGGGAGGGCACCAGGAGCCCCCGCCATTTCGACGCGTTCTCCTCGCTGAAGAAGTCGTACTGGAGTTGGGCCGCTTGCATGGTGGCTCCCGCTCGGGCGCTGTCCCAGATCCAGCCCGCGAATCCTCCCGCCGGCTCCTTACATCAAACCGGGATGGCAGCGGGGGGGTAGGGGGGGGTGAAACGGGACGGGACGAGCGGCCTTGGGAGCTCCGCAGAGCGGGGCCGTCCGAAGGGCGTCGCGGTGTCCAAATGGACGAGAGCCGGAGACAGCAGCCGACGTGAGGTCGATCCCAGCTCGCCCAGGAGTTATCCTGCTAGCAGCTAACCAGCTTAGCAGCCAGTTAGCTAGCGAATGCCCCCAGCATCGGGGCGGTGCTCGCGACACGGGCGACTCGGTTAAAAACGCCGCGCTCCCTCACAGGCGCTTACTCCACTTTAGCCGTCACTGACTTGCGGAGAAAAGCCCCCATTTCTCCGTCGCTGTTGTACACAAGAGCCCATTTTCGCCGAATCTTCTGCCGAAGAGGAAGGGAGGGAGGCTCACCTCGTTATCCTCCATGGATTTAACATTATCAGCCTGTGCGAGGAGAAGACCGCCGCCGGCCAAGCGCTCGGGTTAAAAGGAGAAGTGACCCGAGTCCGCCCGGGACAGCCCGAAACGCGCGCGAGCTGCCGATCTGGCCCGATATAATTAACGCGGGTGATTGTTATGGCTCGGCTACAGTTGTTGCTGGAACCAGGGTGGCGCATGCGCGGTGCGCATCTTCACCGTACGTTGTCCGATGTGCCCGTTCCCTCCCCCCACACGGAGCGAGGAGGGTCACAGGCTTGAGCA
The DNA here is from genome assembly GCA_026781065.1 of Mormyrops boulengeri. NCBI lineage: Eukaryota > Metazoa > Chordata > Actinopteri > Osteoglossiformes > Mormyridae > Mormyrops > Mormyrops boulengeri. The sequence continues at coordinate 17,557,761 of JAODLD010000047.1, forward strand.
ATGGATCCCGGAAAAGCAATAGAAAATCAGAACAGCGCCTTTAGTGTCGAGGCGGCCTATTTTTAAATACTCCGTAGTCGTACGCACTTTGTGTGCGGTTAATGTTATTTACTACGAATTCTTTGATTTTGGCATAGCCCTTCTTGATCTCCTATGAGAGACACAGGCATACACATACAGGGGAGAGTGGAGTTTGAAGTCAGCCATCTATTCAGCCCCTCTGGTGCAGGTTTTGGGGTTACAGGCCATACTCAATGGTCCTATGGTGAATACTCTTCCAGCAAAAGGATTCAAACCAATGACCTTCTGCACACAGGCATACATTCCTAACAAGCAGAGCCACACACCAGTCTGTGATAATTATAACACACCAGATATAATTATCCTGGATTATTTAAGGCACACATTTATCAGGCTTCTGAGTCTGGGCTATTTATTTTCATGTTGCTAAACATTGCATGCGTATGATGTAGTTTAAATAGAACTTCCCTAGATACCAAATAACTGGAAATATTCTTGAAAATTGGACTACACATCTATGGTACTGTATAGTGGACTGCAATGTCACTCTAGTTAAGGACAAATTAACCACTTTCTATAGTTTTTTTTTTCATTAGAAGGGACAAATACATAATTCAAACAATGTAACAAGAACATCCTGGAAAATTTATAGAACTTGTCAAATAATTCTAAAATCAGGCACTGAATTGTTTATTTATAATGTCATTTATACATTTTCTATAACCATGATAACTAACAACCCCTCAGAAATAACAATATTCTGTTCAAAGACGTAATTACATAAAATAAATATCTCTCAATATAATACATTTTTTATTGACAAATTAAAAACATTGGTTAAATGATTTTTGCAATTTATATCAGTACAATGATCACTTGCCGAGGATTCATTTTAAGCAAATGATTGTTTTGGGTTAAGTAAATTTTTACAATCATATTTTTATGTTATGTTTTACATCATTTCCACCACCCCACTAACACAGTTGAATCTATCCATCCTTCTTCAATAATCACTTCTTTCCAATGTCAGTTTGCCCCATTTCTGCCTTGTTAGAGCTGTCCTGGTCAGCCACAAGTGAGGTGATTGTGAAGGTCAAAACTCTGAGAGCAAGTTCAGATGTGACGTGGTAGGCCACACAAACTCACAGAATGGGACCTGGGGCCAGTATCATGAAGCCAAATGTTTTGCTTAGTCGGAAAACTTGTTATTAATACCCATGGTCTTTCCATATTCATACATGAAGCCAATTAACTAGTCATCGAGACAATTATTGGTCCACTCCATAAATGAATATTTTGCCCAAAATCGAGGAAAATACACTAATCACTGGCAGTTATGGGATACACAGAGTTGCAAACACAATAATTTGAAAATAATCTAAAATGCATTTATTGTTTTGTAATTTATAGGAACAGATGCAGGCACGAATTCTTCAAATAAAAATTATGTTACCTATAACTGTGACATAACCTAATTATAGGTTGTGAATTTTTCAATAAAACTAAGTATTAAAATATACTTTATTTGTTGAATCGGCAACGTAGACGAGACGTATACAGAATAGTATCTTTATCCCAGTTTTTGATTGGCTGATCTGTAGGACTGGGCGTCGTTTCCTGTAGTCAAGAGCCAATCAGCGCCGTTCATCTTACAACCAGGCAATACCAGCATTTGACATGACCTACGGTTGTAGTTATTAAATATCTCTCCGTTTTGTTATTGTATCACACTAGAGCATGAGTAAATACATTTTACCTGTTTCGGTAGTTGGAACTGTTATTGGTGTCAGTGTATTGTTGAGGTATGGATGACTTTAAGCGTTGTTCTTAATCCATGATCTTGAGCATGGAAAGGGACAATTTCTGTTGCATGTAGTACTGTACAGTTTCTGATAGAATAATTTACCTAATTCAAGAGCATCGTTAAGCTCCAGTGTCCGTAGCTATCCAGCTACGGTAAATTTAGCATCTCGGTATTTTTGTAATCTTACGTAAAAAATAATTCATGGAGAACTTGACTGTTGTCAGTAAAGTATTGTTGTAAAATCTATACACTACTTTCATTTTTACAAACCCACGTGTTACTTATTCAGAGTAAAAGTTACGATTGTCTTCGTAAGTTATGAATTTGACCTTGTTCGGGAAATGATTGATGTTATATGAAGAATATGAGTTTAGCATTGGTAACTATTTGGGAAAAAAATGCATGGCTGCAAGATTAAGTATTTTTACTTTTGTTTCCAACCAGGGATCATGTTACCGGGGGTGCTTGTCCTAGTAAAGCGAAGATTACAGGCAAGACTGTGGTAATTACAGGAGCTAATACTGGCATAGGGAAGGAGACTGCCCGCGACCTGGCCAAGAGAGGTAAAGGGATCGTGTGTTTGCAGTTAATGTCTTGGTAGAAAAATCACAATGGATTCCGAATAATCAACAGCAGTCTAAATGAAGCATAAACGCCTTACCAGATTGCAAGGAGATTCTCGGTTCTGATGTATTTGTAGATTTGTCTTCTGGCTGTGGAACTTGACAGAGCTAATAGTGTACAGTCGATAATGTAACTTTGCTTCCCACTTAGTAATGCAAATTATTGTTATGCCGTAGCAGATGAACCGTTACTCCTCTTGTCATGGATGCATTTAAAAAAGAAAGATGAGGTAGATGTGTACATTGAGGAACTTGAGCAGAAATACCACTTTTAAGAGTGCTTCACAGGGCTTGAACAGACTACTCCCAAAGGGAAAGGAAGAGCTCTGAAAGGTCATAGATAGATAGATACATACATACAAACATACATACATCATTTATTGATCCAGAAGGTAATTTAGGAGTTGATAGTCCAGTGGACTTCAAGATGAAGTATTAGCATACTGCGTTTTTAATGCAAAAATGTGAGTATGTGAAAAGTTCATTAAATACCAACATTAAAAGCAACCACATCCACGTAATGAAAAGAAAAATATCTTTGATATGCAATGAGGTCCCAAAGACACAAAACGATTCAGTTTACAGCAAAGTCTGTTCTCTTGATGGTGTCAGTCTTTTATGGTGATCAGAGGGAATGTGGCTTTTCTGTTAATATTAACAAGTTTAGGTTAATAATAATGGGACTCAGCTTTTGAATTATTTTATCCCATGACAGTTGTGTAAACAGTTATAAGACTTCACACAGGGACGATATATACACTACCAGTCAAAAGTTTTTGCACACAATGAGATTTTCTACATTTGCATGTTACTCACTTAAAATGTACTAAAGTACACTCTGTTTGCTTTGCTAACAAATAACTTTACAGTACATTAACCATTTGAGTACCTTTATTAGCACAAAAAATGTCATATCTTTGATTCATAAAAGTCACCTCCTGTAGCAGTTTGTAATAGCAGAGAAAATTCGAGGCGTTCTTTCCACAACGGACATTAAATACTGCTCTGTTTCATGGGATGAAACGGTTAACTAGTGCAATTAAAGGACAGCCTAGAACAGGGCTATTCAAATCATGGTCCTCAAGGGCTGTTAACTTCTGATTTTCCAGCCTTCCCTAACCTGTGAGCCTGTGAGCCAGGTGTGAAGCCTCTGGCCAATCATAATCAGTAATTATTAAACGAACTACCTGGGAGAACTGAAAACATGGCCTGGATTTGGAATCGAGGGCCAGATTTGAATGGTGGTTGAGTTGTTCACTCAACTAAGAATAACAAAATCTGCAGTTTCTGAAATAAATGGAAGAGTGGTAAAAACCTGTTGTGTGCAAAACTTTTGACTGGTAGTGTATTTAAAAACATCTGAATGACACCTTGATGTAATCTACACCACGTTCCAAATTATTATGCAAATTGTATTTAAGTGTCATAAAGATTAAATATTTTGTTCTTCAATTAAACTCATGGATGGTATTGTGTCTCAGGGCTCTTTGGATCACTGAAATCAATCTCAGACACCTGTAATTAGTTTGCCAGGTGAGCACAATTAAAGGAAAAACTATTGAAGAAGGACGTTCCACATTATTAAGCAGACCACCACTGTGAAGCAATATGGGAAAGAGAAAGGATCTTTCTGCTGCCGAAAGCGTGAAATAGTTGAATGCCATGGACAAGGTATGGAAACCTTAGATATTTCACGAAAAATTAAGCGTGATCATCGTACTGTTAAGAGATTTGTGGCTGAGTCAGAGCACACACGGGTTAGTGCAGATAAAAGCACAATGAGGAAGGATTCTGCCAGACAAATACACTGGATTAAGAGAGCAGCTGCTAAAATACCATTACAAAGCAGCAAACAGATATTTGAGGCTGCTGGTGCCTCGGGAGTCCCGCGAACGTCAAGGTGTAGGATCCTCCAGAGACTTGCAGTTATGCATAAACCTTCTACTTGGCCACCCCTAACCAATGCTCACAAGCAGAAACCGCTGCGGTGGGCCCAGAACTACATGAAGACTCATTTTCAAACAGTCTTGTTCACTGATGAGTGCCGTGCAACCCTGGACGGTCCAGATGGATGGAGTGGTGGATAGTTGGTGGATGGCCACCGTGTCCCAACAAGGCTGCGACGTCAGCAAGGAGGTGGCGGAGTCATGTTTTGGGCCGGAATCATGGGGAGAGAGCTGGTCGGCCCCTTTAGGGTCACTGAAGGTGTGAAAATGACCTCTGACCTCTGGCAAGTATGTGGAGTTTCTGACTGACCCCTTTCTCCCATGGTACAAAGACAAGAACTGTGCTTTCCATAACAAAGTCATCTTCATGCATGACAATGCAGCATCTCATGCTACAAGGAATACCTCTGCATTATTGGCTGCTATGGGCATAAAAGGAGAGAAACTCATGGTGTGGCCCCCATCCTCTCCTGACCTCAGTCCTATTCATATCCTTTGGAGCATCCTCAAGCAAAAGATCTACAGTATGAGGGTGGGAGGCAGTTCACATCCAAACAGCGGCTCTGGGAGGCTATTCTGACATCTTGCAAAGAAATTCAAGCAGAAACTCTCCAAAAACTCACAAGTTCAATGGATGCAAGAATTGTGAAGCTGCTATCAAATAAGTAGTCCTATGTTAAAATGTAACTTGACCCGTTAAGATGTTTTTGACTGAAATAGCTTTTCATTCCGCTAAATATGTCCTCTTAATGCTGCAGATTCAACAAATGACCATTTTCAGTTCTTTACAACTTATAAAATGTTTTGAAACTCTGTTGTGCGTAATAATTTGGAAGAGTGCATTTTAAGTTTTTTATTTTTGAAGAACATACTGTTATCATTAGGAGTTTGTTCAGTAACATTCGAATTATACTCTAATGGTTGACGACTCCAAAATTATGCTGACTTTTGCATCGACTATTTAGGAAAATCAGAGAAAAATATCATTTGCATAATAATTTGGAATGCGATGTATTTATATTTGCATATTACATTATGCTTTTCTTAATATCAAACCTGGACTGAACACTTGATGTGTCGTTAAGTGTAGCATTTGACATGTCCCCCAGCCAAAGTGTCTTCCATTATGGTGTAAATCCTAAAGTGTGCCAAGCCCACAAATCCCTACTCACTACCTCCCCCTCTCTACTCTGCCAGCTAGTCTTGTGTACACTCAAGCCAAGAAATGCATATCGTGGAAAAAGGAAGATAAGGAATCCATTAAACCAAAGCTTTCCCATTGTAGGTGCCTGAATAAAATAGTGGGGAATAACAACCATTTGATAGATGTGAATCTGTCTTGGAATCCTGCTATGAGTCAGTTTAACATCGATCAATCCTTGGTTAAAGTTACAAATGCTGGCAGGACTCACACCTGTTATTTGCTCTGACTAACTGCCCTTGCAGTTCTCCAAATATGTATCTTTGCTTCTGGGTAATTTGTACTCTGTACCAGGATTTTTTTTACTATACTCTGCTCATTTTCATAACATTCTCCAGATACATGCTTTTGGGGAATCTGTTTTCTGTGAGCCTCCTTCAGCTTCTGGTCACTGGTCTAGTTCCTTGTTACTTTAGGTCTTTTACCACTTTGTTGCAGTTGACCAATGGCAGGGAAAAAAGGAATGACTCACAGCACAAGTGTTGCATGTATGTGATCCAGAGATCATTATAACTGTATACACTATATAGACAAAAGTATTGAGACACGCCTTTTAATCATTGAATCCAGGTGTTTCATCCAGACCACTGCTATAGGTGAATAAAATCAAGCACCTAGCCATGTAGTCAGGATTGCAAACATTTGTGAAAGAATGGGTCATTCTGAAGAACTCAGTGAGTTCAAGCATGGTACTGTCATGGTTCATGAAACTTCTTCCCTGCAAGATATTCCATGGTGAATTGTAAGTCATATTGTTGCAAAGTGGAAGCATTTAGGAACAACTGAAACACAGCCATAAAGTGGCAGACCATGTAAAGTAACAGACCAGGATCACCAATTGCTGAGGCACATAGTGCATAAACTCAGTAACCGCAGAGTTTCAAACTTCCTCTGGCATTAACCCCAGTATTGTGTGCCAGGGGCTTCATGTAATGGGCTTCCATGGCCGAACAGCTGCATGCAAACCTCACATCACCAGGCAGTGGTGTAAGCATGCTGCCACTGGACTCTGGAGCAGTGGAAACGAGTTCTGTGGAGTGATGAATCACGTATTTCTGTTTGGCAGTCGGGCGAGGTGGATGCCAGGAGAACGTTACCTGCCTGACTACATTGTCCCAGCTGTAAAGCCTGGTGGAGGAGGGATAATGGTATGGGGTTGTTTTTCAGGGGTTGGGCTAAGTCCCTTAGTTACAGTGAGGGGAACTCTTAATGCTTCAGCATACCAAGACATTTTGGACAATTCTATGCTTCCAACTTTGTGGAAACAGTTTGGGGAAGGTCCTTTTCTGTTCCAGCATGACTGTACCCCAGTGCACAAAACAAGGTTCATAAAGATGTGGTTGGGCGAATTTGGTATGGAAGAACTTGCCCTGACCTCAACCACATCAGACACCTTCAAAACATGTCATAAAAGTTCCTGTAGGAGTAATGGCCAGGAGTACCAATATTTTTGTCCAAATAGTGTAGGTACTGGCAGGTAAAAATAGAAAATTGGCCCATGTTAGATTGCAGAATGTTTTATCTGGATATCAAATAGACAAAGATTTCAAGTCATTATCTTAATTGATTTAAGATACAAGCTATGGCTATTAATGTACCCTCTGATCTGATGAATGAGAATTATTTTCCATAACGATTGTGGGATTTCAGTTCAGCAGATGTCTACATCTAGACGTCAAGAAGTAGTTTGCCACCAAGTCCGCCTACTGCCAGGCAAAAAAAAAATTGTTTTCAGCTTTATTTTGGTGCTTAGTGTAGTGGGTTTATTTTTAGGATTTTCTGAGAATATTTAATGTGAAATTTACCAATATTTTTGGTCAAGCTGTTGAAAAACCATTGGGCTTCAGTGAATAATTTCAGTATAGTTTTTGAAAGACAATGAAAAGGCATAGGTTGTCAAAAATAGTAAGAAATATCCTAAAAATGTTGCTAATTCCTTAACTGTGATGGAGAAACGATAGGTTGAATTTGAAATGTTTTGGGAGAGTTTTTGAACTTTCCTCCTGTCAAAGTGCTATCCTGCTGGTTCCTCCTCACAGCACTAGCGAAGCCTGTATTTGATGCAGCGATGCATGTGAGCTTCCCTGGGATGTTACTCTTGGTTTAAAAGCCGAGCGTAATGAGGGCGGGACCCAAAGCACGTCTGCGCGGCAGAGCCTGCGTAAATCCTGTAAGGAGGCGTCTCCCTGCTCGTCTTTCTGTAATGATTCCCAGAATTCTCTGTGGGAAAGGGGGCCGGATCATCATGGGCTGCCGGGACGAGGAAAAGTGTGAGGCGGCGGCTCGCGAGATCCGAGGGGACACCTGCAACCATCACGTGTACGCGCGGAGGCTCGACCTGGCCTCCATGGCATCCATCCGGGAGTTCGCCAGTAGGGTAAACCAGGGTAAGGATGCGGGGGGGGGGGGGGGGCAAGGGGCGGGACAAGCAGCCAAAAAGGGGGGAGGAAGCCCAAAAAAGAAAAGTACAGAAAACATGAAAAATTTAAACAATTTGGCAAAAAAAAAAAGACAACAAA